>JAOYMR010000011.1:963528-976046 GCA_025802075.1 Tenebrosternarchus preto | reverse complement strand
TTTGGTTAAACTGTGTGAGTATGTGTGTCTCAGACACAGAGAAGCGGGCGCAGTACATCGAGGAAGAGCGTATCATGTTACCTGTACTGTTTGGTTAAACTGTGTGAGTATGTGTGTCTCAGACACAGAGAAGCGGGCGCAGTACATCGAGGAAGAGCGTATCATGCGGGAGGAGAATCTGCGTCTGCAGAGGAAGCTCCAGCGTGAGGTGGAGCGGCGTGAGGCTCTCTGCAGACAGCTCTCCGAGAGCGAGTCCAGCTTGGAGATGGACGACGAAAGGTACGACCTCGCCAGAACTGCCCAGCACGGGGGGGGGTGGTGATTTCAATCACACAGGTTGATCAGATTGGACATGATGTGGAGCTGAGGTTAATAGAGCTGTGAGAACGAGCTACAGTCTAAAACATTTGTGGTTTTTATTTCAGGTAAATATTATTAAATTGTAAATTCATATATTGAATGTGGACACCTTGGTGAATTGTAAACTATTATGATCTATCCATCTAATCTTAAAATGCTACTTTTAGCTCTCATGGGTTTCTGCTGCCACATTGGGAAAGACCCCAGTTCTCTTAGTATGTGACAGATTGGTTTGTTGATTACCACGAATATCGAACATTTCCTCTCTCCTTTTGTAGGTACTTCAACGAAATGTCGGCCCAAGGCCTTCGTCCTCGCACTGTGTCCAGTCCGATTCCTTACACACCTTCCCCGAGTTCCAGCAGACCCATTTCACCAGGTAAACCCCCTCCTCAAAACACACACGTTCCTTTGTCAGTCCATTGACTGCTTTTGACTGTGCTGTGGTTTTGTGGGGAGACCCAGTCAGATCGAGATAAGCCGTCTTTTTACTGAAACTGTTGGCATGAATTCTCGAGCTGCAGAGTCTGTGAAGCAAGTTTCCAGGGTTGCTTGCTGCTGCCTGCCTGTATAGCCATTGGTCTTCTCTGTTATTACGGTTTCCTTTCCTTTAGTTTAGCCCGATGTACTTTTGACCTGCAGTTGGTTCTCACCCATTTGGTTAAGCAGCAGGAAAAAAAATTTCAGTGAAAAATGGATATAGTTAATAGTACATGGATGTAGGAGCAGTATAATATTTGGCTTAGATCTTATTGTGTAGATCAACCAGTACAGATTTAAGATGTACAAACTAGTCTTAATGAGGTGTGACAGGCTAGGTGCGAACATGTTTAAGATTAGGCGAAACAATACTCCTTTTTCTGAGCAATCACTTTCACTAGATTTCAGCCATTAATATTGAAATGTTCAGTATGGATTGCTATTTTTTGTAGGCAGTTCGTCAGGCAGATGACCAAGTTGAACGTTACTGAGTTATATGCTAATTATATAAAAATCAAACCATTGCTTTGATGGCGATTCACAGTGATCACTTGCGCTTGACCGTTATAGTGAGTCAAACTCATTTATTTTACTTGTTCCAGTGAACAGTATACAGTAGCTGCACTGTGTCTGTCTGTCTGTCTCACAGGCCTGTCCTACGCCAGTCACACAGTGGGCTTTACCCCTCCGACTACACTGACCCGGGCAGGCATGTCCTACTACAACACACCTGGCCTGCATGTGCATGTGGGAGCCTCTCATGGCATCGCAGTGAGTCATTTGCAACCCCCTCTCTCGGTGTGTGGGTGGGTGGGTGTGTGTGTGTGTGGGTGGGTGTGGGTGTTCTGAGTCATCCCGTTTCGTTTCCCTGAAGACAGTGAGCCCAGCTCCTGACCCCGGTTCTCCCTCGAGAGAGGTGGAGCTTTAAGGAAGCCAAGTGCTCATGTAGGTCTTCCTGTTCCACAAATCACATCAAAACTGCTATATTGATGGGGTTTTTTACCCCAGAAGTTTTACAGTTCTTTGTAGTTTCCATGGTTACTCAGAATGTTTCCTAGCAACCTCACAGGACTGGCAAATGTAGAAATACTGCATTCTGCTGAGTTAGTGTGATTGGAAGAGACTTGTTTTTGTTGTTTTACGGAGCAGCAGCACAGTGGTATAGTGTCAATAAAACACTAATTGAGCCTTTTCACACAGTGTGTGCAGGTGAACACATGAACTGCCCTATAAAGACACAGACTGCTGAATTGGGAACAGCTGTCTTTTCGTTTGGTACACCTTTTAGTTGCAGGTTTGGAGTCCCACTGATGTCGTTGGCTGTGCACTGCTGGTGTTCATCAGCGCTCACATCCTGACCATGGGGTAGCTAGGGTTAGGGGTGTGTCAGTGTGTTTGTGAGGTGCACCGTTCTAACCGACTCTAAACGTGTGCTCACACTCTGGCAGTAGCGCTGCACCTGATGCACTCGTCAGTGGTACACACACACACACACACACACACACACACACACACACACACCCCATCGCTAACATGTCATGGCCAGTACTGTGCTGAAACACATGCAGAACAGTCTTGGCGACTGGGGTAGAGATTAGCTGACACGTTGTGAGCGTCATTAGGTGTGTGTAAAACTGGCCCGTCAGCATGTGGAAAGAGTCTAGCTTTTCTACAGAAGTGTTCATCAAACATAAGTTCACCGGAGTATTTGTAGGGCTTGGTGACTGACTTCTTCACTGTGATTTACATTTAGGTGTGTCAAGAACTTTTTTTTTTTTTTTTTGCGTTGATGAGGCCACACCCTTCGACCAGGCTGTCAGCTCTGTGTTGGGCTAAATGAAGGTCATCACCACCCGTCACCCTGAATCGGTCATGAACGGCCCTGCTGAAGCGTCCTGGCCTGGCCCCAGTGTTCTTAATGATGTGGGAGTTTACAGCTAAATCTGCTTTCATCACCTTAACTCTGATAGTAAAGAAACGATTGTACTGCAAACAGAAAGTAATATACAATGAAGTCATTTATTGTCGTGCTGAGAGTTACATACGTTCATGGGCCTGATTGTGTTGAGCAGTGTGGGTGTTCACTCTTGAGCTAAGTGTCACCTGGAAGAACCTCAGTGCAGGCTGGAAAGTGCTTTCCTCCTGCTCTACCTGCTCGTAGTGCTTTGAGCTGCACATGGAACAGGACATGTTTCCATCCTTGCTGTTGTCTTACTGATATATTGTGCTTCATTAGATCAGGTTTATCAATGTCTAACGGTGTGTTGTGGAGGTGCGAGTGCTTACATGATAGGAAACAACTTGGTTTGACTTAAAAGACCTTAAATCACACTGCAGGACTTTTCCCCAAACGTGAACATATTTTAGCTTTTGAGACAGAAGGGTGGGATATTTATGCTACTATGAGAATGTAACGTTCTCCCCTGTCGTCATGGATCACTACTTCTCTTTTTTTAATATTGAGTACATGTTGTCTGTTTACAGCCTGACCACAGACATCACTTTGCATTATTTTTTGTGTTCCTGCTGAAAGTCTATCTGAACTCTTCTCCTGCCCCATCCCCCCCCCCCCGTCTCTCCTCTCCTCTCTCCCAGAGGCCGTCCCCCCGAAGAAGCAACAGCCCGGACAAGTTCAAGCGCCCGACGCCCCCTCCTTCCCCCAACACCCAGGCGGTGGTACAGCCTGGCCCTCCGCCACCCCCGCCCCCTGCGCACCTGGCGCCCACTCAAACGCCAACCCCACAGGTGCCGCCAGCTTCGCAGCCATAGTGCACGAGTCCTGCGCCGCCACGCCCCTTGCAGTGGCCACGCCCCTCACAGTGGACTCGCACCCGAGCTCATGCGTCCCCCGCCGAGCCAAAGGCTTAACTACTCTGCCTCTTGCACTGAGAATCATATAGGCTTCACTGTAAATCTGTACTGTGTTTGTACTTTTTTTTTCCCCTTTGTTTTTTTTGTTTGTTTTGGAAATGTGGAGGGTTCGTGGCTCTCAGTGAAGTGCGCCTCCTGTTCAGCGTTCCACTTGGGCCCGAGAGAGATTTTTAGCCAGTCCAGTGACCACAGACCACAACATGCGTCTGTGAGAGTCCCTCTCCAGAACCCACACTCACTGTGCTTACAGAAAACTAGATGAACACACGGTACTGGTAATGAAGTGGCGAAACACTTAATAATACTAGGGACCTTTATTATTATAATTACTTTTTACCCTCCCATATTCCTTTGTGTAAATTTTGTAACATTGCTGGATGGAGGTGTCGAGTGAGGAGTGGTGTGTATGTGACTGGGTGCACCAGGTCAGAACTGGGGTGTGGTACGGTTTACACGCCCAGATTAGCCAGAGGCATGGTGGGAGAGAGAACCCGGTCTGCTCGAGCCTCCGGGCAAACACCTGCTCACCTAGCTGTAAGCCACTGCGAGATGCAGCACGTTTGCCCAAACCCGGCCTGAGCAGGGTACCAAATTTTATTTTTGTTTAATTGTTTTTGTCGTTGTTTTTTCTTTATTAGCTCAAAGGGAGAAAGTAGTTTACGTATATGCTGCTGTTTGGCGTATTGCACAGTTTGAATGTGCATCTGACTCCGGATATGTAACAATACAGCTGTTTATATGAGCAGGTGACTGCTTGTGTTGATCCAGAGGGAAGCACAGGGAGTGGGGAAGGATTCACACACTGATTCGTGTTCTCAGTTCTTCTCTACCCAGATCTTTTCCTAAACAGTGTCTAACTGGCACCACTGTGACTTTTTTTGCTCCTGCTAACCTTTCAGAATGAGTTCTTGAATTATAGCTGGGTGGATTGATTTTGAAAATGTTCAGAGACTTGTGCCGCATACACCCTCAAGACATAACTCACTCAGTGAGAGAAAGTGTAAATAGAACCTCTTCGTTTTGTAAGCGTTGCAGAGATTGGGGAGGAGAGTCCTTTGTGAAGCATTTGAACTTGGCCCCATGCCTCCTGTGTGTTTGTGGTGATGTCTTAGACCTTGTCCATGGGTGATGCTAGTTTTCACTCATTTTTATGATCGGTTCCAATTTACCAAATGCCTATCAGTTAGTGCAGCTAAAAAACAGAACAAGAAAACAGCACTTACTGTATATAGTGAAAAATGCTAATTTATTGCAAAATCGCAACAGATCAAAGGGAAATCTGCGATATGAAGATTCAGTTGCTGGTACTAAGCATTTCCATTGTAGTTAAGGCACTGACATTTAGAGTGATTCCGTGTCTTATTGACACCAGCTCTGCCACTGTGTGACAAAACATGTCTACTGAGCAACTGACTCAGTACAAGCTGTGTTTGTAGTTCATAGGTGTATCTGTTTTGTTTTGATTTTTCTTATAATGCAAATCCCTCACAAGACCCTGGATACCAGGAATGATTTTTTTAAAAATCTTTGTTTACCTTTTTGTTCATTTTTAATGTAAATATTCATTTCAGTGTTTTAGAGGGAAACGGTGTTTTCTTTTACCGTGGCGTGTTCACATACATTTCAAGTTTGTTTCTGGTTTTATCAGAACTTGGATTATACCAGTTATTTGTTACTCTGATTTCTTTTTAAGACTGTTGACAAATGAATGTAATGTTTGCTCATGTTTTACTGCTAATCTTTAATGGATGGAACACCTTTGAGCCTTAACTCACTGTAGTATTGCTAAATGTAAGCATTGTCTAGCTTATCCCCACATCAGATTATTAAAGCCTTAATATGTGGTCCCATTTGTCTATATGTGGTTTTGATTTTGCAAAACTGAGATGTATTCTGAAATCTGTTTACTGAAAGTACAGGCTGAGGTGAGGGCCCGAACAAAGTACAGGCTGAGGTGAGGGCCCGAACAAGGTACAGGCTGAGGTGAGGGCCCGAACAAAGTACAGGCTGAGGTGAGGGCCCAAACAAGGTAATTCGTTATACGTGTTTGACAGTTCAGTAGTCACAGCAGGCGTTGTAGCGTCTTCTGTTGTCATTGTTCTTGCAGAAGCAGGCGGCGCTTCTGTGAGCTAATTCTCCCACGGTCTGGATTTTATCTTGTGTAAACAAAGGCTGGACACTTGGAGGAAGCAGGTCAGCATACTCAGAACTGACTTGTTTTTGCAACCGGATCCGATGTAATTTCGCTGCCATAAACAATGCGTACATTTACAGTTCGAATCAGCCACGTGTATGTGTACTTGAATGCTTTCGTATCTTAAGAGCAGATTCTGGGAACGTTGGATCTAAAGCATTTTCTCTGTCGTAACGGTCGTAATTCAAAACATCAGTGTGTGTAATAGTTCATTGTTCATAGCTAACGCGAATGTCTTGTATGTTTAATGTAGTCATATATGCTATTTTTGGTGTATGTGGATGGCCATTAAGGGAACTTAGTTGTTTATTGCAGCAGTATGTTAGGTAATTAACGTGGGTCACGGCAGGTGAGGGGCTCACACATTCCTTTTTATGATTTATTCCTCAGTATCGTGTGTGTGAAGACGATGAGTTTTCTTGTGTACTCGTGTCCTGAATATTAACGGAAATATCAATTTCTTGTTCATTGTATCCAGAGCAGTTTGTAGGCTGATGTGCTCAACGCAGTGTGTTGTTACAAGAGAAGGGTAGTAATCCTTTGGAAAATCTACCATTTGGTTCTAAGATGCAAAGGCGGTTTTGCAATAAAAATACCACTAAATATAATTTACATATATAAATATGTATATTTTAGGGATATCCGAATTGCTTAAGAATTTCCAGAGAGTAATTTCAGGTTTAACAGACCAGCAAAATGTCGGTTTTCTAAAAGTGGCATGTTCTACTGTGACCCACATCGTTTGGGTCAGATGTCAAATGTCATCCAAGGAGGCCGACGCATCTTTGCAACAGCACCCTGCAGCATCGCAAGTATTAATAACCGGTTTGGACTGGAACGGTAGCAACGATAGATGAAACGTGTAATATACAGCACAGATCAAACACGTGGTACATGTTTAATGTATACGAGACTGGGACGCTGAAAATAACGAGGGGATGGAAAAGAATTTACGTTTTCACAGTGGCCCCAAGACAGGAGAGGCGCCCAGCAGTTTTAAAGAATGTCGGAGTGGAAAAAATTGTACAGACGCCAACAAATCGTAATTTAATCGTAGCCTAAAAACGTTTTCAGAACAGCATGTGTGATCTAGTGTTGCTTTTGTGAATTATGTTGCCTGCAATTCCATGTAAAGGCAATAATGTCAAAATGATGAAGTTGGCTAAATGAATTAGGAGCAATGACATTACTGAAATACACGACCGAATTTTAAATAGGACAGGAGGCAAGGTTTGTTGCAGTGGTCATTTATATCATTTGTGAAGATGAGGAAGTTGGAGCATCGAAATTTAGCGAGACCAGCGAGAACAGCTTCAAACCGGTTTCCGCGTTTGGCAACAAAAGCGGCACCTACAGCAGTTTGGTCTTAGAGAAGGCAGAATAGACCAGATAGGTAGTATATCCGATATGTACGATGGTTAAACTGAATAAATGCGTAATGTTATCTAGTTTTTATTGTCATTCATACAAAACGTCATGATATCACAATCATATAACGTCGTTCTCCAAAGAGCCAGTTCTACACCTTACTGCGCTCGTTAAAACAGTATTATTCCTGCGGCTGGCTGCAAATATTTTGGTAAGTGCTATTATTCCTAAATGTAAGAAAGCTTTATAATACTGGAAAACGTTTCACAACAATAAATTATGCGGAAGGTTATTTGAAAAAAATCCACAATTTTAGATATTCTTTTTGTGTAACGCTTTCGTTGTGTTCGTTTTGTTGTTCGCCTTTCATTGTTTTTATCAAACGGATGTAGGCCTAGGGTGAATGTTTGTAGTGCTACATATTTTACACCTGACTTCATGCATATTAGACATACATACAAGTAGCGAATCCTTCATTTCGTTGTCTGTCACTGAAGCGCTCGAAGTTACAATGTTGCGCTCTGCACCGGTGCGCGTCATCAATGCGATTTTCGAAATTGCCTGTGCGAATCCCGCAGTAAAAAAAATCACATGGATTCCTCATAGTTTGGACTTTATTCCGGGATGGAAGTAATTAGATTTTTAGGTTGACAAATTGTGGTAGCACAGGTGGTACGTAAATGATATTTGTGCTTATATGATAGACATGTTACCAGGGTATGTATTTAAGACATAGCACAACCTACGGGATCAGAAAGAGGCTTTCAGTGAGTTTGTCTTTTTTCTGACTACCATGTGGCACTCTTTCATGTGGGCTCTTGTAATCAAAAGCTTGGTCTCTCTCTCTCTCTCTCTCTCTCTCTCTCTCTCTCTCTCTCTCTCTCTCATATATATATATATATATAGCAGACTATACAGTATCTCCGTTGAGAACGATCCATCTCAAGATGATTTCTCAGAGTTCGAAGCAAGCCCTGGACGGGGGCTGGGGCTGGACAATCGTAGCAGCCTCGTTCGTGGCTCAGCTTCTTGCCTATGGCTCACCCCAGTCTGTGGGGGTGCTCTATCCAGAGTGGCTGAGTGCCTTCCAAGAGAGCAAGGGAATGACCGCATGGGTTGGCTCACTGGTGTCTGGAGTTGGACTCATTGCCAGTAAGTTAGCGGCGCTATTGTATGATGTATCTTATGATCAGTTGCTGTTGTTTTTGTGGCAGGACCATGCACCAGATATAACTTTTAATACAGCACATAGATACTTCTCAAGGACCTAAGAGGAAGCTTTGTGTAACTGCCCCTATCAAATGGCCATAAGCCCATTCCATGTGGCGCCCCACCTCTGTTTTTTTTCCTGCAGACATGGAAAAGCAAAGCATGAATTAAAAATGCCAGTGTGGATTTCAAGCTTTCCAGCATTGATCTTGGTGTTTAGCTCATTCTCACTGGGTGTCATCAAGTATCACTGAACAGTCTGGCCGTCATATTAAACAAAGAACAGTGCTTCAATACATCAGTTTCAACATGCCATTGGCAACCTTAATGGTTCACTCTGTGGCATTTGGTCCATTTTGTTGGCTCAGAGATTTGGCAGGAGTTCTACTCTGGAGCAATACAGTTTCCCTGGATTGGCTTCAGACCCCTCTTGCCTCTGTTTGTTTCACTGTAAACACTTTTCCCACTAGCTGTAAACTGGAATTAGGCGTACGTTTGAGTATTAATAATCATGTTGCTCTTCTTGACAGGATGATGCTCTCTTGTGTGCAGGTCCCGTCTGCAGTGCCTGTGTGGTGAACTTTGGCGCCAGGCCTGTCACCATCTTCAGCGGCGTTATGATCTCCGGCGGCCTCATGCTCAGCGCCTTTGCGCCAAGTGTCCACTTCCTCATGTTCTCGTACGGTGTGGTCGTTGGTGGGTACTGCAGTTGTTAAGCTGAGATCATCACACCTCTCTGTGCTTTATGGCAGGAGAGTTAACCTGTGAAGCAGCCTGGTCTTGTGGTCATACCAGGAGCGTTTGTTTACAGAAGGTTCATACAATCTTTTTATTTTGTTGTTGCACTATAGAGTGAATGCTATAGTTGATTATACAGTCATACATTTTATTTGAATTTTGAATTCATGTACACAGACATGGTGTAATGGAGTGTTATAGCAGAGTTATAACAAGGTCAGATGAAAGCGCACAGGCTCACGCGCTCCAGGACAGTCACACAGCTGTCGTTACCCATGTGAATATCTACCGTTCCATCACTCTGCTCTCATCCCCTTGCATTTTCATTTCCACAGGACTAGGCTGTGGACTTCTGTACGCTGCAACTGTGACCATAACATGCCAGTACTTTGATAAAAGGCGGGGCCTTGCTCTTGGCATCGTTACAACAGGTAAATGACACAATCTGCAGCAGATATAACTTAATACCTGTGTAATAACCCAGCATGCAGTTATTTTATATATAATTCCACATCCTTTCTTGACAGGCACAAGCATTGGAGGATTCCTTTACGCCACCGCACAGAATGAACTCATCGAGCTGTTCGGCCTCGATGGCTGTCTGCTGCTCATCGGGTCCTTTGCACTGAACATCATCGCCTGCGGTGGGCTGATGAGGCCCTTGCACTTGCCGGCGTACTACCTCAAGCAGAGGGCCGCCCTGGCCGAGCTGGCCGAGGGGAAGCTGAGAGAGAGGCCCCTGGCCAGGGATGGCTCCGTCGGAAAGGGCCCGGCCGACCCGCTGGTCGCAGCCGAGGCTCGCAAGAAGAAGAAAGCCCCAAGCTGCTCTGCGCTGGCTGAGCTGCTCAAAACGAAGCAGAGGTGCTGCTCGGAGTATGCACGGGCACTGGCAGCGCGGCTGAGCGAGCGCGTGTTTGTGGCCATGTGCGCCGCCCTGTTCCTCTACAGCCTGGGCGCCTTCCCACCGCTCCTCTTCCTGGAGGACGTGGCGCAAAGCCAACACCTGACGGAGGGCGTCAGCGTCATCCCGCTGGTGTCCATCTTCGCCGTGGCCGGTGGCGTGGGGAAGCTGCTGCTGGGCATGGCGACGGACGTGCGCTGGATGAACAGCGCCGTCCTCTATGCCTTCACGCTGGTGGGCAGTGGTGTGGCGTTGCTAGCCATCCCCGGCACCAGGAGCTACGTGGGGCTCCAGGTCGTCTCGGCCGTGCTGGGGTTCTTCTCAGGGAACTGGTCCATCACACCCTACATGACCACCAAGGTTGTGGGAGTGGAGCGCCTCGCCGAGGCACATGGGATCTTGATGTTCTTCGGCGGGCTGGGGATCATGCTAGGACCGCCAGTTGTGGGTAAGCACAGCTGTTTTCCTCAATAACAATTAAAAACACCAGAAATCCATTCTCTTCGAGTTAGAAAAAAAAAAGGCTTTTGCTTGCCAAAGCAGTGCCGTTTGTAAAGTTCTGTATTGCTTCCCACAGGCTGGATCTATGACTGGCTGCTCTCCTATGATCTGGCCTTCTACTTCAGTGGTACCTGTGTGCTTCTGGGCGGTGTGGTGCTTCTGCTCTCCACTCTGCCTTGCTGGAAGGGCAGCCAGGACCCAAACGTCCAGCTCGAATCTGACTGCACTAGTGACTGCGACAGAGTGGCTGCTGTTGCCTGAACGGAGGCTGATTTTGGTTCATTTACTTCCCTCTGAGACTTTTTGCCTTATTGTTGGTATATAGTTTTCTGTAATTTGACTCAGAATTTTGAAGTGACTTTTAGAAAACACCACGTTTAGCTGATCAGTTGTTGTTTCATCGCCTTGTGATTGGAGGCTCTAGTGTATGAGGAGAGGATTTTAGAAATGTTCAGGTCTGTTAGCTTCATGTGGTGGTGACTGAGATCACAATGCCATGCCAGACGTCTCAGAGAAATAGTTTATTTACAAGACAAAAACAGATCTGAGATGGTTGGATGAATTTGAATAGATATGCAACACTACACCTACAGTTTTAACATTGTAACAAACATTTTGGAGTGTTTTGTTCCCCTAAGAATATTGTATTTTAATGTGAATATTGCACCAAAGGTAATTTTGTTGGGGTTATATCAACACATGACAAATCATTTGTAATTAGGATGCTTTTTTATGCTGTTTCAGTAGTGCAAGTCGTGTTGTCTATGTAGCTTTGGCGTTTATGTATTGGAAACACATTACTGAACTGACTGAAAAATTGTGTGTGTGTGCGTGTGTGTGTGTGTGTGCATGAGTGCGTGTTTGTGTGTTTTGGATAAAGTTACTAGCCAGTTGAGCCTGACCCATTTTCAAGAAAATTGGTTTAAAGCAATATGCACGAATAATAAACAATTTTTGTTAATAATCTTTATTCTGTTTACTATTGAAGATAGTTTTAACTTGCACAGATGTAGTTTGCACAGTGTTGAGATTTCTGTCGTTTCTTTGTCTTTTAATTGACCATGAGAACATCTCTGTGATGTTACTATTGTAAAATCCTCACAAACATAGAAGAACCTTTGGTCATGGTGCCCCTACACTGTGTGTGATGACCCTTACACTGTCTTCAACCATGTGATGCAGCCTGTGTTATTTATGTATTTATGTGTGTTTCTTACAATGCCATTTTCACTTTATAAGGTGATGCTTTTTTAATAAAAATGTAAAATTGCATAGATCACCCAGACAGTATCAATTTAATATCATACAACATCAGTCTATATCAGCTTATATGATTGATCATACTGATGGTACTTTGTGCTTTACAAACACAAACATGGCTACAAAAGCAATTGTGACCTCCATGCTGTTACCATGGACACTGTTGCCACAGTAACTGTAATCATGGCTCCCATCACAGAATTAATCACCAGGATTTGTTAGTTTACCTGTGGGGATTTTAAGTGGAAGCCTGTTGGAGAAGAAGAGATTGTACTGAAAGGATACATTTCCTACTGAAGAAAATGAAGGTGTGGTTCAAACATACTTTCTGTGACAAAGGTGTCTTGATCTCTTATTTCACTATTATTTTGACTTTTCAGGACTGAAGGAAAAAAGACTTTATATATATATATATATATATATATATACAGTACTGTGAAAAAGTCTTGGGCAACCATCAGATTTGTTGTTTTAGTAATGTTATAATGACTATATTATATATATATATATTATTTCTCTCTTTATTAAAAAACAAACAGACACACACCCACTGTGGCAATAAACACATCTAGAAGTCTTTAGCAGAGACTGTCCTGAGGTGTTCTGTAATCTTTTGGTATATTATAACAGGCTTTA
>JAOYMR010000011.1:925251-935273 GCA_025802075.1 Tenebrosternarchus preto | reverse complement strand
CACACACACACACACACACACACACACACACACACATATATATATATATATATATATATATATATATATATATATATCCCTGTTAGCCTTTCAGAACAGACCCAGATGTTTGGACCAAAACAGGTTTTTTTCTTACATTTGACATGCTCGTGCCATATTAACACTACAGTGCACTTTAACATTGATTCTAAGTTGAGGGTGTCCATTTGTCTCACACACAGGGGTTGATTTGACTCTAAGAAAAAGCCTTAGGTGGCTACTGCATGCCATAACATGTAAATACAGATCTCTGTGTTGTGCTGATACTTAATTTCAAACTCAGTGGAGAATAACACATCATGTGTATTTTTAAAAAGTGTTTATCGTGGCTATGCTTATGAAATATCGCACTTTACAGTGTTTTTGAAGATATTTTTTTAACCAAAGCCTGAATTGATATGCAATTTTCTCAGTGATTTGTTCTGCGTTTTTGTGATTCTGAACCAGTTATTAAGTTAATGACAGAAATGCTCTAAAATGTTGAGAGCTAGATCCTCAGTGATCGGTGAAGGCAACAGGCTTTATTGCATGTCAGTGCTCCACCTTAATGCTAACTGTGGAATCAAACCTCAAGCACTTAGAATTACAATCATATGCAAATTCTATAGATTTCTCAAAACACTCAAACTGTGCTGTCAGTCACAGCTGATATAAAGTATGAACTATACAGAATGTGAACATCTCTCATACCCGACTTGTAGTAATGAAAGTAACGGAATGACTATGACACAAAAAGTGGTGTATGCCTGGCCAGTGTCCCCCCGAGGAACTACCAGAATGGCAAAGATAACAAAGGCAAACAGACAGGAGCAACAAAGTTTTGAAAGATATAAGGTTTTGTTATGATATAAGGTTTTGTTATGGTATGACTGAGCTCTACCAGTGAAGCACAAGGGTCCTGTTTAGTACGGTCCAAAATTACAACACACTCAAACAATCGAAAAGCCCTGTGAAAACCACCTGATCCATGTCATTTGAAACTGTGTCGGCAATAAAGACAGACGCAGAAGATTTAGTGGGATGGACTTTCTGTAACGAAGTGCAATTCTGTTCCATATGAGGGAAACAGTCAGTACAGCTCTCCTCTCTTCTGCCATTCCAACCACAGTGACCTAAAACAAGTGGTGGTTTGTATCTCTGCATGCCAGACACCTACAGACTGTCAAACTGTTTTGCAACCAGGTGTGGTTTGTTCCGTGCTGTGTTTGCTGTGTTTCAGAGCAGATTTGATGTACACAGCTGTGATGACAGATTTCTCTATTTGAATGTTTAGCTCCTAGTGCATGCTCATTTGCATTGGTTTACGCCGTCTTTTTGTGTACGTTCTTTTTACCTCCACTGTGAATCCATTTCCTACCACAAAATCGTCATTGTGCACTTCTGGCTCTGTCCATTTTCTATACACCAGTAAAAAATAAATATTTTTCTATTTATACTTCTTGGCATGTTTATTTAAAAAAAACAACAACCACAGTTTGCTAATGGTTTCGGTTTGAATAAGTAACATGAAACACTGCTTAAAGTGGATTACAATTATGGAAATGTCTTTTTTTGTTTTTTCACATTACAGCCATGCTGCAGAACATCTACCATGCTCTTTAGAATGATCCAGAAACTGTCTACTGTTATTACACACTTATAATGCCTCATTGAAACTGGCTACACTTGGTCGACTATAGCAGCTTGACCTGTGAGCTACTTAATGTTGACGCCTTTGGCAAAATATTACGCCGAAGCTCTGTAAAGTTTCACAGCCAATAGGGATTAAAGAAACAAATGTCACTTTTCAATGAACCAATGGATCTCACCAAGTCTTCTTGACACAGATAGAAAAATAGGACTGCAGTATATCTAACCCCAAAAGAAAAGAGTGTTTGGTAAAAAGCTGTGAGATACATGCTGTAGAGGAGCCTTTAGACCCCTAAAGGGAGATTTTCTGTGAGAAGAGATCTCAGGAAAAGGATAGAGAGGATGTAATGTGCTAAACTGGACAGCAGGGGGAGCATGAGGCTGGCCGAGCAGCGAGGAGCTGCTAGCGGCCCACGCTGATGTTGCAGGTTTTGCAGCTGGGGTCCTTCTTGGCGTTGACTGTAGACAGGCTCATGAGCTGGTGGCCACTGATCTCAGCTACTGTGCCCATGCTCAGGTCCACGGGGTCTGTGTAAATGACCTCCAGGATGAGGTCCTGCGCGTGTCGGAAGGTCAGGCGCCCATCCTCGTCCACTACGCACGTCAGGAAGCGGTTGTTGGTGGCGTCCAGCAGGGGGAGCCTCTGGCTGCAGAATTCATCACCAGGAGAGCCACGTGGTGCCAGAACCAGGATGACGTAGTGGTATGCCGTGTACATGCAGTAGAAGTCGGCAAAGTAAAGGTTGGTGTCAGCATTGAAAAGGGCTTCGGCGGGTGCGCAGAAGCGGTAGCGGCCATACGGAGAGTCCTGAGGCGGTTCGCCCGTGTTGAACTCCGTATTACAGCTGAAGAAGATCCCCTCTAGCTTCCCACTGATGGGCGAGCCATGGCTGCCGCTGTTATCCTTAACCGACGGAGGCATCTTGTTGTTCTGGGCCTCCCTGCAATGACGGGGATGACAGGAATGCGTCAGTGTCAAAGGCTCCATTCATTAATCAAAGAAATCAAGAAACTGCTCCTATGGATATTAACTTCTCAGACTGAAGCCTGCCAGAAACCTTTAAATTATAATTCAAGCATTCAATTAGTTTCTGTAAAAAATATACCCAGATGCATAAAGAGGGAAATAAAATATTGATGTGTTTAAGGCGCTATGATATCAAACAGGATATGAAATATGTATGAAACCAACCTATAATAGTATTTGACTGACTGAGAAATTAAGAGAGAGAGACAGAAAGACAGAGAGGAAGTCAGAGAGAAGAAAAAGAATAAAACCTCTATAATCAGACTCTGTTGAATCTGGCACAAATAAATACCACTTGTGGAGCCCTGTTGGACTGTGGAGAGCTCTCTCTTGTGGAAGGCAAATGCAGCTAATTGGATTCCAAGGTGCTTCTCACAACTCATTTACTCTCTATTTTACTCTTGTGGCAAATTTAATATGGCTCTTTTGTTGGCTCCATTAACATCAGCTGCTTAAAGCAGCTTCATGGCAGTGAGATTTTATTAGATTTTTTTGACTGTAATCGCTCATGCTTACGATACGAAGAACCCATCAACGAAATGGAAAGCTTGCTTTCCTTCTGCCACACGGATGTTACCATGCATGTGTGCGCTGTTGTCAACTGTGAGCTTCTCATTCCATAAATGTCAAAGAGCTCATATAATGTTGGGAAGACAGAGTGGGCTTTTAGAGCGGCTCTGAAACAGTCCTTCGTGGTCCATTCTTAGGCTTACGGCTTACTAAGCACTACTGTTTATACTCAACAAAAAATGTGATTGCAGAGCCATGATTTGTGTTATAGAACACATGATCAGTATTTTAACTGCAGTACATAAATGCTTCATAAAGCTTTCATAACAAATACAACATAAATATTTAAATGTATATAAAAAATATAAAATGTTTCTTGGACACGTGTCAGCAGCCTCAGATATAACATTGTGACTCTACATACTGCCTGTGGCAGATTACATAAGCATCCATAAATGTCTATATGTGATTAATGAGCAGGTTAGGTACATGTTATAAATGTTTTATGAAGCAGAGATTCTAAAAAGAAGGGTTCAATAATAAATGGCTAAAACTCTTCTTTTGGGTATAATAAAAGCAGAGTGGACGGTTATATTTTCAGTTCTATTAATTTTCCCAAGCTGGTAACTTCTTGTTCCCAAGCTAGCTAATGCCCTCTCAGTAAACCCCAAAAAGGAGGAAAATGGAAAATGTTTTTTATTTTGGGCAAAACTGAAGTACATGCCTTGCATGGTCAAAGTACTCTTTGTGCTGGTTTCGGTAGAACACAGAGAAGGGCAGCATTCTGCCAGCAATGACTTCCGCTTTCTCCATTAGCTGCGTGAGATGGACCGTAGAATAATCTGGAAAAGACCGCGAAAATGAGAGAAACCAGAATAAGGTACTTGGCAGCGAGAAGAAACCATAGCAACAGATACAGTAGATAAACATGCCAGAGTTATCTTTTTGTGACTAACAGACCAGAGGATTTATGTGCTGTTGTCATTCAAGTTTTTTTTGTGGCTATGCTTTAGTGTTATCTGAGTATGATACAAAAAAGACAGAAATTTGAATGTGTGAGTGTAGGAGCATTTGCACGACTGAGTGTGTTTGAGGGTCTGAGATCATTTGCACAAGTGTGTATGTGTTTGTGAGCGTTTGAGAGAATTTGCACAAGTGTGTGTGTGTGTGTGTGTTTGTGTGTGTCCAAGAGCGTTTGCACAAGTGCGTGTGTTTGCACAAGTGCGTGTGTTTGCACAAGTGCATGTGTTTGCACATGTGTGTGTTTGCACATGCATGCATGAATGCGTGCTCCTCTCACCGGCTGTGCAGAACTCCACCACCTCACTCCACTCGGATACGGCATAGTCGCCGTCGCTCTGTTTGGACGCCGTCTGCACAGCTACGGTGTATTCGGTGCGAGGGCTCAGAAACCAGTGTCCCCTCACTGTCATTGGCAGAGGGACCGCCTTTGCTACCAGCTTGGTGGGAACATCCTGTGAACAGGTAGCAGACACGATTCATGAGAACTGATGTCTTTCTCCTGGGACGCATCATCAAGAAAAGTGTTCTGAATGTTGCCATGTTCAAACTGTATATGAGCACAGTCAGTTCAGTATTCAAACAGGTACACAAAGTATTCCAAATTTCTTTAAAAAAAAAATCACATTTACAAATAAAGTCCAAATAACATTACACCAAGATACAATCATCTCACTGCCCAAACCAAGGAACTCAATATCCTAGCATGCAACTCTCTGATCCACTTCACCTCATCATTGAGCACACCTGTTCGCTGTTTAGACACCTCTATATATTATACTGTATATTACTTATCTTCCTCTTCTTTGCAAAGTATTGCCTTACCCTTTGTGTGAAGCATACCGAGCAGATATCTACTGTGATTCCTGGTCTGATCTAGTTTTGTTCTTTTGTGCCTAGCCCTTTGGATTTGGATGCCTGGTTCCTCTGCCTGGACTGTTTGACCCTGTACTGTGCTTTGCCCTGTGTTTTTTTTGTATTCACGCTGGCTGTGACCCTCTTCTGACTGACTACGACTCTAGCTCTGCATTTACTTCATTAAACTTTGATAAAAGGATCTGAGCATGTCTACTTTGTACCACCATATCACAGCAACTTACTACACATTTTCTAAAGGTTTAGGTTTTGACTTTGATCAAACTTTATAACACCTTTTGTAATGGTTTAATGTTGTCTTAGAACAATAGAAAAGAGAAATGAACAAACCCTGACATTAATCTATACAGACCTTGTGTTTGAACTTGTTGGGGTTTTTATTTTCTTTCTTGTTGAGGTCGATAAAGTAGTGTGTGATGCGCTCCTTCCCTCTGGAGTCCATGTCCCAGCAGATCTTAAAGGAGTCACACGTGATGTTACTGATTTTAATTTGCTGCGGGACAGGGAGCTCCTCCATCTCAGCAATGCCACTGTCTTGGGACTTATTTCCTGAGAAATAAGAGAGAGAGACAAAAAAGAAACAGGTTTGATTTTTAATTTCCATTTTAATGGGGCAAAAATAAAGTTAGATGTTCTAAACTAAAAGAAATATTTGTAGACTTGTGTAACAAAGAATATTAGTGAAAAAAAGGGTTTAAAAAAAGTCATCCATAATTCACCACTGTCTTTCATACAACGTGTTTTTGATCCCCAAACATAAGTGAATTCAGACATCCACACCACCCATTGATGCTCTGCATGCTCTGTCCTTAAGTCATGAGTCATGGGTTTTCCTTGTTTTCCAGACAAGTAGTTCATATGTACCACATAAGTATACAAAACCAGGACATCTTTATGCTTCTCTTAATTTTTTGGAATAAAAACAAGAGGAGAGAAAAATTCACCCCTAACAGTTGAAATCCTGCTCATAAAGATGAGCTAACGGACCAACCACGGAACAAAACCCCATTCCCCATTCTAAAATTAGGATCAGGGTCCACCGTATGTGTTTGTGGCCCCATGAACCATCCTCCATTGGAGGTTTTCAGCCCACAAATCATTTGGATGCTTGGATCCTTCAGCAGCCTTTAGAGGAGGAACCAGAAGGACCAAAGACAGTCCATCTTGTTGAGAGAAAAACATGTAGAAGGAGTTTTGAGACCATCACACACTTACATAATGTAAGTGACTAACCCAACTGCTTCATGTCCAGTTTCAGGGTTGTAAAGAACTGGAGACACCACTTATCCTCTTTCTATTCATCCACAACTGCAATAATAGTCAGAGAAGGAAATTTATACAATAGTCTTTGGGCAGCTTGAAGACAAAACAAACAAAAAGGTTCACTATTCTTCTGGATCTCCTGCACTATTCTTACAAGTGGCTGAAGCGCTATTAAATATATGCCATAAGATGGATGCCAACAGGTTGATATCAAGTGGAGCAGCAACCATTTTCATTGAGGATTTTTGAATCCTTCATCCCAGGATTTTTTTCTGAAAGTCCAATCAATTCAAAATGTATTTATATGACGCCTTTTACAACAGATGTTGTCTCTGTTGTGGGTGGGGGGGCATCCTCTTCTGGCCGACCCCGGTCATCATGACGACAGATAATTGTATGAAATGAAATACAAAATTTTTTTTGTAAAGACTTTTGAAAGTAAGTCTTTTGAAAGTTGAACATAAGAAAAACCTATATAGCATTCAGCTGTTGCCATGCCACATGAGATTTCCTGTAAATGGAGGGGACTTGTCAAACTGCCCCTGGCCTATGTACAAGGCCTTGCTCCTATTCTAATGTGCTATAGTTGAGGAGGCCTTCTCATATAACTGAAGGGCTTCAAATATAGCCATAATAGAGAGAGAGAGAGAGAGAGAGAGAGAGAGAGAGAGGTCATCAGCCTCATTCAGCTGGGATTTAAATTGATCCTCTTTGGCTGTGTGATTTTTATATTACATTTCTGATTTTATGACTGAACAAAATAATACATATACATGGCTATTGCAATATGAAATGAACTAT
The DNA here is from genome assembly GCA_025802075.1 of Tenebrosternarchus preto. Lineage (NCBI taxonomy): Eukaryota > Metazoa > Chordata > Actinopteri > Gymnotiformes > Apteronotidae > Tenebrosternarchus > Tenebrosternarchus preto. The sequence continues at coordinate 928,108 of JAOYMR010000011.1, read as the reverse complement.
TTCCAGGAATTTTACTGGAGTCATATTTCTATATGCTTCAGAAATGGCCAATCTTAGACCACTATTCATATTATGTTAATCCAAACAAACCAAGCTGTACATCATATGAACCATGTCTTAGCCTTTAAGTCCACTGGGTATATTGTTCCATTATGAAATAAAATCAGCATTAAATACCTTGGGGTACCATTAAGTTTTATACAAAAACCGAGCAACTAAGCAAGAGATTTTTCTTCTCTGTTAAAAAGCTGGTTTGAGGCATCCCACCAGGTTTTCCAGCAAAATATATGGTAATATCCTGATTGTTTTGTGAAGCCACTAATGCATAGTGCTTCCCCTCTGTATATTGTAACAAAACAGTCATAATTAAAATAAAAAGATTTAAAAAACTTTTTATCTCCTACCAGTTTGATGCCACTCTTCACTAGATCTTGGTATAAAATAATGATTGTTCAACTGATCATGTTTTTCATTTAGAAGTTTCAATAACAAATCATCTGATAAATCTATATATTTTCTTAGACAATAAATAAGTTTAAAATATGTTTAAAATCTGTTACACATACATAAATAGGGTATTATCTACTGTACTTGTCACTTTTATGTATGTATTGGCATTTTTGGAATTACATCAGCACTCCCTATGCAGTTAACTAAGATGCACTACAACCTGTTCAGACAAACTATGCTACATTTTTTTAATACTATATTCAATTCCAAAGTGAATGCTTGTCCAATCCATTGTCATCTCAAGATTGGAATATTGCTGCTTGCTGTTGGCAGTACTCTCTGTACACAGCATTAGCCCCTTGCAGCTGATACAGAATACATAACTCATATTCAGTCTTCTCAAGTTCACACACATCACCGAACTGCTGTGTTCCCTCCACTGGCTTCCTGCAGTCGCCTGCATAAGATTTAAACCCCTGACGCTTGTGTAAAAAGCCACAGATGGACCTGTCCCCTCCTGCTCACAAGCACCTGTCTCCACCCACACTGCATCTCAGATCCATTAGGCATCACAAGCAAGTCATCTTGAACCATCATCCTTTACAAGAGAGATGTACCATAACCGAAGAACGTCTATGACCTGTCCAAACAGTGGAACCCCTCTTTGAGAAGGTCTTGAACAATCTTGAACCACATCAAGGCATTTGATTAAGTTCATTCTAAACATACTTCTTTTGAGAAATCCTAAACATCCTGTATCTGTTTGTAGAAATCCTTGTATCTAGTTTCGTTTTATGCATGCGCTCTGATGGAGTTCAAGCTTAATGGTAGATCTTAGATTCTGGTCTAATCTGTTTGAATATGGATTTCTTCCACTGAGGCAACATAGCACTTTTGTATATACTGTAAATGTAAATGTGAAGTGAATTATATGATCAAAAACAAGTGATACTGCTTCATTTGTCAAAAAATGTTTATGAATCTGTAAAACTGTTGATACGCTGCTTACTTGAAACTGTAATGTTATAAATGAAAATTGCTAAATTGCACATCAGTTGTCTTTATAAACATGATTTGTCCAAATGCAAATATCTACAGTACTTGCATGACTATGTTATTTTTAGTATTAGAGGTAACAGTGTTGGACTTTTCCAAAACGTACATTTTTCCTTTAGCTGTAGGTTAATACACATGAAGCTGCTAACAGATATATCCTAATAACTTAGTCTTTATTTTTATGTTAGTTTAGTTACACTGAATTTCTGTATCTTACTAAAATACTAGTGGAGCTGGTTAGATATCTGCCAGTACTTGTCCTATTCTAATGTTTGTTGGAGCCTCATCACAGTTTTTCAGTTAACATTACTTCCACTAATCCATTGACTAATGAAATTACTTGCATTCATTTTCAGAAGCTTTTTATCATACGCAGTATATAGTGGGGACATTTATCACTGATTTCCCAAATTAACCTTAATTTAATCAATATTTTATTAAATTTGGACCCTGAAAATCAATCTGAATCCTTACTCTATGTTATATGGGGTAATATAAATATATATGTTACATTGGGAAATTCAATAAATTATTGTTTAGCACATGTTAATGCTAAAAGGTCAAAGCAATAAAGCTGTCAATAGAAACAGTATCAGACACCCCACAAAGCATTTATATAGGTCATCATACTCATAAATGCAGATGTTGTGTAATATGACCAAGCACAACATCTGTCACCAGCAGGGTCTGTTAGAATGCATGAAAATGCTTCACAGAGGTCACTGTATTAGTCCACAGACCTGAGGCATTAAAGAGGTGTCTAGAAAACAGGAAATCTTTTACATTATGGCACAGATGAAGCGATTCTTTAACAATCTACAGAATGAACACTACAGTGAGTGTTCTATACAAACACAGATCCAGTGAATGAACACTACAGTGAGTGTTCTATACAAAGACAGATCTAGTGAATGAACATCACAGTGAGTGTTCTACACAAATACAGATCCAGTGAATGAACACTACAGTGAGTGTTCTACACAAACACAGATCCAGTGAATGAACACTACAGTGAGCTATACAAAGACAGATCCAGTGAATGAACACTACAGTGAGCTACACAAACACAGATCCGGTGAATGAACACTACAGTGAGTGTTCTATACAAACACAGATCCAGTGAATGAACACTACAGTGAGTATTCTACACAAACACAGATCCAGTGAATGTACACCACAGTGAGTGGTTTACACAAACACAGATCCGGTGAATGAACACTACAGTGAGTGTTCTACACAAACACAGATCCAGTGAATGAACACTACAGTGAGTGTTCTACACAAACACAGATCCAGTGAATGTACACCACAGTGAGTGGTTTACACAAACACAGATCCGGTGAATGAACAC
>JAOYMR010000011.1:895180-910766 GCA_025802075.1 Tenebrosternarchus preto | reverse complement strand
CCCCCCCCCCCCCCCCCCCCCCCCCCCCCCCCCCCCCCCCCCCCCCCCCCCCCCCCCGAGAAGGTGATTAATCCTCCATCCAGTTGATTAATCCTCCATCTGCATCTGGATAAGTAGGAGGTGGTTGGTCCAGGGCAGGTAGATAGAGCCTAGTCAATCCTTACTTAGTACCAAGCCGGATGGGGGACAGCCATTAGCCATTAGCCATTAGCTTGGTAAAAATAAAGTGAGACAGTGAATAGTGATGGGAAATAGTAGGAAACAGTTGGGTGTAATGAGGATCAAGAGTCAAGTGAAGGTTAATATGGATGTGAGTGGAAGGACTGGGAGGTGTGTGGCGATCGGGGCCTGTATTAGGCTGGTGCATGGGTGTGGTCTCTGCTCTGAGGTGGGTGACGGCTGAGTTTGCCACTCCTGTCAATAGTAAAAAAAGGTTCTTTAGCTCAACTGAGCAACAAACTAGCATCAACAGAGTTGCAGATTGGATAAAGAGCACATATACATAGATACATAGATATCATACCAGTAAAACAGTCAGGAATAGCTTGTAGATCAGATTAGATGATCTTTATATTCTTCTATTCATAGTAATAGCTGTGGATACTAGAATAAACAATAATAAGAATCCTCATTCCTCAGTCAGCACAATCAATTATCTAAAACACCATTTATCTAAAACATATCAATATTAATTTTTAGTTCATTAAGAATAAACGAATACATTCTAAAACACACCCATGCCAGGTCTTCCTTGCCCTCTGCTCCAACACTACCAGCGGGATGCTCTAAAATCCGCACGTGACAGATGAACAGAGAGCGGTGAACAGCTGAAGACGGGATGGCTGGGAGTTAACAGGAAACAATTTCCCACTGTCAGAGACTCCTGAAGTGCAGTTTTGATCACATGCTCTCATCGGCACTTCAGATTAGTTCTTCATAAGGCTCGACTTACGTAAGCCTGTTTAAGAGGCCGTGGCAGATGGAACAAAGACACCCAAATGGGGGCGTGTCTGGTGGCCTGTTCGGTTCGGCGCAGAGCTATGGCTCGAGGGGTGGTGCTGGCGATAGCAAGCTTGTGGAAGAAGCACTGAGCAGAGAGAACGGGAAGAGCACAGGTCCCATAAACGCTTATCTCTGAGAAGGTGTTGGATATCTGTTAAATATCGGAGGAGTCCTACACGGTCACTACAATTACTTAAAGTGCACCTTACATGACACTGCCTGTTAAGGTAAAAAGGAAAACACTGATTAACACTGAATGCTGTGTCATATAAAATACACAATATTAAAGGAAAATATAACAAAATATATAACTCCATTCGTTTAAATTGTTAGGTCTGTAAAAGACAAGACACAACATAGCATTACAGTCCACAAACACTATGGGTGTGTATGTATGTGATCGACAGTATCTCAATGAGGGCAGACAAGACTATCGACATGAAAGGATGCTGATTGATGTTGCAGAGTTGTTTGAGTTGTTTGAGTAAAGACTTAACTTGTGCAATAAGTACCATATTTAGCATTTAGATATAAGTTGGTAAAGAAAAAAAACCTTTTCAAGGACATTATGTCTGTAAGAACACTAAATAATTGGCCTTTCAAATAAAGTGACATTTCAATAATGAAACGCTACATCCTCCACCAGTAATTTCTGTATTACAAAGGAATGTTCTATTAATAAACCATGGTTACTGATGAATAATTTAAACACAAAACGAGAGGGTGTTCAACATAAGAGGTATTGCACTCATTTATGTTTTAGTGCCCCCTAGTGATAAATTGAAGAAATCATAACGTTCATGAAACATTTAGGGTTTTCAGTTTATAGGGATTGTTATTGATCAAAACGGTCTGGATTATTTGTTTATTGTAATCTGAATAACGTTTTGTTTTGGTTCTGTGCTGCTCCTCAGCTCAGGCCCTTGTCATGTACCTCACCTTGTCTTGTTTTTAGCACTTCTATTAATTTAGCACCTCTATTAATTTAGCACCTCTATTAATTGCCCCCAGGTGTTTCTTATTAGTCTCCCCATATTACCCTTTGCTCTGTAGATGGTATTGTTGGTGAATACATGTTTATCTATTTTTGTGTTGTTGGTGAATATGTGTTTACCTGTTGCTGCGTTTGCCTTTCTCACTGTTCAATTTTCCTTGTCTTGTTAGCATCTGTTTTAAATAGTTTCTTTGTATTACTAGTTTCCTGGGGGGTTTTTTGTCTCCTGTCCCCTTTGTTGTTTAGTTCTCACTGCAATTTAACTACAGAAAACAGTAAATACCAAATACCACACTCACATCCTGTTTCATCACTTCTCTCAAAGATGTGCATACAGGCAGAACATGACGTCTGGAGGTCGTCAAGGATTTCACTGCCTGTGTGCAATGATGAGAGCAAGCCATCGAGACCACACTTGTGTCAGGGAATTTTCTGGAAACAAGCATACAGAGCGAAGCAGATATGCCGTGGACAGACACCCCACTGTTCCATTCAGTCCCACTAATTCCAGACTGGATCAACTTGTCACTGGCTTAGTGGAACCCAGTCTGAACTTTGGCCTTTAAACATGCCCATCCACCTCCCTAAGAGTGCAAGGATGCTGGATGATAGATGAGTTTTCTTCATAAGCAAAGATCTCATGCCTTCCATGTCTGCAGAGAAAAACAGCATGTGGTCAGAGCACACACTGAGATATTTAGCAGACCACTGTTAACCTTTAATGCTTCAGTGCGGAACAGATTTTTAATGAGACGGCAGATTTTTTTTCTTCTTCTTCTTCTATCCCTCAAATGACATGAAGAAAGCACAGTTCTGATATTTTGTCTACACGTATCATTAAAGAATCCCTCAGAATTGGCACTGGCGCTCTAACCAGGGTTGGTTTCTCATTTGCTGTGTCCGTCGAGTTCATTCTTGAGTGTTTCTTCCGAGTGTTGTGGTGGAGGAACTTCGGCCCCTCCTCTCCTCTGTCCGTGGTCCAAACAATGTGGTGGGATTCAAAATGCAAGGACATAACCTTGCCAGAGGAAAATAAGACAAAACCAAAAAAAAATGTAAAAAGGGGGGTGGGTGTTACATTTTTTCATTAAACCCACCAGAGGCCCGATTTTGGAACCCCATTTGCATGAGAGGCCCAAATCACTGTACTACAAGAAGTAATCCAGGACAAACACATTTTGTGATGAGTTATCACACCGGTTCTATCACATGTTCTTACTGTCCCTCCATGCATACCGTGTCTTCCACTTTGTACTTCAGTGAAGGAGATGAAAAGAGAACTAGTTCTTGCAATCCCCATCTGGACGTGTGTAAACAGGGTTCCGTGTGTCGGTGAGCTCACTGACGTGTTTTTGACATATTTTGAGGGCTGATGCCCAGTCAGCCTGGGTGGAGTTGTCTTCGTGGCTCATTAAAGCTCTCGTTTTGTTCACTCATCATTGGCCTAGTGCTCGTCACTTGTTCTATATGCCCAACTCTCTGCCAGGGGAAATGGAGGTGGCTGCTGGGGTGATCGGGTTCACTGAAGACTCCAGGGCGATGAATTACAGCTTAATTGACAGTTCAGCATTTTTTCTCGATACAATGTACAAACTCACTAGAGTTGTAATAGACATTACTTGTAGAAGCTGGAGAAAAAAAATCTTAGAGGCAACATGAATCTCCCTTGAAGAATAATTCTATTTCACTCCAGTAAACTCCATAAATGGGCTGTCAAACGCCAGCTGGATAATGTTTTGTTTATGTGAAGCATTTCATGGACCTGGATGGTGGAGTAACAATAATTAGAACAAATAATGTTAGCTAGAACATATTTTCACATCAAAGCACACTGAATTCAAATTTAATCAAACTGTGAGATGCCTCGTGAATACCACCCCTGCTTCCCACAAATGGGCAAATCTAGACTGAAAAAAGGCTTAGAAACATCAAAAAAGGCTTACATACATTTTATTCTTTTGTAACAATGCCTCCAACTTGTAAAGAACATTCAACAGTACCACATGTTCAAGGTAATAATAAACATCAAAATAATAACATCAAAAAAGAACGTTACCAAGGAGTATTTGATCTTTGTCAAAGAGTCATTGCCAAGGCACTAGCCAGCTAAATCACATGTAACTGATGTCCCTAATATGTACGATGGGGTAAACAGAATGTTTGGCACAATACAGATTAGTGCTTTTTCATTTTGCTGTATCATCAACACTGAATGCTCCGACGTGGTTGACCTGTACATTGTTGTACATGATCATCATGGAGCACCGCCTTTGGCCCAAGATACTAAAAAACAACAAAACAAAACAAATTAAAACAAAACTAACAAAAAAAGTGCTGACCCTGGTCACAAGGCCATGTCAAAATATTAAGACTTCAGTTTCTCCTTCCCTTATTTTCTCCTCTTAAGGAGAGAAAGAATCAATTCTACAAATGAATTACAGTTTGGTTTCTCACAAATCAAATAGATTAAAACATTTGTTGCATACTAGGCACTAATAAAAGGTATATTAAGGCAACAATATACTGGAATCAGGCAGCCTATGAACTTGATTGGGTCAAGACTCTGTGCACTAATGTGCTTTAAGACTGTGCACTAATGTGCTTTAAGACTCTGGGCACTAATGTACTTTAAGTAGAAATCATAAACTATATGGCAAAGTGACTTCTTTGCATAGTCTGTTGATTAGATTCATCAGTTAATACTGACTGGAACTCTGCACAATATAGGGAGCTTTTCCCCCTTTATTTGTACATCAATCCAAATTTGGTAACACGCAGAAACACAAAAATCCCTTGAAAGTCACATCCTATGAACTCAGCTACTAATTACTGGACGTTACCAAGACAAACTAGTAGACAAAAATATAAAAGACTATAAAACTGCAATATGCAAAATACGTATTTCAACAGTACCTCTATCAAATATGAGGTCTTATACAACATATTAAATGCAAATACAAGTATACTATACATGTAAAGATTAAGCAATGTATTGCGAGATTATTCCATGAGTGGTTTAGCTACATCCATGTCAAACTGCTGTACCTTTGTGAGAGAAGATTAAATTCTTCAATTGTTTTTAGAAAGCTGGGAATAGTGCATGAAGACACAGTTGGTGGTTTTAACTTTGAAAAGACAACTGGCACATTTCACAGCTTTAGATGTGTGTCCCTCGTACAAGGCCATGGAACTCGGATACTTCCTCCTGAAATCTCACATGAAGAGACCACACTATGCTTCATTATGGTGAAACATTTCGGTTTGGCAAAGGTGACCATGCTGCCTACAAGACTGAAGAAATTGCAGAACTTCATTTACAGGTTCAGCCTTCAGCTTATCTACAGGATCTCTCTAAGGTTATCTACAGGTTCTCTTTCAGGTTATCTACAGGTTCTCTCTCAGGTTATCTACAGGTTGCATAGCACAAAGAAGGTGAAAGGCAGATGGAGAGGTAGATCAGAGGAAAAAAAAAACCCAAACTAAACTGCAGACGAAGGCATGCACTGGTTACGTTCAGGGATTGGCCAGGCTGCAGCCAAGGAGTGTGTGATGCTAACTGTGCACATGTGTGTATGTGTTTATTCAAGCCCATGACTAGGTTGTCCAGGAGCAGTGACCATAATCACATCTCTAACTGTTACACCAGGGCATCACTTAAACAGGATAGAGCAAAATGACAAAACGCTGCTTGAATGAAGCACAGGAAGCTGATAGGTACATGATGGTGGTGACGTTCAGGGTGTTTTCCAAGACCATATCTTGATGATGATTGCGCATGTCGATTAAGTGCTATGCTGAATATGCTTCATGCACATCTCTTAGGGCTGATCAGAGAGGAACTGGCCCACAGGCAAAGTATTTAGTATTCTTAAAGTGCAAAAGAATTAGTATGAAAAAAGCCTAAGACAAAGGTATAAATAAAAATCTAAACTGAACCATGTGCTCCATGGCTCCTTATACAACAGTGCAGGAGCTCTATGGATCCATTATTGTTACCTTCATTTCCACAAGAGTACCATACTGCATAGAGTACCATACTGCATAGAGTACCATACTGCATAGAGTACCGTATTGTACATAATAATCCACATTTACAAGAGTCCTCTGGACTTGACCTCCATTACATAAACATTCGTTGCTTTTTTGGCACGGATTTAGAGGAAAAGGGGTGTGGTCCAGTACTGCTTTTAAAGGCAGGGGGGTCAGGAATGGCTTCGTGCAGTTCAGCTGTACCCATGCACGGGCTGCACAGGGGCGGCTGGCCCTGGTGGCTCACCAGCGTCCGCTCACGCTGCCGACATCGGCGTGGAACTGCCGCGGCAGGCGCCCGCTGGCGCCCCCCTCCAAGAACGAGGAGCGGATGTTGGGGGGCTCGAAGAGCTTCCTCCGGTTCTTGTTCAGGTCTGTGGAACATGATAAGGATTTTAATGAAGAGATTCGGATACGTCCATTTTAATGTCACAAGAAGCCCTAAGGCAAGTCTGGCCCAAGCAATGTTTTAATTTAGCTGCTTAAAAATACCCAGCACCAGAAGAATAAAAGGCTCCTGTCTAAAAAGCCTTATTTGTGTTATTTTTTTCCTGGTGAGAACATTTACGGGTAAAAGGGCTTGACAGCGCCAGAGCTCAGGAATGTTTTTTTTTCTCCATTTTGAGGAGACAAAAAGTGAGGGAGGACACTCCTCCTTCAGTTCTAGATTCCATCAGACCAGATTATACTAGATTCATGTTTGGCCAAATCGTTCAGCAAATGAAATAAACACTGGCCCGCAGCCGTTTCCTGTCCTCAGGACAAATCGGCCTTGTCTTCCCTCTACCTCTGCGTCCTGGAATTCACAAGCATGCCAGTGTTTCGCAAATATAAGCAGCATTTACCATCAAACGGCAGGGTGATGGCTTGAGTAAAGCTCAGCCAGGCCCCAGGCTCCGCGCCTTAATCCGAGAGTGAGCCACCGTTACAGGAGAAAATGCCCTTGCCTGACTGGAGGTATCCATTATTGTTATTTGATGGTGGGTGGCAAATATTTCGAGCTGAAACGCTCGGAGCAAATGCTGAACCACACAAAAGACCAGCACTCTGGGCCAAAGATAACCAGAGCAGCGGCCCCAGTCCCATCGCATCCACTCGCCACCCTGCAGCGATATGGACCGTCAGTCATGCAGAGCCTGTGGTGAGCATAGGCAGCTGCCTCACATTGAACCCTGATGGCTCAATCGATCTTCATCACTATCCCTAACAACCTGGAACAACCCTAGCGATTTGGGGAATTATTAAAACGCCAGAGACATGGCAGGCTACTCCGAGACCACCTGGTGGTCTTTTTTTTGCAGTCATTGAGCTTTTAGTGAAAGTACAGGGAGAAGACCATACCTGAGATGGCAAGCAGCATTTTCCGCCGTGCTCCAAACGTGGTGATGCCCAGTTCCTTCAGGTCCTGGTCAGTGAGGGTGAGGAATGTCTGCAGGTCAATCTGTGAGACAGACACAACAGCTGCTAGTGACTCCATGACCAGTGAAACCTGAACTCCATATAATGGGCAGAGTCATGGAAATGAGCACATCCAACTATCAGTATGGAATTACAAAAGGGCCTTTTGCTTAAGGGCCTTTTGTTGCCCTTGGCTTGCTCACTGGGGGCTTGGACTCGGACATTTGTAAAGCTGCTTTGAGACAACGTCTGTTGTTAAAAGCGCTATAAAAATAAATAAACGTGAACTTGAACTTAAATTAACTGTAACATAAAGGAACAGGTTAATCAAACATGACAATGTGGCTAAAAAGAATAGTCGCTTTCTTCAGCTATCAATAAGAATTACATTCATGTATCACTGATTGGTGACAAATCTAACTGGTGGAAAATTTCATTTAGTCATTGTTAGCAAAATGTGCATTTTTGACGGAGCTGTTCAGTGTTCAGTAAATTGTTCAGTGTTTTAGGTCCAAAATGTCCACTGTCCTGGAGAACTCTCAAGTCTTTTGTTATGTTCTAGCAATGTAGCTGACTCAGGGTGACTCATGGTGAAAGGGAACATTTCACAGCTCTATTTGCTAATTTGCGTTAAGTTGTCGACACGAAGAGCTTGACAGTGGGACCTTTTTATGACAGGAGCCCAAGCACCACAGAAACCAGATCCTAACTTGTGCCTCTTTGGAACCACATACTAAAAGAAGTTCAGTCCAGGCACAGCATTTCTATCCATCCTTTATCTCATTGTGAGGTGTGATGATCAGTTACAGTTACAGGGCAATCAGTTACAGTAACTGTTCAAATTACCAGAAACTGTATTTGAGGTCCAGAGTTAAACCCATCTTTCTTTAGACTGTACCTCCTGCTGTTGGAAAACATCGGTGTACTTCCCCAGGCCCAGCTTGCTAAAAAGCTCCGGCAGGTCTGAGCCCTTCAGGGAGGTGCTGAGATTACAGCCATTGCTTCCCGTCACTGAGGAGATGCAGTCCATGTAGTTGCTGCTGCTCAAGTAATGCTCTACTGCAGGAGAGAAGCACCATCTACTTAGCATCAACGTAACATCTGTCTCTTGGCCCAATGCTAATGCCATCTTACCAGTCTTGTTCTGCTTCCTCTTGGGGCTGATGGGTGCTGGGAAGTCCCTGTGTGCTGGGAGCCCGCTCCCGTTCCTCTCCCTCCAGTTGTCAGAGTCGCTGCCGTTTCCCACACCTTCCCTGCTGCTGGAGCGTGACAGTGACAACGGCGATCCCTGCCGTGACATACCATCCAACCATCACTCAAATGTAGCCAGTAGTTCTGTTAACTCACTGAATAAACTGACAGAAGAGCCTTCATTCTTTCATTCATCTTTTAAAGCTGCTGGAGTCTGGCTGGATTGCAGCACAAGGTGGGAACCAACCCCGGACAGGGCAAGAAACGAGATAAGAAGGTTCTATTCCGTCTTCCTGCACTTCTTCACAGCTTACCCACTAAATGCTCTATGGAAACTGACCTGAGATCAGAGAAGCCTGCACTCTCCTGCTCAATACATGCTAAATCAACTGCAGCAATGTGAAGCCGTGTCCATTACAAGCAGATGTGACATGTAATAAAGTGGCTGGGCAGTACCTCATATGTAGTGGACATGGCAGGTTTGTAAGACACGTGGTGGGCCCTGCGTAGCTCCTTGATGGTCTCCGCAGGCATGGACTTGGAGAAGCCCAAACCGCTCCATGTGTTGGTGGGAGTCCGCACCTCCGTCACCACTGGCTTCTTCAGCATGGCTGAAACACATCACAGACACACCACTGCTGACTCAAATAAGCCTCTTCTGTACTCGAAATCCAAAAATCACTACCATCAATCCACAAAAGCCAGGCTTCAGGCGTTATACTAAGAGCTATGAATGAAGTATATATACAGCTTCATTAAAATAAGTATATTACCATAGCAATGGCAAACATTCAAGGTCTAAACTGAACACATTCTTCTATTCAGAATCCCATAGTTTACTGTTTGGCGTGCCTTATATGTGGCCCACAACACGTGGCTTGGAGAGAGAGCCTGTATTAAGTTTTAGGACATTTACTGTAAATGAGATCCATGAGTGTAATGACATGCTGCACCCAGCCAGATCTTCTGCCCTTGGAAATTCAGTAGGGCTATTCCATCCTGAGCTGGCACAGCAGACTAAACATATAAGGTTGCACCACTTTGTTACTAGTGGATCTGTTTGTTATGCTGGGGATGAAAAGAAGACTTTAACATGGATGATAAACTATACAGGCAGGATAGAGAACTTTTCATGGGGATTTGACTGGTGCACCACATACCTTTGGTTGCCAGCAACTTCTTTTGCTCATAGTCAAAGGCCTATAGTAGAAGGAAGAGAGCAGGGAGATGTTTAGGCTGGTGGGAGGGGGGGATGGAAGAGGACTGACCTACATATTGGTTGTCTGCTTGTCTCACAGACTGGCGAAGGCGCGAGCTAAACATTGCCTCATTCTGTCACAAGCACTTACCGTAGACTCATGCACAGGCAAACATGAGCCCGGAACCTCTCCAGAGACTGGAGTTCACGGAGAAGCCATATTATTAACACATGGCACAGTTTCCACTGGCTGTGCACGTGGACGGCAGCTTGCCAGCAACCAGCAGCAACACGAGAGAAGGGCAGACGACAGAGCATAGGTCCAGCAGTCGGAAGAAGTGAGGGAAAGTTTGCCATGCTGTGGGGGGGAGGTGGGGGGGTGTGGGAGTACGGGGCTGGCGGGAGGATGCACTGTGACTAGCAGGCGGATGGGGGTCATAAGAGGGGGGGTTCTCCAGTACCTGCATGTTGGTGAAGGAGGCTTGCGGAGGGAGGCGGATGCGTTCCGAGTTCTGCTGGGCGGCTCGCTCGGCCGCCCTCTCGCTGCCTGGAGCTCGCTTGTCAGCCACAGGGCTCTCGGATGCACTGGAGTCGGAGTCAGAGAGCAAACAGTCTGAGCTGGAGAGGGAGAGAATGGTGAAGGGGGAAGGAGAAAGGAAAAGGAAGAGAATGCGGAGTGCTGTGAAAAAGCAAGGCCACCCTAACCCTGGACGCTTATTCTTTATTGTCTTATTCTTTATATTGTCTTCAGCAATTACCAAAAATGAAAAATGTGGTGCAAGGTCAATTAATAGCGTTAAAAATCTATTCTGTCCCTAACAAGGTCAATTAATAGCATTAAAAATCTATTCTGTCCCTAACAAGGTCAATTAATAGCATTAAAAATCTATTCTGTCCCTATAACTTACAGGTACGACCGTATCAAATCCTTCCCAGCTCCAACAGCCCTCTACTAAAGACCACAAGAGATGGCAAATGTTCTGCTCTGATCTTCTGCCTCTGTTATAGTCTGAAGGAGAACAAATGATCAGAGAGGTTTGCTTCCCAATCCAGACAAGCGGTTTGGAAAGAAACAATTACACATCAGATGTTGAGCTTACAAACCACTTTAGAGTACTGAGAGAGAGTTAGAGAGGGAAACAAAAGAAAAAGGGAAGAAACAAAGAGAGATGAGAGAATGAGAGACCAGAGAGAGAGAGAGAGATGAGACAGAACAACACGTGACCTGCAGGGTTGCACGGCTGATGCTGGCATTGCTTGTCTCTAACTGGCTTTTTCCAAAACCCAACAGTCTGTCCACACTTTCCCTCAACATCACTAGCAACCTTTGTAGTTGTGGGGTTTGTAGTGTTTATTCGGCTTGTGGGACTGTGTTATATATTTGTGTGCATTTTTGTATATGTTGAGTTTGCATGTGTGTGTGTGTGTTTGTACTTACTGTAGATGGGAGTTCTTGGTGCCCTGCAGTAACTCCACAGCCTGCCTCTTTCCTGCTTTGCAGGAGGCCAGCATCTGCTTCAGCTCACTGCTGCCACCCGAGTGAGACGGGCTCCGCGGCATACCCACCTCCACGAACGTATCGGAGCCTGGAATACACACACACACACACACACCCACACACACATACACACACACACACAGACACACACAGACACACACATACACACACACACACACACACACACACACACACACACATACACACACATACACACATACACACACAGCCACACACAGCCACACACACACACACACATACAGACACCCACACACACACACACACACACACACACACACCCACACACACACATACAGACACCCACCCACACACACACACACACAAACCCACCCACCCACACACACACATAAACACAAACACACATAAACACAAACATACACACCATTCTTTCATTCTTTCTGTAAGCCAAGAGTTGAAGACTGTATAGTTTGACCAGTTTTGGTATGATGGAATGTGGGGCCCACTGCCCTCCTTACGGCTTCAGTGGTCACGGAGAAAGAAAAAAATAAAAACAAACCTCTAATTGAATTGACTTCTACACTAAGTGGGAGTGAAAAAAACCATACCAATCTCCCGACTAGTAGAAGTGCAGCCAAAGCAAACAAGCCTTAATGCTAACACTGAAGAGGTACGGAAACACTTTACACTATATTTCGCAGCAATACAGGAAAGAAAGGCCCAACCATTTGGAACCAAGCACGCATTAATACATAAATCAACTGGCCAAAGCCAATAAAGGCTAGTTTTAATCTAGAGAAGGTCAGGGGGTTATTGCCAATCACATGGTTCACAGAACCTGGCCTTGAGCAGCAGTAAGGGCTTTCTAAACAGAACTGTGGCTACTTCATAAGTGCTGAGTTTATTAGCCAAGAATACAGAATTGACAGAATTCTTGCATTATTTTTCATGGTTTAAACATTAATTAAATACAGTTGTTGAAGATTCACTGCAGTACAAATAGCTAACTAGCTAAGAAACTTCCTTTTGGGAGAGACTGTAATCTTTAAACTAAACAACAAACCTTCAGCAGATAACCTTGAGAAAACAAAGATTTGTTTGCAATTGTTACTCATTGACCTGAACCAGTGTTGAATGTGTACAGTGTTGTGTGTATCTAATGCAGCATCTTTCTGGCAGGCAGGGAGGTACCTTGGTCCTGGCTGGGCTTGCTAGACATGGGCTCAGGTGGGCAGTGGGTGCTTGTCTCCTGGACAGATTCTCCATGAGCCGCATTCAGAACCTTGTCAGCCAAGGAGGCAGCAGATATTCTACTGTACATGGGGTGCTGCTGCAGCACACACACACACACACACACACACACACACACACAGAAACACACACACAGAAACACACACACACACAGAAACACACACACACACACAAAAACACACACACACAAAAACACACACACAGATACAGAAACACACACACACAAAAACACACACACACAGAAACACACACACATGAACACGCATACACATACACACACACCCAAACAACACACATACATACAAACAGAGTTCAAGAATACAGTCCAAATACAGCAACTGGAACATGCCAAATGTCATATTTGAACGTATTCATGCTTTTGGCTGCAACACTCATCACAGAGAGGAGGTGGAGGCACCTTGCCGTTGAGGGAGGGCACAGCCTTGGTGCAGTCTGGGACTCCGTTGACCTGCGGGTCTATGGGAGAGAGTCCGGGCGGAGGAGAGGGTGTGTTCTGGGTGTAACCCTGGACACCCGTCAGCAGGATGTTCGTCAGTGTAGCCTGTGTAGCAGGATGGATCATCAGTGGTGATGAAAAACCTGAAAGATTCAGAACAAGAGCAATCATCATCAACCTTTGGCTTATAATATAATACAATTCACAGTATATATGCTTAACACCCACTTTATTAGAAACATATATTGGTTAGAAACACCAGTACACTTACAGACTGCGGAAGTCACATGTCACTACAGGACTGGCACTGGTTGGATATATTTGAGCGAATTACTCCAAAACTGACACAACACTTCTGCCATACCTGTATGCTACTACTAATGAAGCTCATCTCTGTTCTGTTGAAAATGGCTTCCTACCCAATAATCTCAAAATAACAGCCAAAATTAGTTACCAAAGAGATACCAAAAAACAACGTGCAACAACCGTGCATGAACGCTTCACCTGCCGTGCTGGTAACGCTGGCCAGGGAACTGGACCAGAGTGTGGGGCTGGAGGCTGCAGAGGGTGGGGCATGCAGGGGGCTGATGGAGCTATTGAGGGCGTTGAGGAGAGAGTTGGGAGTGGTCGGGGCGCTCAGAGAGTTGGCCGCCGGCCCCAGCAGACCTGAAGATGAGACAGTAGGTCAGAATCATCCATATCGAATCT
This sequence comes from Tenebrosternarchus preto, assembly GCA_025802075.1. NCBI lineage: Eukaryota > Metazoa > Chordata > Actinopteri > Gymnotiformes > Apteronotidae > Tenebrosternarchus > Tenebrosternarchus preto. The sequence continues at coordinate 897,061 of JAOYMR010000011.1, read as the reverse complement.
TCTCGTCTTGAGGATCAAAATGCACCCACTTGCACCACATGAACTATCACCACACTGAACAGAAAATGAGGTTCTCACTAGTTTCAGAATAAACTTACAAAGCCTTTCCCTAATTTTCCATATTTAACATGAGATTGGCAAATATACGTATCAAATATATAATTTTTTAATCTTTTGTTTAATACATATCTGCAAAACACAGAAAGCCCAGCATCTTAGAGAGTACCACTAAATACACCAGGTGGGAAACAAAGGTCTTGCTTACCCAGGCTGGTGAGGCCCAAACCGCCTGAGGTGAGGATGTCCAGGCCCACGGGGCAGCTGAGAGGCGGTGCAGGTGCGGGGGCAGGTGTGGGGGCGACTGGAGGACTGCTGCTGCTGGTGGTGCTGCTGCTGCAGATGGAGGAAGTGGAGACTGACACCCCACTGCTCTCCAGGCCTAGGAGATACCTCCTGGCTTCATACATGTTCAGAGCGTTCCTTTCCACACTCTTTACAATCACTGACTAGATTGGGGGAGGGATGCAGAGATAGACAAGAGGAGGAAGGTTGAGAAAAAGAGAGAGAGAGAGAGAGAGAGAAAGAGAAAGAGAAAGCAAAATGCAAAGTAGGTACCACTCGAAACTTTTCTCTTCTAACTTTTCTACCAAACATGTACAACGTGGAAAATACACATTTATACAGCTATAATGATTCTTATTATGACTGTGATATGCTTTGGAATCAGTGGTTGAATAAAAATAAATAAATAAAAAATTCACATGAGATGGTAAGTTTCACCTGAAGCAGTACAGGTGGGAGGAATTAAACAACATCTCCTGCCTGTCTGAATCTGAACGACTGCTGCACACACTGAACTAAACTCTCCACTGTACAGGGAGTAAAGTGATCAGATCGCCCCCTGCTGTTTGCATTCAAAAATGGAGATTAACATTTTGCCTTGTTCTTGACTTGGGTCAATATAATTAAAACAATAAGATAAATAATATCCATTTTACCTGATATCATATAACAAATTTAATCAAAAGGAGAAAAGAGGGTCAGTTTTGCAAGGGGAAGGAGTGAAAGCATTTTATTCTAGTTAGTTTAGTTACAGGAGGATGTGACCCCTCATCTCCCCTTCAAATCAAGTCCAAATGTACTGAAAAAGGCCAAAATTACAATGTAATTTAACAACCTACATATGATGAACCCCAAGTAAAAAGAGTATGTAACATTAACTAAGCTATCAGTACTGATAACTGACGAAAGGCTTCATGCAGTGAAGACACAAGCATATGCTTGGAAGAACTTTATTTATCCTAATAAATGTACCAGTCAGGAATAACTAGGGATCTTATATGAGAGTCTCTGATTATCACGGCTGACTGACAAATAAAAGCACGTGTCTGACATCTAGCTGGGATTTTTTATTTTTATTTATGAACCTTGCTTTTAAATTAATAGGCCCATCATGAAAATGAAAGAGCAATTCCAACTGGGCCAGCACAAGGCCAGCTGGGAAACTGGAGAAGAATTATGTTCTGAAAAGGAGAGATGGAGATTTATGTTCTGTTTGACAGGTTCGAGTGGTGCCTTCTAGTTAAAAACACGAGGCTGTGTTTCTCCCCATGACTGTGAGCAAGGACATGAAAATCCTGCGAGAGCTTTTGCAGTTCCCACATCCCCCCCTACCATAAACCACATACACAAATCCTACATGCACCATTCCGTGTGGTTTGTTAAAATAGTCTAACTACACCTTGAGAAGTGCCCAGTCCTTCAGGCTCCTTCACAGACCTGATGAGTTATGAGTTACAGCCAGAGGCAGTGGCTTGTAAGGCATTCGTGATTTTCGGGAGTAGCGGGAGGTGATGGATGGTCTGGGGGGGGGGGGTGTGA
>JAOYMR010000011.1:880895-895080 GCA_025802075.1 Tenebrosternarchus preto | reverse complement strand
GGTAGAACAGATGGGGTAGAAGGGATGGGGTAGAAGGGATGGGGTAGAACAGATGGGGTAGAAGGGATGGGGTAGAAGGGATGGGGTAGAACAGATGGGGTAGAAGGGATGGGGTAGAAGGGATGGGGTAGAACAGATGGGGTAGAAGGGATGGGGTAGAACAGATGGGGTAGAAGGGATGGGGTACAAGGGATGGGGTAGAACAGATGGGGTAGAAGGGATGGGGTAGAACAGATGGGGTAGAACAGATGGGGTTTGTACCTTGCTGGGCTGTTTGGGTTTGGGCTTGATGCTGATGAACACATCCAGCTGCTCCATGAGAGAGGCAATGCACTGTGGATCCACGATGACGTCCTCTTTGATATCAAACATCAGAACCAGCGGCAGGCAGCCCTGTGGCAGGCAGCACATGAGCACACGTGCACATACATATACACACGTTCACGTCCGCACGCGCACACGTGTGAACAAAAAGCAGAGGCAGACAGAGAGAGAGAGAGAAAGAGAGAGAGAGTGAGAGAGAGAAAGAGAGAGAGAGTGAGAGAGAGAGAGAGAGAGAAAGAGAGAGAGAGAGAGAGGTCTTTTAAGGAAGGTAAAAAAGCCGGTTTCTGTACAGGTTTAAATTGTTCATTTGCTCCAACTTTAAGTGCCTCAAGTGCTGCTTGGCTGAAGTCCTAAATCAGCAAAGCACTGCCATCCGTCCTTCACCTGCACACAGGCAGAAAGGAGAAGCAGCAGGCAGGTACACAAGGGAGGAACCTCTGCACCGCAACGGGCCTTGATCTATTTGGGAAAGGCCACTCTGGAACCACTTAGAACATTCTAGAACTTTGTGGTACAGCACTTGAGTCTGACTACACCTTGAGTTGTAGTCTTCAGTTCATTACTAGTGTGGGTAGGTAGACGAGTCAACCCAGAGAAATCCCCAAACTGCAATGCATCCAGGCCTTCTAGGGCTGGAGATTTGACTCCCCTGTGTTCTAAACAGACGAGTGGACCGACTGCACTTCTTATGTGTGTCTGAATGTGATCTTGTGGAGCTGTGGCCCACTGGGCTTTGAGCAGACGAGCTCTCTTTCACGACGCACACCCACACACACACCCACACGCCCACACACACGCCCACACACATACACACACGCCCACACACACGTCCACGCACGCTCACACACGCCCACACACACATGCCCACGCACGCTCACACACACATGCCCACGCACGCTCACACACACACATGCCCACACACCCACACACAAATGCCCACGCACGCTCACACACCCACACACACCCACATACGCATGTCCACGCACGCCCACACACACACGCCCACACACCCACACGGTCCGGAAGGACAGGACCAAACTAACAGAGAGAAACAGAGAGAAATGTGACCAATAAGAAAGAGAAAGCAAACTCCCTCACCATCAGATACTGGCGCGCCAGGCACACAGAGTCGATGGTGCCCTGGATGTAGACGGTGGACTTCTTCTGCGGGCAGTTGGGGTCGGGGAAGTGGACCTGTGCCCCGGTGCGCTGGAGCACGTGCTTGACGTTGATGCCGTTCCGGCCCATCATGGACAGGTGGTGCTGGGGAGCGATGTCCAGCTGCGTGCTGACCGTGACGGCGCTGGCCAGGCTGCCGGCCAGGTGCTCCAGCAGCACGGCCGTGCCCCTCTGCAACACAGGCGCAAAACGGGACCCGCTCAGCAGCCAAATGGGACACACCCGTCCGGACACGGCAAAACCTAGGCTGCATTTTTATTTTGCTCCGCTTGAATCAGGTAATCGAGCACTGATTACCGGCAGTTTTGTGAAATAGAGCACAAGAAAAATGTGGACTGGATGGGGGTGCCCAAAGACCAAATTAAAAGCCTCTGGTCTGGGAACAGATGGAGGACACCATTGACTAAACTGGGGGGGGGTGAAAGGAGGAAGCCCAACTTCCCCCAGTTTGCAGCGGTGTGTGGTCTCACCATAGCACTCACCACATACCAGACATAGTCGGGAGCCTGATGGACCCTGCCACAGACCTGGGGCCCCTGCCCCTCGTAGGCAGGGCCTGGAGCTCATGGAGGAGGAGCGAAGGATATTTGGTAAGTGAAACAGGCACCAGGTTCTCTCCTGCCACAGCTAGAGAGGCGAGCTCGAATTGATTCCAGTCAGATGTTCTGCGCCCATGTTCTAATGGGGTTCTGCAGATCACGCATGTGCTCCAATGAGTCTGGAGGCCTGAGCTATCTGCTTTACCATCTGAAGTTCATGAATGCATCTGCAGCTTTTAGTTGAAAAGCAACATAGGAATGTCTGGGGAACTACACTGTGGGACTGTGCACTGTCAGTAAATGTGTGCAAGTGAATGTGTGTGTCCTGGTGAGCATGTCTGCATGTGTGTGCATGCATGTGTGCAGAACTCACCTTAACAGCTGCAACATTGTTCTGTGAGCCCCTCACCACGCCTGTAGCCCCATAGAGCCTAGACCGCTGTTTGAAAGCTACTGAGATGTTGTAGGTCTGTGATATGTGCTGGATGGCCGGTGAGCTGGGGTCAGGGTTCAGCTGAACTATCACTGGAAGTTCAAACATCAACACCAGGGGGAGCAGCTCCTGAAAGAGAACAGAACATTTGGCTGGTGACCACTTCCCAGAACATTCAGGTGGAAAATTTTGCCAGAGGAAATCAGGGTAGACTAATGGGGAACCAACCTGGTGCCAGTATTTGGGCTGCAGACCATAGGCCTCCAACAATGTATTGGCTAGAATTGCCTGAACCACGCCTGAAACTGCCACGTCTGGCCCGTGAGGCTACCGAGGCAGACACTTCAAAGCATGAAAACCCCCGAAATTTTGTGTTTCCCACCGATTCCCTGTGGTCAGGGCTGTGCATGATGGAAGACTCCGGAGAGACACGTTCCTGAGCGAACGCATCACAAACAAAACCATCACTCCCAGTTAGCGTTCCTCCTCTATGTTTTCGAGTCTTCATGGGCCCGGGAAAGACTGCTTTACCAAACTGAAAAGCTAAACAAGATCAGCCAAGGCCTAAAAAAATCAACTTGAATAAATGCACGACTGATCAGTGCCAGATGCAGGCCTTGTGCTTCTCCTCTGAATTCTGTACCAAAGGCCGAAATGAAAGACATTCTGGGCCCCTTCAGATGTGGTGAAGGAAGGAACTCCGATTAAAACTGGGAGGCTGCCATCGTCAGGCCGAGCTCGGCGGTCAAGGGCACGGTGCTGAAACTGCAAGACTCCACAATTCATGCATCTCAGCTAAAATTCTGGCCCTCATCAATGGTCTCAGAGCACCTATGAGCCACAAGCTCGTTCAGACTGAGTTGCTGCGATCAGAGTGTTTGCTCTGAATATGTTAACAAATGTTTGGAAGAGAATGTCACATTTATTGAGGAGTGGGGGGGGGGGAGGCAGGGGGGGGCTAGTCGTCTTGACCTGTCTTTGACTGTAAAATCGGTAACTATTTTTAGTGTCCTACATATTTTCTTAAGAAACATTGTTAACAGGGGAGTTTACAGTACTCTTTGATACCCAGCAGAGGAATGAAACACATGAAGAATGCGTGGCGAATTTTTAAACAGCCTGATCTCACTGAAGCATTAAGAACTGAAGAAACTTGAGCTCTGGATACACACTAAGGCACATGCTTTTGCTTCACCTTTGCTTCATTAGATTTTAAAAGGAAACTAGAAAGAAAATACTTCTCACGACAGTAAGAGTGACTTCCCAGGTGCTAATGAATATTAATAACAAGCTGTACAACTCTGGAGTCAAACGGGCACAAAAAGAGAAAGAAAACCTTTCAGAATTCTGCTTAAGTGGGTTGGTCAAACACACTCCATATTTCTCCATACTGTCTTCTAGGCATCGGCAGAAAAGCTGGAAAATGGAGTGGGGCACTCGTTCAAAGAAAGAGGAAATGGGAAAAGGAGGAATGATTGGGGTGGTCAGGCATGGAATTTCCAGCAACAGTGGTCACGCGAGAAAGATGGAGACAGAGATGGGGCGATTCAAAAGAGAGAGAGAAAAAAAAGAGAGAGGGAAAGTTTGAGAGAGAGAGAGAGAGAGAGAGAGAGAGAGAGAGAGCACCTTTCCCTCCCAAGTATAAGTTTCACCCACACCACTTTGCTTACACTTTCTGAATGAGAAGTTGCACTCAAGCTGACTGGCTACCTTGAATGTGCTCATTTTTTACAAATTGCTTTATAAAACACTGGGAAAGGCCTGTGTTCACGTCTGGTGTACAAGCATGAGTTTAATTGGGGCTCTGTTTCTGTGTAGATCATGAAGAAACCGCCGCCGCCCTTGCTTGTGATTGTTTTTCTTGGTGGCCAGTGCTGGGGAAGCACGTGCGAAGGACCCCGGCAGGCCTGTAACCCAAGGAGAGAGCCCAGACACAGCCAAACCGAACCAGTGAAGCCCCTGCAGCCAAACAGCCCAGGACACCGCCCGACCTCCACCCGGCCTCTAGTGCGCACGGTTTCAAAGACGCAGCTCCAGGTTGATTCATATGTTTCACATCAACTCGTTGCCCTTAACCTTCTCAGATATGAGCCTGGGGTACCAAACGTCAAAAGTCTTTAAAAAAAATTTAAACTGAGGTGTTATTACTGTTTTTTCACACCTTTACATCCACCATAACCTTCACCTTTCTAGTGAAAACCCCAAAGAAAAATAATCTCTCAGCTACAGTGATTTTGCTCCACCTAGCAGGCTGGCATTTCAAAGTCTCCATATGGAATCCTTAATGTACAAATATTTCATCTCATATATATTTAAAATGTTTCATCTCCGTTTAATAGCAGAACACTGCAGTAGAACCACATGGCGATGGTTGCAGGGACACCAATCCAATATTTGTCCATTATTTAAAAAAAACAAACAAACAAAAAAACCCAGTAAGAATGAACAGGTCCGTACCCGTTGACCCACTCGGAATTAACAACCGTGTCCCACCTCCACTTCCCACCAGTCATCTCCTAACCAGAGCGGCTGGCTGGACACCCAGTCCAAAGCATACAGTAAGGGCTGAAGCAACAGGACAAAGGTCATAATAGGCAGCAGTAAAGCATTTACAAGCCGGCGTTTGCATTTTATTTACCCTGATTCTGGCCCGCGCTGCCTCCACTCCACCCGGCTGGCCGGCGATGGACACCTACGGAGACGGAGACAGGAAAGTCACGTAACCAAACGTGGGCCTGGTCCCTCTGGCGCTGAGGTAAGCAAACAAACAGAACTCTGGGGCCATCGATCCACAAGCTCCGATTCAAAACAAGCTGTTATCCAATAGCCAAAGATGGGTGTAGGTTTTTAAAAATAACACAGTTTCAGGCGTTGACGAAACTGAAGACACACGAATCAAGATGCCTGACATTCCTAGCTCGAGTTTGTGTGGTAATAACGAAATGCTGTGTTCCGTGAAATCAGATGACTGATAGCTCTGCCGCCAAACGCTAACGTTATCATCAGAGCACCACCAGGAGCCTAGAAACGTCTCCAGCCATAATCAGCAGCATGTGATGGGACCCGACTGGCACCGTGCATTACTTCATCAACCTGGTAAACTCCATGAATATTACTGAACATATTACTCTCGTGGACCAGTTTGCTAATAGCATTTATCTTATCGCCAATGTTCCCCGATGCATTTTATGATTGTACAGATAAACACTGTAGTTCATCTGTTGGTGTGTATGATTCATCAGTCTTCCTGTACCGAATCATCACTAGTTGTTTATCACTGATTACTGCTGCTGTAGCAAACCATTCACGGCATTAACTCTCAGTAGTGGCAAGGCTGTGTGTGCTGATCTGTCACAGGATTCATCAGAATGCATCAGAGTCGGGGTTTCCCTCCAAAACAAAAAACATCCAGCCAGCAGTAGTTCTGTGTTCAGAAATGGAACCTGTAGTCAGAAACTGGTCCTTGTGAACCGGTCCTACAGAACACACCTAGAAATGGATGGGCTAGGGATTTCAGCTGTACACAATACAAGGTGTCACCAATGAAGTGTCATTTCTACTAAAGAAATTGCTTACTGTGGAGGTTTAATGTCACTCATAACACCCAGGATGCTCAAAACAGAGAAACTACAAGAGCTTCGGCAAAACGGTAGATGCTGTCTGTACAAACTGAGCCAAGCACTTGTGTCCTGTGTGTCTGTGTGATGTTCGCACTGTGAGGAGCCAAGCTCACACCTGGTTGCTCTTCTCAGCTTGGTTGTTGCGGTTGGAGTCAGGGAAGTGGATGTGGCAGCCGGTGTCCTCCATCACCTTTTTGATGTTGTTACCCCCTTTCCCGATGACGTGAGAGTGCTCAGTGTGAGACACGTCCATCTTCAGGGTTACGCGATTACTCTGCGGTGGCCGGCACAAAACAGACATTGTGTAACAGCTGTTAAGGAAGTCTTGAAGGCCCTACAGGCAACACCGTTAACCTGTCACTGAGGTGGTGATCTAGATCTATTAGTGAGCCACAGCTACTCATTATGGTCAGTGTTTGGTCAACCTTTGCTCTACATCCCATATGCTGTATGCTCTTTCACTGAGCAGTCTAAAGATATTCCTATCATTCATGTTACTGAGAGCTGCCTGGGACAGATTTTTGTAAGTGGCTGGTTGCTCTATTAGAAACATCCAACTCTATTAGAAACATCCAAGTGCATGCTGGACCCGTTTTATATTCTATTTATACTGTTATGTTGAGGTAAAGTTTGATTGAAATTGTGCTTTTATGATGATCCAAGATCAGTTACCAATTAATAAGCAAGAGTGAGGTCAAAGATTTCAGTAATGGTAGCTACTCCCAAATCAGACTCAGTGCTCAACTCGGGAGTGAGGAGATCCAGATACATCATCAGCTCTGCTCCTCTTGCTCAGTGGCCACACAAGCTGTTCTCCAGTTGTGATGGAATGTTCCCAGGATGTTATTATGCTGGCCCTCTCCCTGCAACAGACTTACTTAACCGTCGACTGAGTGGAATATGAATGGGCCCAGCCAGCCATATCCAGGGTCAATAACCGAAAAAGACCTTGCAACTCAAAGCTGGGATGTCAGAACAATAGAAGTTTCTAGGGCATTTTCCCTTGTGCAGATTCGGAACAGTACATAAACTAGACTAGATGCAAGAACCAACGGTCAAAAATACCAGAACATCATGACAGAGTTTAAAACTAGATGATTTCAGAATACCAGTGACCCTAATGATCTGTGTAAGTATATTGAAAGGGTTAAGGGTCTTGCTCAAGGGCTCAACTATGGCTACCTGGCAGAGCCAGGCCTTCAGTGTGGCTGACTAAGACTTAGAGAGGTACATACCTGCACTTATGAACTCTGTCAGTGTTAATGGTTACCTAATAGCTCCATGTGGGTTAAAGATGTTTTCTTATTATAAAAATAATGGTTGTATATCAAAATAATGCAATAAGTCCTGCAGAGAAACTCCAGTGGGTGAAATCAGTAGACCCCCCCCCCAAAAAAAAAAAAAAAAAAAAGACACAGCAGTGCACATTAAGTTGCCGTTTGTAAGCCAGCATCTTTCTGGCTCTAGAAGTTCTCACCTTAGTATCAAGGACAGACATGATCTTCTCCTTGGCTTCCTTAACATTGTCCCTTTTCCCACTCACTTTGATATGTGGATCTGCAAGGAAGGAGCAACACAGGCAGTGTCAGTGACTATACCGTACTATTCTGTACTATACTGTATCATTCTGCTATACCATACCATACCATTCTGTACTATACTGTACCATTCCATACCATACCATTCTGTACTATACTGTACCATTCTGCTATACCATATCATACCATTCTGCTATACCGTACCGATATATACCAATTTGATCTCACACGCACACACACACACACACACACAAGTGATCCAAAACAGTGCAATAATTGCAGTCTTCAGTACTAAAGCTGGAGAGGAAAGGTTCTGAATGGTTCTGAAAGTTGTTTTACACACAGTGCTGTGAAAAATGCAGAACTGCACTTTTACATCAAGCCATTTGTGTCATTCCAAACAGCTATTCCACCAAATCATCAACAGCCTAACCATGCTGCTGAAATGACACATAAATACTTAATTATTGAAGCATTTTAATGCTTGCACATAAGTTTACATTAAGGACATATGACGTGCTATATTTTGCTACTGTGAGCATCCAGCAGCACTCGCCCATAGATGGGCATGTCTTCTAGTAGCCTACTTAGGAAATGGAAAAGATTGAAGTCACAAGAGCAACCACCAACTTCACCCTTCAAGAGAAGAGGACTCGCATGGCACCAACAGAATGCTAAACGTCATGTGTAATGCGGTGACTGATCTCGCGCACCAAAGATGTTGATGGCATTTTGGTTCCAGAGTCACACAGAGGGAAAGCCATGCTAAATTGCAGTCTAAGGCAGAGATGGAAACCCCCCTCCCCCTCCCTGCCCCCTCCACAAAATCCAGCAGAATGGCAAACTTTTTGGGCCAGCACGGTGGCTTGGTGGGTAGCCAATGTCTCTCAGTGCTGGGTCTTGGGTTCAAGTCCCCATCTTGGTTTTCTCCAGGTGCTCCGGTTTCCTCCCCTGGTCCAAAAGCATGAAGATTAGGTGACTTGGTTACTCTAAATTGTCCTGGTGTGAGTGTATGTGTGCGCCCAGTGATGGAATGGTGCCCTGTCTTGGGTATATCTGCCTGGCAGCCAATGTCCTCCCCTGGATTAAGTGGTTTGGATAATTAATAAATGTCAATTTGCTGCATAGCAAGGATGGAAAGGCCTGCACGGTACACACTGGCCAAACGACGGGCTATTTACAGCTAGCCGCTAATGACCTTACTTGCTAACTGAATGTAACGTGACCATTTTCTGTGGTTGAATTCAAGTGCTCACTGGAGGTTTCTCTGTTTGTGCTGCGGTGTTGGGAGGAACTTGTCGGACAAAAAAGCAACAGTACAGTTGCGTTCAGAGGGACGGTTTCCTATTAACCGGCTAATCCAGTGTGGTGTAAAAGAAGGATTATTCAAATGATTCGAATCTCTCAAATTCCATTTTCATCCACGTTTCCTGCGGTGCTTCAGATCTGAGTGGCACAGCTTTGGATGGGCCAGTGGAAAGTGGCTAGATTGTATCTGCAATTACTGAAATAAAGCATTCCTAGACAGTATCCCAGGGCACTAGTCAGCCTGACCATTTACTCATGTGTCAATCTCAGTCAGGGTTTCTCTAATGTGCAGATAGCCATAATATAACTAGTGTTCTTGAGGACCTGTAATCTTATAAAACCCCATTATTTAGTGGTGAGAAAATGTTGGTGAGTCCTTCGGAATAGTATGGAATTTCTGGGTGAATAGCTCTTAATGTGATCTTTCTAAAAATCCTTTAGTTCTATCAAGGTCATTGGTGGAAAAAGTATATGAACCCTATTATTTCGTAATTAGTGGGACCTTAACCAAATGCTTTCTGTAGCTGCTGAGACTTGTGGTAGTGTGGTTGGGAGGTATTCTTGATCATTCCTCTATACAAAACCCATTCACTTCTTGTACAGTTTTGAGATATCTTGTACAGTTTTTCTTGTTTAAACAGCCTGCTTCAGATCATGCTACAGCATTTTAGAAAGAATGAGGGCAGGACGCTGACTTGGCCATTCTAAAATGTGGAATGTCCTGTGCCAGCCACTCTACTGAGAATTCAGACTTGTTTGGGGTCATATTGTAGGATCGACCTCTTTTTAGGTGATTTAGCTCAGAGAGACGCTTGGAGTTTCCTCATACAACTTGGAACTCATTGTTCCCTTGGTGACTAAGCTTTTCACGCCCTGGTGTGATATTTGAAATGGTTCATCCTCCTCCGCCATGCTTCACAGTTGGGATGGGGTATTGACATTGGTATGCAATTGGTATGTAGGGCATTGCTGATTCACTTCTGCCAAGTTGCCACTGTTGGGCCCCTGAGCAAGAACCCTAACCCTCAATTGCTCAAGATATATAGTCAAAATTTTAAGTCGCTTTGGATAAAAGTGTCAGCCTGATCTTGACTGACAAACAGAGCTCCCCAATGGCTCGCTGGAAACACTGGAAATACCATACAAACTAATAGACATGCAATACTGATTTCTTTTTTTGGGACCCACACCCACCTCTCCACTTTGGAGGCCAACTTTATTATAACAAAATCAGACATAAGTGTTCGGTATGTAGAATAATAGTACTAATAATGTAAGTGTGATCATGTGCGCATGCTCGTCCATGTAACATACATAAACAAGAACATACAGCTAACCAGACCCGCCGATAAACAAGTAAACACAAGTAAATCAATAGGTGCGTGTGAGAGCATGTGTGCATGCTTGTCCATGTAACATATATAAACAAGAACATATAGCTAAACAGACCAACCGATGGTCAAACAAACAAGTAAACACAAGTAAATCAATAGGTTACAATATGTTAGTTTAAGGCAGTAGATAAAAATCATATGACCATTTATGTGGGGAGGGTTAGGGTTAACAGACTTAAACAGTGTTGGGTCATTGAGGGAATCAGAGGAGTAATGCGTTTGATAAACAGTTCCTATAAGGAATTAAATACTGTCATCTTATTCATTTCTATAGCATTTGATCTTTCCAATGATATATGTGATAAAAGTAGTTTTTTCCAATAAGTGATACTAATGGAGTTCCTGCTCTTCCAGCATTTAAGAATAGTTTTCTTGGCGAGGGCAATGAATATGAGTATATTGTATTTGATAAGTATGGGTATATGAGTATGGGTATACGAGTATATGAGTATAGATACATTACATTTGATGAGCATGGGTACATGAGTATGGATATATTATATTTGATGAGTACGGGTATATAAGTATGGGTATATTGTATTTGATGAGTATGGGTATATGAGTATAGATATATTACATTTGATGAGCATGGGTATATGAGTATGGATATATTACATTTGATGAGCATGGGTATATGAGTATGGATATATTACATTTGATGAGTATGGGTATATGAGTATGGGTATATTGTATTTGATGAGTATGGTATATGAGTATGGGTATATTGTATTTGATGAGTATGGTATATGAGTATGGGTATATTGTATTTTATGTAGGGGTCTAAAATGTTGTGGTCACCCAACAAAGAAAGCAAAAGAAATGGAAAAATGCTGTACCTCAGTTTGAGGGATATAAAGTCGATAATGGATAATGATAATATGTCTGTGGTCATTTATACCATTTTATATAAGGTCTGATTTATGGAAAGTCTGATATAGATATCTCCTTATAAAAGTCTGATATAGATATCTCCTTATAAAAGTCCTCTTCTATATCTAACCATGAATGGTGCTTATGTTCTGGATGTGTCCAGATATGTATATATCATAATTGGTTTGCTAAGTAGTAATTGTGAAAACTGAGTGCTTCAAGTCCTCCTAGTTCTTTACTTTTTTGTAAAGTAGAGAGTTTGATTCTTTTGTTTTTATTTTTCCAATAGTTATTGCAGAGTCCAGTTTTTTTTTAAACAACTAGTAGGAGGTTGAATGGGGAACATCCTAAATAGTTCGTTTATTTTTGGAAGGATTGACATTTTTATGGTTGCTATTCTACCAAGCAATGAGATAGGAAAGTTCATCAAACATAGTAGATCTTCTATTGTTTTAATAAGTGAATATCTCCAATAGCCTGGGGGATATGATAATGCCTAGATATTTTATGTTGCCCATGGGAAAAGCTGAAAACCCCCTTTCTGAATGGGAAGAATGATAGATTTATTCCAGTTGTTTGAATAGCTTGATATTTTGGAAATGTATCTATAAGAGTTATTGTCTCTTGTAAAGACTTGTAAAGATCCTGTAGGTATAATAATATATTATGTGCATAAAGGCTGATCTTGTGCTCTGTGTTTTGTGAAGTTATACATTTAATGTTTTTGTGTTTTGTGAGGTTATACCTTTAATGTTTTTGTGTTGTCTAATTACTGCTGCTAGTGGTTCTATAAAAACTGAAAATAGAGAAAGAGACAATAAGCATACCTGCCTGATGAGCCCATTAGTAGAGTAACGATAATTACTATGATTACTGATGAGCCCATTAGTAGAGTAACAATGGCCATTAGCAGTAACGATGGCCATTTGTAGTAATAATGGTTACAAGGGTAATAATGAGCCCATTAGTAGTAAGGATAGCCATTAGTAGTAACTATGGCCATAGGCAAAGTGTATTAAATTCTTATCCAAAGACTGAATAATTTTACAAAGCCAAATTTCTGGGGGGTGGGGGTTCAAATTTTCAAAGCCAAGTTTTAAATAGGAATTTCCAGGCGACTTTATCAAATGCTTTCTCAGCATCTAAAGAAGTAAATATTACATCTAGGTTGTGTTCTGAATAGTCTAGACTGAATAGCCTACATAGGTTGTCAGAAGAGTGCCGTCCTTTGATGAAACCCTTTGATGAAACCCTTTGATGAAATTCGATTAGCAAAAGCTTTGCTAATTATTTTGATGTCTGTGTTGATAAGTGACATGGGGCGGTAGCTAAAGGGAAGTGTTGGGTCTGCACCTGGCTTAAGTAGTACTGAAATTACAGCTGTGGGGTGGAAATTTAGAGTTGAGCTGTATATTGTCTCATTTCCAGAAACGGAGATATATAATATGCCAGAAATGTTTATAGAATTCTGCAGGAAAGTTATCTGGGCCAGAAGCTTTATTATTTGGCATTTGCGATAAAGCTTCACAAAATTATTTTCCATTTATTGGTTTATCTAGTGTTTCAGCGTTCTTTAGGGTAATTTTGATAGTTTAATAGAATTTAAAGAGTGGTTAATGTCTGTCAAGGTAGCCGCCCCTGTCTGTGTGGGGGTGTCTGTGTGGGCGTGTCTGTGTGGGCGTGTGTTCGGTTGTATAAAAGCATGTATGCGTCACCGAGTCTTTGTCGGACTTTGTCGATGTGTTGGTTTGTTTGTGTACGGTACTTGTTAAAAAACAAAACTGAAATTAAACTGTGTTTTTTATTTCACACACGCCAGCCCTGTCTCGCTTTTTGCAGCTCTCTGGGACTCCTGCCGTGACAATGTCATCTGTGGATCTTGTTCAGATGTGTATAGTTCTTTATATATTCGGTCTTAGAGTTAAAAGTTAGGATCTTTGAGCAAACATGTACTGAAGTGCTATCTCTGTGTAGACAGCATGGGTTGCTTGCAATTAAGAGTAAATGATACTGGGGCACGATCACTGATTGTAACTGGATATATTTTGTTATCCAACATGTCAGGCAATATGGTTTTACTAGATAAGAAAGTCTATTCTAGAATATGATTTATGTACTGATGACTAATGTGTGTACTCTTTTTGCTGTGAGGTATTTAATGTCCAAAGATCAGCTACACCAAAATCACTTTTATACTGATTTAGTGTGTCTGTAGAGTGGAGATTATGTATCTTATTGACAGTATTAGATCCATCTAGTGTATGACTAATAATTGTCTCCTATTACAATTATTGAATTAGCAATAGAGTTCAGTGCTGAATACAGTGAGTGAAAGAACATGGAGCTGTCAGTATTTGGTCCATATATATTCACAATGGTGAAGTTTTTATTGTAGATTATATATCAATTTATATATCAACCGTCTGTGTCAGTGATTGTAGTTTTATGAACTAATGGTATTTTTTTGGTGATTAATATAGAAAGACCTCTTTGTTTAGAATTGTATGTTGATGAAAAGACTTGGTTGAACAGAGGTGATTTTAATTTGTGATAATCTGCTTGGATGAGGTGAGTTTCCTGAAAGAGACATGTCATCTTGTAGTTTAGTTAACTGATTGATGATTTTTGTTCTCTTAGCCTGTGAACCAGCTCCTCTTATATTCCAGGTTACAAATGTAATAACCAACATGGTTTTACCTAAAATAAAAATGTGTTTACTGGTATTATATGTTGCCCATTAAGGTTTATAGGTGAATTTGATTGTGTAGTTGATATTTTATGTGTTTTACAGTTTTTCTCGATTGTTAACACACAAATTCTGGTACATGAAACACAATGACCACAACATGTAACTCATGCACCAACACCCTGAACCAATTCTGCTAAACTACAAGCACAATTCTTGCTTTACACTCACATTGCAGTTCTAAAACACACTTTTTTCAAAACACTACACACAATTCTCATGAAGAAAATCTCT
>JAOYMR010000011.1:816252-860497 GCA_025802075.1 Tenebrosternarchus preto | reverse complement strand
ATGTAGAACAGAGCATGTTTAAATTAACTATAAGAACTGTACCTATGTAGAACAGAGCATGTTTAAATTAACTATAAGAACTGTACCTATGTAGAACAGAGCATGTTTAAATTAACTATAACAACTGTACCTATGTAGAACAGAGCATGTTTAAATTAACTATAAGAACTGTACCTATGTAAAACAGAGCATGTTTAAATTAACTATAAGGGCTGTACCTATGTAAAACAGAGCATGTTTAAATTAACTATAAGGGCTGTACCTATGTAGAACAGAGCATGTTTAAATTAACTATAAGGGCTGTACCTATGTAGAACAGAGTATGTTTAAATTAATGATGACCAATGAGAAGTGAAAATCTGCAAACTAAACAGGAAGTACACACTGTGTCTCACAGCCCTTCATTTGAAGTAGGCTGTAGGAGTGAGTGCACCCCTCCAGATCATCTGTGGATGCACAGGTACGGACCTGGAATGTCCACACCATTCAGCAAAGGCTGGATGCAGCAGTTTATCGAGAAATCATGATCCGCACAGCCTGGTTCTATGGGAGGGTTCCATGTTGGGGCAATTCTCATGTTGAACCATACAATATGCTGCCTCTCAGGGGAACGGGTGTTGCATATCAAGACGGCTAAAACAGCCTCAAAAAGTGCGTTTCTCAGGAACCACAACAGGCAAGCATGCAGGAAGTAAATCTTGAACTTCAGTGCCCTAAAATAACCAGCCCTCCCATGCAGTGAACATTTACTCTTGGAAGAACAGGTCAAGCTAGGCCAGTCAGAATAGCATCAGACAACACATTAGCAACAAAATAACTTATTGTGCTTCTAGAATATTTATTTAAGAACAGTACCAAGGAAACATTACAGATTATAAATCTATGTATTGATCTGTAGGGAAACGTAGATAATCTTAAATCCACTGTTTAAATGTGTATTATTACCAAAAATTGATTATGTGGATGATCTGAAAACCACATGAAGCCAGCTTTTAAAAACAGTTACCTGTAAATCGATTTCATGGTGCATGACATCCTAATCTCACCACTTTTAAGACTTTTGATGGTGAACAACAACCATTTTGTTTTTGTCCTTGAGTAGTTGAGCTAACTCTGGTGTAATGGCCCTTTCTTTTCCTTGTCATAACAAAGTCTCTGGTCCGAGCCCAGCATTTTTTAAAAACCAGAGCTCCTCCAACAGCTGCAGTGAATTATGTGCTGTGAACACTGGGAACCTTCCGCCCACCTCTTCTCGAGGGTCCTTCTGTCCTTCAGTGTGAGCTGGAGCTTCAAGAACAATCCCAACATACCTGACTCGACCACCACATAAAGGCCTGATTCATATCCTTTGCAACATTTATTGGCCTGACAGGGCAAAGCATTAAGTTTATGACGTGAGAATTAAGACCAGTGATCAGTACCAAGATCAGGCATTTTCAGGAGGATCTGCTTGAAAGTCCAAAAATGGCTGACCAAAGAGTGCCTCTCTCTGCCATGGACGGAGGCTCTGGGCAGCAGTGACTGGCGGCTGCAGTAGTTCTTGGGAAGAGTGTCGTGCTTAACCTCTGAAAACCACGGAGAGAAGTGTTTCCCTAGGCGTCAGGCCAGAGGACAGCCAGCCCCAAACACATTCCACCCAGCACTCTCTTCCTGCTCTATACTTTCATCCAGGACAACAAAAGAAATGAACTCTTTTTAAAAGGTCCTGACTACACAAACACACATATACATATACAGCCCCTGTGGTCACAGTGAGTCAAAGTAAACTTCATACACAGGAAACTTTCAAATGTGGTCTTTGCATTATACACAAGTAGAAGCCATTACAGATCATCGGGAAAACTGCTTCGTAAACAAATTGTTTCAATTTTAATTATTTCAATTAAATACATCCATCTTAAACCCTGGTTCAAATGTTATGACTGAAAAAGAAGAACAGGGAACAGATCTTTGACAAATTCTTTGACTATGCACATCAATACCCATCTCATGAGCGAACTGATTCAGTTTGGTAAATATTTTCCACGCTTCAGAAACATGTCCAAAAAATGGGGAACTGTGTTTTCTACACAACATTTATCAAAGTTGTAGCAACAGCTTCTTATTTAAGGCTCTCTCGAAACCATAAAACTCTAATGTCAATTCAGGGTCACGCTTGTTAAACGCTGCAGTTGAGTTATCTCAGTCTGCACATCTGCGGATGTTACAACATTACTTGGCCAGAATCACCACAGAACCGGTTTTGACTCTCTTTCTGTCCATAGGCATGACTGAGTCCTGGCATGTATATAAACAATCCATTGCGGTATTGGTAAAAGTTGCTCTAACATATGCCTCTCATAGCCCACTTCCACCAACTAGTTACAGTGACTACAGCGAATAAATTGGAATCATGTGAAATCATCTATAAATTCTAATTTGACGTTTGCTTTCATTGATCAGCAGTTCCTCAATCTTTCTCAATGTGTGCCAGAGGGGTGGGGTTGTGGGAGCTCTAGAAACATATGTAAATTGTCATCTTTTACATAAAATGTCATGAAAAAAAAAACACTGCTTATGACTGTATTGGAACTGACAGGCAAAAGGCTTGTGTGAGATTAGATATCAAAGAAATTTTATTCAAATGATTGGTTAGATTCTTGCTCCCCCCACAAACTGTATGAGTCTTAAGTCACGAGTTGAGTCTTAAGTCATGAGTCTGAAGTCACGGGTCGAGTCAGTTAATCAAAGTACAAAGTACAAGTACAGTCACGAGTTAAATAAGAAAAAGTCAGAGTCGAGTCTCAAGTATCAAAATACGAAATGCGACTCAACTGAAATTTTTGCAATGTGTCACAAAATACATTTACATAACAGACAAAAAAGATCTGAAACAATACTGAATCATGTCCTTATTTATACATATTCAATACTATTATTTGTATATATTTTTTTAGGGTTCAGTGTACAAGTTTATTCTATTCAGTGTAACATAACCTGATGGTCAAATTGTATAACATATAACGGAATTATTACCTTGTTAATTTAAATTTAGTTTAAAATGGCATGGTTCCACATTTAGAAGTGAACATCCTGACACTTCTGCATTGTTAGAGTTCTTCCACTGAACACAATTTGGGCAGATGAACAGGGGCTAGCTTCCATACAGCACCACCTTCCAGAAGATGTTCTGTAGCATCACCCACTCTCTTGCACAAGAAGTTCTTATACATACAAAAACCTTCTATTATGAAACTTAGCAATGCTTTTTGATGGGGAATAAGAATGTGATATAGTTATATCAATCACTCTAACACGTTTTACAAGATATATTGCTGTAAGGATATCATTCTATAAGCAGTAAATCGTTCTTTTTGCAATAACATGAAAGTGTAAGACCCTTTCTGGATGTCTCTCTCTCTCTCTCTCTCTCTCTCACACACACACACACACACACACACAGTCAGTAAGTGTGCGTGGGAGATGGTTTCCTGGGCATGTGTTAAGACCATCACAGCATTCCTGCAGGGTATTCCGTGACCCTGAGTGGACTGGTAGGTTCTTCTCACTCTTTGGTTCCCCCTGACTCTTAACCTGATATCCACCATAATGCAGTGCTCTGATTCTCTGAGGCTTCACTATCCTTGCAGCCTTCCTAGCAGAGAGACCCTTGTTTTACAGGAAAAATAATCAGACTGAAAATCAAATTCATTCTGCATCTGCGTATATGACAACAATGGGACAAAAAGGTTTAATTAACCTTCCATAGATCTGAGCACACAAACATAAAAGCACATAAAAGAAACAAATTCCCCTTCCTAAGATCTATGTATGTTACAAGTATGTTGGCATCACTGGACGTTTTACCAAACTTAAAGGGCAGTACCTGTTACCATGTTAACATTGTAATGACATTGTCATATATCTTAAGTGTGTCTCTTGGTCTGTTATGCAGAGGATATAGAGGCAAGAGGGCAAAGCGTCTCTACAGAGCAGCACAGCAGAACAGCAGGCACACAATTCAGAAACGAGAGGAGACCGATCTGCCTTCTTGACTGCAGTGTTCTCCTCCATCCAGGACCAGGAACAAACAGCCTTTACACAAGGCAAAAGTAGAGAGTCAGGTAGGCCCCCCATGAGACAAATATTTTGATCAACATTTGTGTTGATGTTAAATAACTTATTCTTAAATATATATGATTATCTGCTACTGGAGCAGTTATGTTTAGCAATCAAATTGCAGCCCTACTTGTGATCATGGTTGTAATGGTCTGTTCCATGTTTTTACATAATGATGGCAATTTGTGAATGGAGACTGGTACAAGCAAATGATAGCTACAATGTGGACAGGATGTACTTTAAAAGAGATTTTCTGAGTGATTTTCTTTTTTAAATAACAGTTTATCTGAATGGAGCACAGAAATGAAAACATTTGACACTGCACTCCCAAAGTTAACTAGTACTTTTTAATTGAGTACTGCCACACAGGCTGGTGCTAAGGTTTGTATAGATTAGTAACAGGCGTTCCAACTCGTTACAGAGTCACTGAAGTCAGCTCAATTCAGAGACTGCTTGATTGGCTTACAAATGGGTCTTCATTTACATGTAGTGACTTCAAACTTGCCAATATTCATTTACACCACAGCTAAATCACACATTAAAAGAAATGTTTCAGTATTATATCATGATTCAATTCTAAATTAGTATTTTATCATGATTCGATTCTAAATTAGCCCATCACTAATAAGGACAGCCCTGGCGGTCAGACCCCACGCTACAACAGCAGGCTGGACAAGTGAGCATGTTAATCAATGAAAAATCAAGTTAAATACTTGTGTACTTGTGATTTGGCAGGATGAAGGGGGAGGTGGGGGGACGGAGGGGAGCAGTCCCACAATTCACTTAGGACCCCAAATGTGCCCCTGTCCAGACTCGGCTGATCAGTTTGATCACATGCTCAAAAAGACTGAACCACTTAACACTTATAAGCTAAACTTACATTCTAACTCAGTATAAATGTAGAAAAATTGCATGATGCCACATTATACATTGAACTTTTAAGTCCTCATGGTCTTACACTGGTCTCACTTGAACAAAAGTTCAAATAAACATGTTTTAAACTCAAATGCAGTCCAAGCTGCACAATAACACTTGAAAAGTACTGAATATTGATTACCTCTTCATTCATCTCTGCAATCTAGATGCTGCTGGCACCTGTACTGCCTACACTTTCGTACTGAAACACTTGAAGAAATAAACTGACTCCTTGCACGAGGCTATTAGGCTGATGGCCGTGCAGCGTGGCAGCATGAAGCAGCCACATGAAACTCTTTTAATGTCTGAGAATGGAAAAATCTTTGCCTTGCACGCACGCTTGTGCCGAGACTCAGAAGACAAAAAGTGAGAGAAAGAGACAGAGAAAGAGAGAGAGAGAGAGAGAGAGAGAAAGAGAGATCGAGACCTGAGTGCAAAAACAGCTAATTAGCAACAGCGTGATGCCAGCATCTTTGGCGCGTCGAGGCACAGCCCAGACATTACAAAGCGAGCTCACTCGCCGCTCCTTATTTGCACACACCTCCGAGCGATCAGACAACAAATCCATCACTCCACAGGCCTTGGTGTCCTAGACGTTTGGGTCATGCGCTGCTGTCAGTGAGCATGTGCAGTAGGTTAAAGTTTGGATTTCCAGCTTGTGGTTTGCTCAGAATCTCTCCGATGGAGCAACCCTGGGCTCTATCATAGTCGCTCAGGCACTGAGAGCTCATAATTCTGCTCCAACTCCTCTCTCCTTCCTCCACCAGCCCTCTAATAGCCTTCCAACAACACACACTGGAGTGCAGAAAGGGGAGGGATGATGGAGGGAACTACCATTGCTACCTTCCTGAAGACTTTTTTCCCCCTTTTCCAGTCTATACAATGCCAATCTGATCAATTCACACATTTATTCATCTATTCTGTGGCTTTTAATGCTCAATATGAATATATGGTGTCCTCCATAATGTTTAGGATAAAGAGACATTTCTCCTTGATAGAGTGTAGCGCTGCCCAGTTTGGAAGAATATATTGAAACTTGAGCGAAGCAGATGTTCCTACATACCTCAGAATTCATTGTGCTACTGCTGTCAGCAGTTTCATCAGAAATGACAAGTGAGCCAGTATTTGTGGCAGCCATACACTCCCAACCCAGGACATCCCCACCACCATGTTTCATAGAAGAACTATGCTATGCTTTGGACTGGGCAGTTGTCTCCACACTCTGCTCTTTCCATCACTCTGACAAGTTAATCATGGTGTCATTTGTTCACAATAACTTTTTCTAGAATTCTGCAGGTTCTTTAAATACTTTTCTACAAACTGTAATCTGGCAATTTTATTTTTGTGGCCAACTAGTGGTTTGTATCTTGCAGTGTAGCCTCTGTATTTCTGTTCATGAAGCCTTTTTAGTCATCTCTTTTTAGTAGTCTCTGACAGACATACATCCACCTCCTGAATGCTGGTGAGGACTGTGAGGATTCTTCTGGTATTCCTTAATCTAGCAGTGCCTTTTTGATTAATAAGATCACCAGTGCATTCTTTCTTCTTAATGATATTCCACAATGCTGATTTTGGGAATGCCATGGTTTGGCCGATGTCTGTAATGGTTTTACTCTTCTTTTTCAGACTTATAATAGCTACTTTGACTTTCATTGACACAGCTCTTATGTTCATGTTGAACAATAGCAACTATAGACTCCACAGGGATTTGATAGTTTAGAAGCAAGCCTAGGTATCTTATAACTGCACTGATTAAACAACAGAACACACTCGTATAAAATTATACACCTATGCTGCCAATGTCCAAAACATTATGGTGCCCTGAAATGAGGGGGATGTGTATTCGGTGTTGTAATTTCAACATGGTGAGATCAAAATGTAAGAAAATACCCTTAAAGTTTGGAGTGTGTACTTTATGTCTGATAGGTTTGGTTTGAATTGTTTTAACTGTTGAGCAGAGGGGCATATGAACTAAACTAAACAATGAACTAAAATGAGTCTGTCCAAAACACTACGGAGGGTACTGTATACAATGAAGAGGAAAACATATAAAAAATATTTACAAATAATGTTGTAAAAACGAAAACAATTTTGAACGTAATATACTGTCATGTTCAGTGTACTTTCTCGTTCCAGAGTTTCTTTACACAACAATTAACTGAACTTAACATTTGACAAGGAGTAAAGCAACCGTTAAAAGCATCGCCATTATTCCAGACACTTCATGTTTCAACACTGACTCCTACTGGTCTAGTTCTCTCCGTTATATGCGTTTAGGGTTGTGCTATGTCAAATCTGATTTAAAATGTGACCTGGATAACGTTATTTATATATTTAGTTTTTTTAATGTTGACTTTGACTTATCGATACCTGACTTAAAAAACGCTTTCACACCCGGCAACATTTTCTGCGGTTTTTCACGACTGTAACGGTTTATGTTGAACTGTTCACTTATTACTTTTAGCCACGTTCTGCTGCATTATTCAAGACGTGAAAGCAATACCATTTCTTTAGGAAAATACGCTGAGCGTGGCATCCTCCTGAGAGGGCAAAAATGTGGAAAGTTTAAAGAAAGGTCTCCTAAACTAACCGGATGTGGCCAGAAAATGCTCACTTAGTGTACGTAGTTGTACTAAAGGAGAAAAACAATATAAAATAGCAATGAATGTGGTTTCTCTCTCACACACAAGTGTTGGTAACTTGAAACCGTGAATTACTACTTTGATTAAAATAGATCAATTAAAGAGATTTCCTGAGTTCAACAAAGTCTCCTATGCAACAGAGTATCGGACTGAACCGTGGAGAAAAGATCATAAACAAAAGTTAATGCGTGTAGCCTATGGCCAAGGACCATTTGGCTCTGACCGAGAAATGTAGGCTAACTTTAGGCCTGCTGTTGTTGGTGAGACTATTCCGCAGTCTCCGTTCAGTTATTTTAATTGTACACACACCACTGTAAAATGATGTAGGCTAGGCTATATTTTACCCACACAATGCGAGAACCGTTTTTTTTTTTTTTGGAGCTAGATAATAAGTCTTTATGTGTTTTCAAAACAGCATTAGTTTAGTTTTGAGCAGCTTAAATAACCTTTTACCTAATAGCATGATCTCCAGTTTTTTGCGGTCGACCCGAAACCTCTCCTCTGTCCACTCGGGGTCAGGCGGGGCTGGGGGTCCACCGGAGTCATCCTCCGAGACTGGCAATGGGGAATCAGTGCTCCTTTCGCTATTGGAGCCCGGGTCTGAGTGTTGTAGGTATCCGCTTACGGAGTCGCACTGAGCAGCCATGGCTTTTACGGAGTACCGCTGACTCGACACAGCGCCACACACTGTGTTCAAGCACTTTCAGGCGTAACTTCTAATCGGACACATTCCCGTTAAGTTCGCATGGTAAGTGCGAGGCATTGCGCGCACGGTCTTCATTTCATTGTGATCGACACAGCACTCTTAACACTGCTCACTAGAAGAGCGCCGCCCTTAGAAAAACTTGTGCCAGCCGACGGATCATCTGTGTATACCGTGTTCGCAAACTTGCTACTCTGCCAGCTTTAGTCCATTCCCCTCCCGCTTTTGCCTATATCAGCATTTCCACGGCCGATTTTCACTTTTTTGACAAACATTTTGAGAAAATGTTTTTCCAAGTCGACCGTTGCATTAAACATATTCGTGAGTTATCCGTTCCGTAAAGTTTCCAAGAAAACAAACATAATTTTGTTTTTTTTTTGTAATTTCAACGGCTTGCTTCTGAATACTAATAAAATTTTTTCCCACTCTTGATCATTACAAGAGCTTAATAACTAAACGACATTGAAATAGCTTCAATCAGAGTAGAAAGCCTAGGCACCCATAACTAAACTGATATACATTATAGAAAGAGAAGAGAAATTACGCCACCCCTTGGTGGCGAAAAAAACTGCTTATTGTGAAGGCTAATTTGTTATTGCTTTGAGAACTGTATTAATCCAGGAACCAAGGAGAAGTCATATGGAAAAACAAGGACAATTTATGAATAATTTGTTCAGGCCTACAATTTGAGCATAAATCTACGCCATAAATCTAGTTTTATATAAGTGATTAGCATACTTTTGTTAAAAGTCTAAATATAACACGATGAAATTTAAACACAAGTCTAGAATTTAAAAAAGGATGAAACTTTGATTATATAAACTGAGATTAGAATTGCACCCCCCTCCCAAACTGATAAAACGCTTGGATGGGAATTACTAAACTGAATGAAAGAACCTTGTAGGCTTATATTATTCCATCAATTACTGTAATTTTCCTAAATGGATAATTCATAATGAGCATCATAGACTTTATTACATTGTTGTTGTCCAAGGACAGGTTAGAGTCCTTGGCTCATCTTTACCAGGCGCACATAAGGTGGAAAATGTCCTCCACATCACTTGATAAATGCGTGTCCCAGTGGTCTCGGTCTTCTTTGACACTGATGCAGTACAAATAACGATAGCGAGTTGTGGTGGTGTACAAATGAGGTTGTATATAGATATGGTTTCCAGGATGAACCCACACATGGGCTTGTGAGAGCTGCATTATGACTGCAAGTGTAATAATAAACGTCAGCTCAAGTAAGGTCCAGAAACTGCTCTAGATTTGTGTTTATGTATCAGCTCACATGGTAATGCGGGTAAGGCAAGGTAGTATTTAACAGGATTATGGGTTTGATTCTCAGGGTGCTCTGATAAATAAATAAATCTGCCTTCCAAATGCTGTAATTTTAATAAAGGCCAGATCCGGGTCTTAAAGGTCTGCTATTCTGAAGTACTAACTTAAAACTGACTGTTATGTAAATGCAACACTGCTATTTAAATCTTACAAACTATAGCAAAAAATATATATTAATAAGCTAAACGATTTATTTACGTGAACTTCATTTCTCATGCAAGCTTTTGTTGCAAGCAAGTCATGTTACACGTAAATCTAAATCACGTGACTCACCCCGGGGAAAGATGTAAGTGCTACCTAGCTATCGGGAAGCTGCAAGAAATGGCTGAGCTATAAGGTGGCGATAGATACTTACGTACGTATAGTAATGATCCATTTTATTGATGATGGTGATAGACGAATTAGTATTTTAGTGCGTTGTTTATTTTTATTTGAAAGAGCGCAGAAGGTCAACATCGGTGGTTTTGTTTTTAAGTCTGAAGTCGTTTGCTAACAAAATGGAGGCAAGCGCATATAGAAGTAACCTGTCCTTTTATCAATATCTACACTATAACTTGTTTTTAAAGGGGAATTTCAGGTTTATGGAAGAACATACTTCATTCACGGTCGTGTAACCGAAAGCGTGTTAAAGCTTTCTACTGTTTTCTATCGAACAGCTGTGATCACTCTAAATAAACAGTGTCACACTTTGACGCTATTTTGGCGGGACGCGCAGGTTAGGCTGCAGAATGGCTGAACCCAGTGAAGGTTCGCCACTGGCCAGTACATCCGGAACTTTGCGTCCTTCGTTCGCTTTGGGAAGAGGACTGCCGGTACGGCTACTGAGTCCTCCGCCTCCCGGCAGACTTACATCTCTGCGATCCAGAGACCTGACGTTGGGTGGATATAAAAAGGTGAAGTCTATACAATCAGTATTTTGTTTTACTCAAGATAGTATAATTCATCTGTAGGCTTAATATTAGTTAATAAATATCAATATGTGTTAATATAAGTAATTGAA
Organism: Tenebrosternarchus preto; assembly: GCA_025802075.1. Taxonomy (NCBI): domain Eukaryota; kingdom Metazoa; phylum Chordata; class Actinopteri; order Gymnotiformes; family Apteronotidae; genus Tenebrosternarchus; species Tenebrosternarchus preto. Next base: position 849,798 of record JAOYMR010000011.1, on the reverse strand, counting down.
TAAGCAGTGCCAAAACCATTGGGAAGAGGACTACTGGAATGGTTGAGTCCTCCACCTACACCTGGACTTTGTGAAGTCAGCTGAAATTCACATGATCTAACACTTCATTTAATTGGGTTAATTTAATTTGTGAATTATTTTTGCAACATTATTTGCAGTACTAATGTTAAATACTGTTAATTGTAAACAAAAACAACTGTGTGTGTGTGTGTGTGTGTGTGAGAGAGAGAGAGAGAGACACGCACACAGACAGCGAGAGAGAACAATGGCAAACATTCCTGATGAGTGTTCTGGGGGTGTTGGATCATTTATGGCATTTGCACAATTGAAGAAATGTAGCCTGTTCCACCTAATGTATATTTAGATCAGGATAATGTATATTTAGATCAGGATAATACAGCTCAGACTTTAACCATGTCACACTAGTTCACTTTTTATTACAACATGTAGTAGCAGAATTACAATATGATTGTTTTGTCCATTTCATGCTGGCCTAGTGCTTAGGAAACCACCCTGTGTTTGTAAATAATGCAGACTTTAAACCTGAAATTTGTTTCACACAGAAAACATTTATACCAAATGTCCACTCTATTCGTAAGAGCAAGGATGAGTAAGTATGTTCTTGAAATCTAATAAAAATGTCATCCACCCTATCAGTTCCATTCCATGTTGTCTCCATCAAATGTTTTTTTTTTTTTTTGCTGTTTTGAGGTTAAAGGAGGAGACGCGCACTGTACCGAAAAAGGAGAGAAGAGAACGGGAGGATCGACAGTGGGACCGGAGGCGAAGAGAGAGACCCCAGACCATTCAGTCCCACTCCATTTTCGAACAGGGTCCTGCAGACAGCTTCAGGAAAATTGGTAGAGTCCCGATTATTTTGCATGTGAACTTTTGTTTAACAATGGGATAAAAAAAGATATTAAAGAAATGGCATTAGTTAAGAGTAACGGAGATGACGCCTTACCTTACAGGAAGTTGGGGGAGCTCAACTCTGAGTGACTGTGACCCTGCACTTGTTACAAAGAGTATTAAAAAGAGTATTAAAAAGGAGAGAAATGTTACTGCGGATGACGACAGTGAAATTTTACAAAAGCTTCAGAGAGACGATGTAAGAGTCACAGCATTATATTTTATTTTTACCCAACACACTTCTTTAATGTCTCTCTCTCTCTAACACACACTCTCTCTCTCTCATATATATATAAAATATAATACACCTCGTCCAAACAATGATCCTGTTTTATTTTATTTCCATAACATACTTACTGTTACTTTAAAATTACTTTCTAGTTCTTGGACGATCCTGGACTTAAAAATGATCCTAAACAGAGACCTATAAAGCTTCCACTGTATCAGTCATGCAACTTTTTAACAAGAGAGACGGCTACCTCTGGTAAGTTAAAATCATCAACAAAAACTATATATAGAAGTGTGACGTGACCATCAGCCAGGCTGGTTAAATGGGTGTTGTGGGTGCTGTGCCAGAGCTGGGCTCTCTGGTCTGGTGGTCAGAACAAACATTTGCTGTCTGGAAGACTTGGGTGTGAGACTGGGTGTGGTTGCTGCCTTCACAGCAACCACTTTTTCACTTTTTTCACCCAGGTCTGGAAATGACCGAGCATGTAAAAAAAACAAACAAAAAAAACCTTGAAACATAATGATGTAAGAAAAAATATCAAAAGAAAGGCCAAAAAATGAAGTAACCCCTTCCCTAAACACAAGATGAGAAACAAAAGTGAAAGCGTGGAAAAAAACCCCAAAAACTGCAAGTCCCTTTAATTGTGAAGGTTGTCACTGGAAGAAACTGGAGTAAGACTATCTAATTCAATATTAGGCAGTTTAAATGGAAGTGAAAATCAGTGCAATCAGCAAGCTCTGATATGTGGATATTGTAGACGTTCTTAATAATAAATCACATTGTTTTCACAGTAAAAGAGGAGGCTTCTGACCTTGCTTGTATTCAGTCACCAAGAACGCACCATGGGATTTCACCGCAGGCAAGCGGGACTTGTGCAAACCGTCAACCTCCAAACATTGGAGAGCTTTTCCAGCAATTAAGCCTATCAGACCAAGAAGAACTCTTTTTCATCCAGCTCCCTGACACGATGCCTGGCCCTTTAAAAAAGGCAAGTGGAGAGAAATCGGCAAGAAAAGATGGCAGAGCTGAAGATAAGCACATTAAAGCACTCGTGAGTTGCATGTCCAGCCAGACCACCACTCATATTCTGCTCCTAGTTTTCCTCGGGTGTATTTTGACGATGTCACTGCTGTTCTGCAGGATCAGCCAGAGAAGGAGGAGGCACCTGTGCTCTTGGACTTCTCAGAAGGACCTATAGGAAAACTGCAAATCAGGAAGTCGGGAAAAGCGCAGCTGCTCATTGGGGATGTAGCACTAGACGTGTCGGAAGGAGCAGCGTTTTCTTTTCTGCAGGTGAGCCTACGAGCTGGCGCATCGTTTCTCACGAAGTATTCAGCAGTGGAGCAGGAGTTTGCAAACCTCAAATACTGCCGCGATTGCGATGTCAGTCATGGTATTGATGTCTGTACAAATGTGCGTTTAATACTGCGTACTTGGCATGAGGGGAGTTTGAAAAATGTAAGATTTGCAAAGAAACATTTATTTGATGATGCCGTTTTGTGCTCTTCCACAGCAGCTAGTGTGTGTGCGGCTAACGGAAGGTCTGACCGGAGACATGACTGTGCTTGGAAATGTCACATACAAACTAGTGTGCGCCCCAGACTTCGAGGCTCTGCTCCAAGGGGTCAAAGGTCCCTCAAATGCCCATTCATTATCTTAGTCTTAACTTCATCAGTTTCTACTTTTCAAAGTGTAAATAATCCAGTCTTTGTAGTTAAAGTTGTCATGTATTGTATACATTATGCTGTTTGATGCTTTTATATAAAATGTGAATATTTATTTAAGTAAAGATATACAAAACAAGGACTTGTTTTTTAAGCATTATCAAGCACATGTCAAAATGCTAGAAAAAAAAATGTCAGTCTTGCAGTTCTTAATAATATAGCCTTCATGATGAACAAAAGGAAATGCAGTAATCACAACAAACTAAATTAACCTGCATGTACATATAACAGGAAACACTGTTTAATAAGGTTCTTGACAAACTGGCCAGTAACGGTTTATCCCAGTAGGAAATGGTTTATACACGCTACATGTAAGCGGTACTGATGATGGAAACGCATCTTGTTCAAAAAAGCGTTTTATTCACAACATAGCCTAACTTTCTGTAACACACCCTATTCCATCACAGTGACCCACGCTTCACTTCTTGGTCTTTTTGGCGGCCGGCCGAGCAGCTGTCTTTTCCACAGGTGCGCTGGCCTTTACTACTTTGACATGGGATTTCTTCTTCCCGCCTTTGGACACCGTTGCCTTCTTGGGCCTCTTCTCTTTCTGTCGAATGAGGTCCTCCCTCCCCAGTTCAGTCATATGTTCCTCCCATGCTTTCATCTCATTTTTATAGCGTACTTTGTCGTCTTCTGCCAACTGCACATAAACCTAAAAAGGAAACGGTGCGATCAGATGCATCACAGTTTTATGTGTGTCTCAAACAAAAGAAGCTCAATGGCATGAAACTTGCATGTCTCTGTGAACTGTGAAGATTCTTCCAGTCATCCATCAGACTCTTCATTTTGCTCTAGAGGAGAAAGTAGAAATATTTTTATTTTTTACATTTTTATTTAACCAGGATATCTCTTCCTAAATGTGACCATTACAATTCACAGCACTTGTGAGAAACTGATTCATTGTACAATCTACCACTGAAGAGCTGCATATGATACACACTTTATGTGCAACGACACATTTTTTACCTGCACACCACTTCCTTTTGCTTCCTCAAAGTGTTCTGACATGAAGATGTTGAAGGCTGTCCTGGGTCGCTTCGGCTTGCCGAGATTATTCAGCTCCTATGTTTACATTTACGTTTTTCAGCATTTGGGTGATGTTCTTATGCACGTAAATCTGCATATTTATCAGTATGACAATGTATGTGTTAGCACCATGGGAACTGAACCCACAACACTTGCACTGTTAAAACCTTGCCCAATGTAGTCTGCAGGAACATTACTTCATCATACCCTGTGAAGTACATAACCTGTACTTGAAATGGTGGCTTAGATGTGAATAATAATACAGCCACAATAAAAGGGTAGGGGTTAGTGGAGAACTTCTACTTGCCCTCTTCTTCTTGTTCGCTTTTCTTTTCGCCACCTTCTGTCTCCGCTCCTCTGCAGCAGCTGCAACTTGTGCAGGAGTGAGATGAGCTTGGTATTCCTGCAGGGCAACTTTATATTGCTCCCTATCACTGAGGGATGTCTCTTCAAAGGGCTGTGAGAAGAAAGGCAATAGAATTTCATGCAGTTTTTTTTTTTTTAACTAAAATCAGTTTTACATGTTGATTTCAAATGCAGAAAAAAATGTTTGGTTATATTTGAAGGCAGATCTGATTTCAAATACAATTTGGAATTCAGGTAAATACACAACACGTTAGAGGATGGAGAAAAATGTTTTGTGTGACCGGTGTGTCATAAATCCTGCAAAACGGAGCTAGACTTACACGTTTCTGTTCAGGTGTAAGAGCTCTCCACTGCTGTGCTAACCTTCGGATAATATCCACAGGCTTGATATCTGAGGAGGAGTTACCAAGGTTGACATCACTTTCTATTAGGCTATATTGTACATAACCAAATGAGACACCAACTGAAATGTAGAGGAATAGAGGGATACTACTACATAGTGCTGCACTTGGAAACTACACGTTACCTGGATTTTGTTGAATAACAGTTGGCTGCTGCTCTTTAATATACTGCATATAAGCAGTGAGAGGCCTCTTTGGAGGACCTCCTGCTGTGGTACTGAAGTGCTTTAACACAGGAACAATGCAGGAGGATCTGGAATTTAAGTATCAAAGATCTGATTTACACACAAACTCTATGTATACAAGTACATATATATATATATATATACATATATATATATATATATATATATATATATATATGTTTGTATGTATGTGTGTGTGTGTGTGTGTGTGTGTGTGTGTGTGCGCGCGCAATGCTTTGTTGTGCAATGCAATGACATATAGGAGCTTCAACAAGACATGCCTGAAACCGTTCTACCTAGCTAGGACAATACAGTTAGCTAGATTATTAGCAACATCTTTAGACTTACCTTGCAGCAGTAGTACTGGAAAACAAACCGAAAGAACGGGCCAAAAGAGTAGCGCCAACCGACAAAAAGTTGAATGGAGGCATAATGCAAATATCAATGAACTTACTGTAAATCAGACAGTTAGCTAGCTAGAAACAAACAACGAAGAGTATGAAACGCGTTAATTGTTACAATGTTCAATATATTTCTAGCTAGCTACATAACCTCCCCCCCACCCTCTGCACTCGCTTGAAGGCGCCTTGTACAACATAAGCTCGTGTCCAAGTGCATTATGGGAAAACGTCACTCTGAAATTTACGATGGTACATTCATCCTGTTTACAAAAATCAACGGACACTTGGAGCACAATTGAAAACGTAAAAAAACTCTTATCTAGTCAGTATAATATTCGAATATAATTAAAATTATAAAAAGGTGGTTAAAGAGAAACACAACAAGAATTATTTTCAAATATTTGTATACATGTTCATTAAAATATGTCATCATAGACATGTACATTGTGCAGTAGAAAGTAAGATAAAATAACGTTTTTCCTGCACCCAGATGCAATAATTTATTTATTTATTTATTTGCCACCAGCTCCTATCACCCCACCCCCTTTGGAGGAAAAACAAGACTTTGTTAGTGGTAGTATATAAGCTCAAGAATCAATAGGGGTCAACATCTGGAAGGAGAACATATACTAATCGAGACAAATATGGATACCAACAATAATAAAGAAGGAAGTAAAAATACAATTTAAAACAACAACAACAATAGCAATAATTATCTTAGTAATAATACATTGAGGAATAATACAATTAATAAATATAAATATAATAAATGAGAGGTAATATTAGGCAAAAACAAACAAGCAAACAGACAAATAAGCAAAAATAAAAATTACATTAGTGTATTGAACTATAGCTATTTAACATTACTGTCTAATTGATTTGTCTGTGAGCATGTGTGTGTGCACACGTGTACCAGTGTGTATGTTGGCATGGAGAGAGCATTTATGCAGGATACCACAGACATATGTTCATTATAGTGTGGTGTATGTTGTGTTTTGCATTTGGCTCTATTTTTCAAATTGGTAGCTGTCAGAGGACTCACTGATGTAAGAGTGCCTTCGCAGGTTGTGTTGAATTTGGTAGGTTTTTTTTTGTTGGTTTGTTTGTTTTTATATATGTTTTTCCGTGGTTTCCAATTCACCAGAAGGGTTTTCTTAGCAATAGCACACCAGAAGTGATTTACTGTTTGCAATGGTTAACCTGTTTGCTGATCAAGGATGCAAAGTTGCTGTTCCCAAAAATGTGATAGAACTGCATAACACCTTTTTCTATCTTTTTGGTTGCTAGGAAGTCAGAGATGTACCATGTGGACAGAGGTCTGGGTGGTCTCATGTGGGTGCGTGTTTGGTGGGTAAAATGATCGATTTTGTGATCTTGTGAAATTTTCACCATGCTTTCAGATTTGATGCTTTTAAAACAAGGGTAGTGTTTAAGTGTTGGTGTAATGGTAAATGGTAAGATTTTAATTTGATAAGATCATGAAGATTCACTGAATAAGTTGAAATTTTAAAATATTTTGGGAAATCTGTAGAACCAACGAGCAGATTTTGTAGGAACACTAATATGTCATCCGCATATAAGATGCATTTAAAATTGTCATACTATTACTGTGATTCATGTCTGTCAAAGTGTCAGTGTTATAATGGTGTAAACAGCAAGTTCACAGGCCACACATGGTGTTCAAGAGTCTGGTTGCCAGGTGGTAGGTAAATCCTCAAGCAGAAGCTGTGGAACCTTCTGCTGGGACCATTCACAATGATGAACCCCTTGTGGTTACTGCACAAGTGGAACATATTGTTTAAAGGTAGTAGATGCATGCCAGTGTGGTTGTGATCTGGTCCCATTAACCTCTGTAGAGTTTTGCACTGAGAAATACCACAGTTGCTGGCCAGGATACTCTCTATGGTGCGCCTGTAGAACATGCTGAGCTTGGGTGGGGGAATGTTTGCCTTCCTGAGGCACTGGAGGAGATATAGATGCTGCAAGGCTCTTTTGTTTTGTCATCATTTAAGGGCAGATTGTTCCTGTCATGAGTCATTCCACCTGCGATGTGTCATTGTTTAATTGCTGTCACTGATGAGGTCACCCACTGTGGTGCCATTAAGAAACTTATCTAAACTGTCTGAGCAACATTGGGCTGGTCATTTATAGATTTCCTTGCTGGAACAGTGTTTTGTTTTTCAAATTGTATATATATGGAGTTGAGTGCATCTGGGAGGGAACTGTCTGTGTCAGCATAGGAAAAACTTGGTGAAATCTTATGGTGTCCATGATGACCTTGCCACATACGCTGTCTCTGGAGTTATTGAATTAATTGGTGATCTTTTCTGTGGGGTTGGACTTTGCCTGTTTGATGTCATAGCACAAGCTGATCCTTGAGTGTTCCCATAACTCCTCTAAATGCAAGGTCCTGGTTGTCAACACTCTCTGGACCTCGGCTGTATGGTTGCCGTGCATGTTGGTTTTTGTGACGGTGAATTCATCACTAACACGTGTTGATGTTATCATGCTTATATCATATATAAAATTTTTATATATAGTTTCGCTACTTTAACGAATATGCTACTAATGAATTCACGCTTTGTTCGTGAAATAGACTTTTATTTTGATCTATGGAAACCCCTGGATACAGGAAGTTAAAGTTGCTTCAAGATTCTCATTCATGTTAGCTACACTAGCATTTCTCAGGGAAACAGAAAGTATTGTTAGCTCTTACATAGCAATAATTTTGGACAGATATCAGTAGTCCGCTTAGACAGACATCGCGTATACTAGGGGCGATAAACACAGACAGGTATTATGGCATTAAAAAGAATACAGAAGGTAAGAATTGTTTTGAGGATACTCAATAGACCTCCCTGCTAACAAACTACTTAATTACGATCGGTAGCGTTAGCTACGTAGCGAAGTTTTCATTAGACAGCCAAGGCTAGTTAATTGCTCAGTATTTAACAATTTCTGATGTATCATAGCTAGCTACATTTTGAGAAAGCTAGCTAGCTAACATCCTGAATTAGTGTAGAAAGATGTATGCTATTTATGTATATGAACTGTTCAACAATCTGACGTTATTTATTTTTGGTGGTATAAATGGGAGTGACGCGTTAGCTTTCTAACTTACTTAGCTAGCTAGCTATTTCGTTTAAATGAGTAGTTCTTGGACTGCTCTGTCTTTTTGCTCGATTTCAGCGATGTGGCGTAACAGTCAATATTGCATTGGGCTGTGTAGTTTAGGTAGCTTGTTATTTAAAAGATATGTTAGGCCATTAGTTAAGATAAATATTGTGCTTTGTCATCATGTAGGAACCACTCAATTATGTGGTAGTCACAGACACACTAGCTAGGTTTGCTAACGTTACTTAACAAGCTAGGTTAGCTAGATGTACTTGCATTCAGAATTACTTCGCTATTAGCTTTAGCTTAGTTTAGGTTGCTAGCTAATGTTAGCTTTTTTGGATTTGTTGCCAGTTTGTCTTAGATAGCTAGCTGGCTACAAACGTCCAATATTTTGGAGAGCACAATGGCAGGAACAGTAGCTAAACAAAGTTTATATAATTAAAGTACGGATAATTAAAAAGGCCGGCTTAACTGAATTATAGCTAGCTACAGCTACGATTTTCCATTTCTTATAACCATGCCCATTTTGAGAAGGCCCATGCTAAACAAAGACTTCAATAAGCTAGCTAGCTTTGGTTCAAATTAATACAAGACGTCTCTACTAAACGTTCAGCTAGAAACATACGTTCGATTTAGATTCGTAGTTGTCGCTGTACTCTTAGTCTGAACCGGCGGTTCAGTGTATTGTGTGAGTTTGTCAACGCTTCTGCTGTTTTATCAAACACCAAACAGTCATTCAGCGTACCGGCAACAATCCTATTGTGTCAGTTTGCTGTGTGACAAAACAAGTTTGGAAGTTCTGACGTTGCGCAATGTTTTGTAAGCTTCCCGTGACGTTTACCACAACACGACCTCGTAAATTGCAAGACAACTTAGGAATACTCCGGTGTGTGTAAACGACAGTAATGTACTGTGGCCCTACGTTACAACTGCAATAATGTACTGTGGAACTACGTTACAACTGCAGTAATGCACTGCGAACCTATGTTACAACTGCAGTAATGTAGTTCCATAGTACTGTGTAGTTTCATGTCTTCCAACATCAAGGGCTTGATAGTTGAGTGGTGAGTGGTTTCAGGTAAAACAAACTGGGCAGTGCTGTGGTGCTCAGTAACAGTCCACCCATACACCTTTTACGTTACAAATTTCTGCTGTCCTATCACATACGATGATGACAGTGTAGAATAAAATGCAAAACAATTAGTCAACATATTTAAAGAAAATCTACGCTATATTATGAGGCCCAATATTGGGTTTTCTAAGTTTCTTCCAAATGGTAATTTTATCATATTTTTATCTTTCAGGAGCTTCAAGATTTGCAAAGGGACCCTCCTGCACAGTGCTCTGCTGGACCTGTTGGGGATGACTGTAGGTTTATTGAAATTTGTTAAGAAATGTCATTGTTGGGCTATATCAGATGTATGTCCCTTCACAGTCCTCTCTCCTTGTAATTTACAGTGTTTCACTGGCAGGCCACAATAATGGGACCTGTAAGTATTTGTTTAAATTTAATCTAATTAAATCTGATCTAAATTGAATAGGAATTTCCTTTTCTTATGTGAACATTTCTATCCCCCAAAACGGCCCCGAAGTACAAAAGCATATTACTAATGATTAATTATTTATATTACAGTAATGCATTATAACAGTTCCAGGTTAATAAAGTAGCATTCTGCTTTGTTCTCTCTCAGAGTGATAGCCCATACCAAGGTGGGGTCTTCTTTCTTACTATCCACTTTCCCACAGACTACCCCTTCAAGCCACCAAAGGTAACTTAGATAATCTGAAACTGTATTTACATTTTCTTTTGCCTGGGACTGTGAAGGCCTTGTTCTAACACAATTCTGCTTTTAACAGGTAGCGTTTACAACAAAAATTTATCATCCAAACATAAACAGTAATGGAAGTATTTGCTTGGACATCTTGAGGTCACAGTGGTCCCCAGCATTAACAGTTTCGAAAGGTACAGGCGTTTACAGCAGTTTTGATTACTGTCACAATTAAAACTGTGATATTTGTCTAATCTCATTTTGTTTTTTCTAGTTCTATTGTCCATATGCTCATTGCTATGTGATCCAAATCCTGATGACCCCCTAGTTCCAGACATAGCACACATCTACAAATCAGACAAAGAAAAGTAAGTATTTTACTTGGAATATGTTCTGAGTTGCTTCTTGTTCATAGTCATTTGTTCACTAATTTAATTAAAAACATAATTCTGTTATAATTGCATGTCATGTAAATGTTTTTCATTGAGAAAACTTCTAATTTGTTTTTAGATACAACAGACTAGCAAGGGAATGGACCCAAAAATATGCAATGTGAAGACTTAATGGACATTTTTTAAGTCACAAATCACTGTAAATTCTAGTATCTAAAAAGTACTTAGGTTATCTTATTAAACACCTTGTACTGTTAACATTTACCATCTGCAATGACCAATTATAATAGCTGAACTAGTATTCTGGAGGGGGCTGATATGAAGCGGTTACTAATTTAGTGCATTTGGTCATCCCCCTAAGACGGTGTTGGGCACTTTGTGTTTTCTTGTTATATAAATCCTATTTAAGATTGGCATGAAGTTATACAACTGTAGTTACCCCGATAGAGGGAAATCAAGGAATTGAAAACAGTTTTATTGTGTCTCTCATTCAATTGATTTACTTTTTCTTTAGATATTTTTATTGTATAGTTAAACACAACTATACTGAATCTATTTTTTCTTTTTTTATTTTTCATTAAAATTTGTTGAAAAAGTATGTATCTGTGTTTTTTTTCTTAAGCTTTCGTTTTGCATTACACACAGAGGTTTAAATATTGGGTTATTAAAACATGCATGTAATATTTTTTCGTAGAGCTTAGATAATGCATACTTTGATCTCCACTAGGTGGTGTATGTTGCCAAAATAAGTGCTCACAGTGTTCATTTAACTATTATTATTTGTCTGTATAATAATTTCACAATTTTATTATTTTTGTGACTGAACAATCAAAAGTAAATGAATGATTCATCTTTTATCATTGTTAACTTTTGGGTTTTGGTCCCAAGCATTGCAATGTCTGCTTTGCGATTGCTTGATTAGTCCAGACAGTCAGTCTAGTACTAGCACTGTTTCTTTGAGGGTTGTTTTATTTCCTTTTCTGATCAGATTAACATCTTGAAATGCGTGTGTTCTAAATCATTTTAACTGCTCATCCTGTCTTACTCATGGTTTCAAATATGTTACTGTCAGTGTATCTAGTCCCATAGGAAGTTACATAACATTTTGTTATTTTCTTTGGACTGTTTGTAAGATTATAACCTCCAGTAATCATTAAATGATAAGAGTGTTTTCTTTTTCTGTTTTTTTTTTTTTTAATTGGTGTGGCTTTCCAGTCCTGCCCCATTCTCGACTACAGGGGAGGAATAGCAGTATTAAAAAGCTCTGAACCAAATCATTACATGACATGTATGCTTCTGAAAAGGTTTTCAGTATGCTTTTGTATTTCACATGATTTCATGAAGTCATGGTCTGGTGATTGAAAACGACATGAAATGCAATGCAGTAAACACGTCACCTGCGTTGTTCTCATACACGCACACCTTCCAGAGAAACTGACCGCACGGGTACTTCATCAGCTGTGTAAACAAATTCAAATTTTTGTTTCCGTCTGAAAATTTGAATGTGACTTTTGAATCTGTTGAATTAGTTTCTCACCAGTCTACGTTCCTTACTCGGAACGTAATTAAGTAAATTTATTCTGAGCATTTATGCTACATGGACTGTTAAGAGCACATCTAATTTATTTGGATAACCACATACATGTATACTGACCTCCCAATGTGCTACGTCACATATGACGTCACTCTACGTGTCTTCTGGGTTGGGTAGATTGTATGGGTAGCAAACTACAGCAAGCTATATTAGCAAATGTGTTTGCGATACGATTCTATGAGTAATCTCGACTAAACTGGATTGGTGTATGATTCGGGGTTGTGTCTCATTTTCATTCTGTGCTCAATATCTCATAACTGAAAGGAGTGGCGTGTAAACATCTATGAAGTAAGGAAGTGGGATGTGGCCAGCTTGACCAGGCTATATCTCGGGTAGCTGTCTGCGATGTGAAAACCATATCGGTGGTCGTTTAGGCGCGTAGCTAATGCTAGCTAGCTAATACAGCTAGTACATTGTTGCAGACTTTGTCGACGTGACTGATGGCATCCAGGTGGACATTGACAGCCGTTTTGTTACGTCGAGTTCGGCGTCGAGCTGCGGGTGACGCTTTGAAAGTATAAAATCAGTATGTGAATCGTAATGTAGATACTGTAGCCTGTATTTTAACGAGCCATTACGGTCAAGTCGCCAGTGTCAGTGTGAACAGAGTATCAGATCATGGACTCATCGATAACGCTGGAAAGACTGGAAATCGGCTGCTCCATGGTCTCCAGGAGTACGTGTCAAACTGGTTCAGTGGCGAATGAGAGGAGCGCGCAGCAGATGGGCTCCCACGTACACCTGAACGGGTGTGTTCCTCTCTCACACCAGGTGGCCGGCCACAAGTATGGCGTTGACAAAGTAGGTCAGTTGACGATTTGCCTGATATGGTTACCTTTGAGACGTCTATCCGTTATGTCAGTCTCTCTTTACGCCATTCACAGAGTTATCATTATTAAATTAACTTATTTGGGATCTTTAGCTCTTGCTTCGATATTCGTTTACTCTAAATATGATCAGTTAATTGGTACATGTTGAGAGCAACAGCAGTTTGCGGATTTGTATTTTACGTTGTATTTACATACTATGAAAGTAACCAATAAGATGTTAAAAAGATTGTGTACTCTCAGGGACAAAATCCAAACCGTTGCGTGAACTGCAGTAGACGCTGGCATATAGCCTATGAATCTGTGCAGTAATTATTTTGAGGACAGCTCACCTCATACAACTAGAAATGGCTAATGCGAGATATGAGTGCCTGTAGACGAACCGATGTTGCCATCATCTTCCGCTCCATGTAATTCCAGTGGATGCAGATACAGCTTGTCTACTCTAGACCCACTGGAAAAGCTGCTACCCATACTGAATACACGATACGTGATTAAAGCATGGACTAGGGTGCCCGAGGATTGGGTTCTTTCTTGAGTCTTGATCCTCCAAATGTTTATTCTTTAATTTCTGCCAGGGAAGATTTTCTTGCTAATGCCGGCAAATTAGGGATCTAGACCCAAACATTTGTAAAGCTGCTTTTTGACAGCGCATGTTGTAACTAGCACTATGTAAATCAATTTGACTTTGATTTAACTTTTGACTTTTTTTTTTTAACATTTACAGTCTTAAAATTTCTTCATGTCTATGGTGCACATAGTCTGCGTTAAGTAAGTCATCAGAACTAACGTCAGAGCACTGTGATTTCATGTTTGATTAATAACGATTGGATAGATTAGATTTCTTTTTCTTTTGAGAGCCTTCTCATTGGGGAGTGTCCAGGGCTACCTCTGTGCTTTGGATGGAGAGCATAAGTTGCCTGTTTTATCCTTTTTTCTGGATGGAGAGTTTTTTGAACATACTGATACAATGATAGAACAAAGATAAAAACCTACTTGTTGAGGTGAAGCCAAACTTGTGCTTAAAGGACCTTCTGTCCCTTGTGTGGTTCCCTTGACCAACACTGTCTAGTTCTTCAGCTTAATTACTGCTTCTCTGTTTCATTGGCTTTGTTTATGGACACCTCGATCTTTGGAGTGTTAAATAAACAAATCCATGTTTTGATGTAATTGGCACCTGTCTAGAGTACCTGAGGCCACAAACCGGTGACTCATGGAAAGTTATTACACAAAATTACTAAGGCATCAGGCAGTGTTGCGCAAATGTTGTGATGCTTGGTTTGTATCACAAATATTTTAAAGAACATATCTCTCATCATATAATGTACAACACCATCATATAAGTATCATAATACATGTTATAACATCTGTTATAACAAAAGGTGTAGGTGTTCAATGACCAGTAGAGAACAGCCATAGTTCACTCTAAAAAACTGGTTTTGTGGATGTTCTGAAAGTCAAGATGACTTGGCACTGATAGTAGTGGTCAACATATTTAGCACTTTGCAATGGCTATGATGGAAATGCAGTATCAGAACTCTATAAGGTAAGAGTTCTTGCACTCTGTGTTATGGTGCTCTAGTACTGTTGTTCTGTTCATTCTAAGGTATACTTCAGCATCCTGACGGCACAGTCCTGAAGCAGCTCCAGCCTCCTCCTAGAGGACCCAGAGAAATGCAGTTCTACAGCATGGTAAGCCCTGCCGCTCAGTGCCATGTCTGCCGTGTGCTTAATTACATTAATGACTCAAGTGCTACTTTATGGTTCTTAATTACCAGTTACAAGTCATTAATAGGTCAAATTTCCACTTCCATTACGTGTACGGATGTTTTTTCGGTGGGCTGTTTTCTTGCATGAGAAAGTAATATTTATAAGAGCTGGAGATTAACTTCCCAGAGGCGCCGCTGGGGCCTCATTAGTATTAATAGAGCTGAGCGATGGATCGGTAGGCTTGGCGTTCCTCCCCGACCCAAGCAGGCTCTTGAGGAACAGCAGAGAGTCACTGAGTCCCGAGCCGCCCCGGGTGAGTTCGTTTAGTCCGCTTCAGCTGCCCAGTGGGCGTGCTCAGAACTGCATCCAGCTGGAAGCCGGGGACGCCGTTCGTCTTTCGTGGGGAGATGTCTGGCTCGCTAGGGGACGGCGTTAAACTCGCAGTGGATCTTGGCTGACTCTTTCCCTGCCCGCTGGGATTTCCTCATGCCTCTTCTCCCTGAAGGAAGCCGTTTAATCAGGAAACATTCGGCATGCTCCGAAACAGTGGGAGTATTGAATTAAGAGTCCATTATTCCGAGACTCCCCTCCTCCACCCAGTGTTGAGTTCTGTAACTTATAGTGCTCACTGTGGGTGGGAGCCGCCCACGTTGGTGGGAAATGGAGGCAGTGAAACAACCGCACATTTCATTCACCAAATGAAAGTCTCGCTGTCTGCCCACTGTGTGCCTGCTCTGGCGCTTTGACCCGTGTTTCTGGTGCAGGTATATGCTGAGGACTGCCGGGATCCTTGCCTACTTGAGCTGCAGCAGCATCTGCCAAAGTACTTCGGGACCTGGTGTTCTCCTGACAGCCCCACAGGTGCCAAGACTTGGTCCTTGCGGTACACCCACCAGCAGACCCCATCGTAAACTCCGTTATCTCTCGGGTTTGAGTAGTAACGTGAAACTTCAGAGAGAAATGTTAGAACCCTCAGGAGAGCAGTGTGTAGATAACTGTTTTCTTTTAGGACTAAACATTCATGTACCTCAACAAGAATGCAATGTTCATAAGAAACATGATTTTAAATTCTAAATATTAAAATGTTGACAAGATTCTAAATATTTATAAGATTTGTGTACTGTTGTACGTTTTTTTTATTAGGATAGCTTGATTATTTGTACTAGTTGTATAACAATGCTATAGCAACTACCTCAGTTTTAGCAACTGCTATCATTTTATCTGATTAATATTCAAGCAAGACAATATATTGGTAATTACCCGTTGTAGACAGTATTTGACACTAATAACCTGTAGAATTTAGTTTATAATCACAGCTTAATTTGCAGTTTCTGTGCCTGTTAGAAAAATCGCAGTTAGTTATTTTCTTCCTGATCGTTCAGCCCCGTTAGCATTCCTACCCTCTGCTGCCTCTGGCACCAGTCAGCAGAGAAGCACGAGGAGACGAGTGTAAAACACAGGTGTCGTGCAGGCCTGCCCTTGTGCACTTGGGGCCCGGTCAGAGGCTGCTGGGTGCCTATGGTGATGGCAAGGTCTGTGCGTGTGAACAGAGCTGTACCTGAAGCTGGAGGACGTGACGCGTCGGTTCCGGAAGCCGTGCATCATGGACGTGAAGTTAGGCCAACGGAGCTACGACCCCTTCGCCTCGCAGGAGAAGCGGGAGCAGCAGATCCGGAAGTACCCTCTGATGGAGGAGATCGGCTTCCTGGTCCTCGGGATGAGGGTGAGTCAGTCAGTGAAGATACTATCCCGAAATCACTTGACATACCCAGAAGTTCAGTCGAAATACATTTTTTTCCTGAAATTTCAGCATTGCATTCTGATGAACAACACTGGGTCATCCAAGACCCGACAAGTTTTCGCCCGCAGTCTCATGTTTGCTCCAGGGTTTATTTTGGTGGAACGTTTTGATGTTCCTCATACCTGTCCTGCTCAGACACATCTGATTCAATGAAGGACCAGATAGAGGTAGCTGCTGATTTAACTCGTTAGATCAGAGAACACACCAAGCCAAGAGGAGCGTCCTTTACCATAGCACAGAAACGGCCCGAACCCTGCAGCCTGAACAGCCAGCATGCCCAGGGTATCTGCTGAGAAGGCCCATCATAGCCTCCAGTATTTTGGTTTTGTAGTCGACGTGCTCGATTCTCCAAAAGATCCAGAGAGTACGTAGAGAACCCGATGGATGGTTACTGGGTGTGTTACTATACTGAATTGCAAGCTCACTATTGGGGCAAAACTTCGCTTCTGAACAGTTGTTCATTTATTACTGTTAGGTTATTAATATTGGTCTTAACCTATCAGCATCCAGACTGGATTCAGTACTTACTACTGATGCTGCCTGGCTGTTAGTGAATGACTTGTTCTTCACTCAGTTTCTAATTCATATTTTGCTATATTTGTCAAACATCAAAGGGTTCAGAAGTGAGAGTTTCACATACATTTTTAAAATGCATGCTTGGGACAAAACAGGGTATTCGCAGATTTTTTTTAATTTTTATTTTTTATTTTTTTAAAAAGCTACTTAAAATTTCTCAGCAGACAGATGCAATATATGTATGCACTCATAGTTAGTTATTTTATTTGTTTGATTTTGCTTGAAATTGGTATGTCCAGTGCATCTGAAATTTAGTTTAATATACTGAAAGTGAATTATATATTTTACAGATTTGAAAACTGACCTTTTGCTCTTCTCTGTGAAAAGCTCAATTCTGAAGTACAAAATGAATGAATGAATACTTATATTTTTCTCTTTTTTTAAAAAGTAATATTATAAACTACTTGTGGTTTATAATACTCTCAAAAAATGAGCTGTTTTAACTGAAATGTCATTTGCTGAATATATACAGAACAAAAAAAGGATGCATCTTCTTATAAACAAATGTTTTTGGGAATACAATTTTTCCTGTGTGATTCTAGTGCCACAGCCAGATTGGTCATTTTTGTTTGTGTGTGTGAGTGAGTGAAGTAAGCCAGATGCCCGTGTTATCAGCTACACAGGATGAGCTTATCGTTCAGTTTGGCCTAGAAGACATGTTCCTGTCTCTCCCTTGAGTCTGTCCGGACACTCCTAAACCCATATCTCCATCAGCCTTCGTGAGGTTTACACAACACACCTAAGCAGTCATGCGCGACAGGGAACGAGAGTTGTTTAACGTCTCAAGAGGGAGCGTTTGCTCCAGGCTACACTTCTCGTTCAACAGGCCGCAGTCGTGTGAGGCAGACGTTGGTTTACCTGGGGTATGGCTTGATTGAGCAGTGCTGACCGCTTCTGTTCGCCTTTCGTAAGGGTTCCTCTCCAAATCTGAACGTGGAACATGCTTTGTCGAGCTCCCACTCACAAGTAAACCCTACTATCGTAATCAGCACTTCACAAAGTCTTACGAAGGAACGGTGCTGTGCTGGCAAAACAAACACGGTGTACAGCTCCTCGGATCCCTGACGAGTGAAAGGAGGGCGGTGTAATGAGAGGGCAGACAGAAGGGTGTGGTTGCATCCGAGGACACGTGTTGGAGTGCCTTACTTTCCCCGGTGTTCAGTTCTCTGGCAAGCAGCATGGAAAAAGGGGAGGCTTCATCCGTCTGCCTGTCTCAGTCGACTAGATTTAACTAAACGAAAAAATGAGCAATTACTGGCAATTATGTCGATAAAGGTGCTCCAGATTAAGAGACCGGAATTTGTGTTGCCTCTCAAAATAGATCCAGATTTACATGGCACAAGCATTAAATTGGCTCATCCTCTCGTTCCCAGATGTCTAGCTGGAATTACATTTTCCCTGCTTGCTGATTCATTTACTGTTGTAATTAGTGTAATGGCTTTTTATCTCCACCAGAGGGAGACCATGACCTCTTTAAAAAAATTAGAGCCACAAATGTCTTGTTCCCATTTGTTTCCTGTCATCTCCTAGGTGTACAATGTAGTCTTGGACAGCTTTGATACATATGATCAACATTACGGAAGAAGCCTTGTGAAGGACACCATCAAAGACGGTATGATTTGCAAGTGTTTAAGCATGGCATACAAACTTCTTGTACATTTCTTATTCTTGAGAATTCTGTTTGGTTTCCTGATGCCTTAAGGCAGTCCAGAATTTTTTAAGCATGTTATTACCACCTAGCAGAAATCTTTTAGGCCTGAGGCTGTTGAGCCATGTGTTTTGACCCAAACTCAGAAGTGTAGGTTTCTTCTCCGTAAGGTATCTCCCGTGACCAGCTACCTCCCCTCATTACAGGACTGTCCAAATTCTTCTACAATGGAAAAGTCCTGCGCAAAGATGCCATCACTGCCAGCATCGTCAAGGTGCAGAAGATCCTCCAGTGGTTTGAAGGCCAGAGGCAGCTGAACTTTTTTGCCAGCTCCCTCCTGTTCGTGTACGACGGTGACCCTAGCCCACCGCCGACTGTGCAGGAGACCCGCGGCCAGACTCTCCAGTCCCCTGAGGGCGTGCTGGAGTACAACAACAACGACATTGACCACAGCCTCTCCACCATGTACTCCCTGCACACGAAGGGCTGTGGGCGGAGTCACCACCGGGCCGAGCGAGGCAACAGCGGCTGGGCGCCTACTGCCCGCCGGCCCAACGGCAACCACGCCGGAGGCCACGGCTGCCCTGAGGCGGAAAGCGGGATGCGGGAGGAAGCGGTGGAGGCGACCCCGGCACCGCCAGCCCAGGTGGAGGTGAGGATGATCGATTTCGCCCATGTGTTCTCTAGTGAGATCGCCGACCTTGGCTATGTCTATGGCCTGAGGAACCTGCTGAAGGTCCTGCAACAGATTCTTGAGGACTCAAGGAGTCTCCTCGGGGTTCCATCCGTAGCAACACTCCCCTAAACGCCGAGGAATATCATAAGCATCGGATTTGGGAGGGGGTTGCTCCGCCCAAGCCACGCCTTCTCCAGGCCCTGTGCTCAGCATCGTCCATGATAACAATGAAGTAACCTATGTAAAAACTTTTGTCTGACCCATGTGCTTGGTCTGTTTTAACAGCTACATACAGTTCTGTGTTTTACTCAGGTAAACTGGTTCCATTGTCATGTATTCATCCTGGCAAAAGGAGAAACAAATGTATCTATGACACTTTGTACACTGTTTTAACATCTCTGTTTTACAGCTATACACAATAGCTTGTATTCTCAGAAACATGAAAGAAGGTAATAATTTTTTTTCTTTCAATAGACGTATTATTGTTTTAAGTGGCTTTGTTATGTAGACAAGGATTTGTGAGTACATATTTGTCAATATTTGCTGCCAAAACAACCCTGCCTGTGGTTTGAAACCTGTTGATGGTATGTTTTGTGATTTTTAAATGCGTGACTTTGAATGATCTAAACCTACATGAATTTTTCCGTGTAAATATAATATTACTTATGCTTTGTGATTAACTGATGCAATATGCCGAAGCGATGACATCACAGGTGTTTCAGATGAGTGTAGAAGAGATGATCAAATGACTGCAAATCCTAAAAGTATCAAGTAATGCTGAAGAATGAGTGTGTTCAGGAGGTCTGTCACTAGCATAAGTTAGTTCGTCCTCGTCCCGTCTGGTCTAGGAGGGTGTTTCTGATAATGCTGTATCAGCTGGAAAAGTTTCTTTCTTGCTTCTTGAGTGTAATTGTACAGAATGAAGCAGTATTTTCAGTACATTGATAGTACTGACTTCAGTAAGGAACTGGATGTTAACGAGATATTGACCATGATCATAAAGCCATAGACAAAAACAGGAAAAAATACAGGAGAGGGGAAAAAACCACTTGCAAAGTAATGAACTAATGAAGACATTTTATCTCAAAACCAACTTGAGGATTTTCTCAGAATTTTTGGTCGTTTTACATCAATAGTCTCAGTGCATGTGTTTAATGTCATTTTGTTAATGTTACATTTTCATCTCTAGTCTTGTTCAAAACATTTTCAATCTTTTTACTTATGTTATTTATTAGCGCTTCTAACTTTACATTGTAATTCATTTAGTGAGCTTTTAGATTTATTCTGGGGCATTACAAGATTTGTTCATCTCATTATTTTATATCACATACTGTACATTCAGATGTGCTTAAAAATAATTGGAATTACATTTTTCAGCACTAATCAGTTAAACACAAACTTATTTTACTCTGAATTTATTGCAGAATTTCAGGAAGATGTTTCTTTTCATGCATTGCCTTCCATGTTTTTGCTGTAGCACGTGTAGTACGTATGTGTCTTATGACCCTTCATGTGTAGTACGTATGTGTCTTATGACCCTTCATGTGTTTGTTGTAGCATGTATGTAGTGTCTTATAACCTTGGCTTATGCTGAAAGACTGCCGCTGGGCTCATATGAAATTCTCCTTCAACATTCTTGATCATTTGAGCCCTTCGAATAGGAGTCCTCAGTGTTTGTCCACAGAGAAGAAAGCCCAGCCGCTGAAATCAACATCAACAACAAAAAAAGAAACGCTATCTCATGTCTTTGGGCAAAGTCGAAAGATCCTGCGTGTCTGATTCGCCGGCTGACGCTCAGGAACACGGTCATGTCAAGGGGACAACAAAACGCTCGATAAAACATCAGGATATGCAAGAACTGGAAACAAACGGGCTTTTACATACTGCATTTCTCTTACAGCCCTTGGCCAGATAAAGCCAGTTATAGCCACCATTTGTTCTGTAGCACAGTCAGTTAATGCGAGTCCCTTCTGACATTCTGACATATATATTTTTTTTGAGCTGGTTAGGGGTCTAGTGACATTATTAAACCATAATGACTAATGATTCTTTCTCATTCCTGTACTGAAGAAAGATGTAATACTGTATGATGTAAAGATGAAATACTGTATGATGTAAAGCATCAGCCAGCCTGCTGTGAACTAATCCAGTCTGCTATCATTTGCTTTGGATAATATTTTTATTGTTTGATCTTTTTCTCCTTTTAATTTTCTCTCTCTTTTTTTGCACCTGAGAGTTTGCATCTCTCAAGGCACTTTAATTATTTGCTCTTCTGGATTTTAACCTAGGAACATGTGAATCTGAAGTAACTGCAAAGGAATCATATACCTAGAGATGCTAGAAAATTCTCATTTAAAGCACTTAGTCAAGTGGTTTTGATCTCATTTCCCCCTGTAGCAAGTAAGAGGGTTTTTTTGTTGTTTGTATTCTTACAAAAAGAGTCAGGGTACATTTGAATATGAGGGATATGTTAAGTATTCCTTACATTTTTCTCTCCTGGAATATGCTGGTTATTTTCAGTATATTCTGATTGAACATGTTAAATGCTCAAAGGTATCTTAAATAAACAAACCCATGAAGCCATGAATCAACAGGGTTCTGCAGAGAAAACATAGGATCCAATATCTTACTATACTTCTTACTATACTCGAGTGGTTTTGTGAGGGCTGTGCTGCTCTGCATGCCAGAATCCTGAAACAAATCCAAGAATGGACTGTAACAAGCATTGGGTCTGGCTAAACCAGTATGTGTTTAATACTGGACTAGTCAGAAAGCAGTAAGCAATGAGATCACACTCCTTTAACCCTGTCCTGAACTAATTGCAGCTTTTGTAAAATGAGATATATAACAATAATAGAGTCATATAATATTGTGTATATTTGGCAAACCTGTCAATAAAAACCTGCTCTTAATTAATACTTAAATCATGGTCAGTTTCATTTCTGCACTTGTGAGATTCTGTTTATCTTTTCTATGTTTTTTGGAGTTTCACGTGCTAGCGTCCCCTGCACCCGCTCCCCTTCCAACTGCTAATAATCTGAACGGCGTAAGTAAACTGAAGTGGGTGGGCAGGGTGGAGCAGCTTTAAATTGATCAGTTAAACAACGCTTGCAAAGACTAAGGAGAAACTGTTAATTAAAGTACAGGTAATTAAATAGCTCAGTATTAATAGCTAATTAAACTCAGTCGCATTTGTTAATTAGCACTGTCAGTTAACTCTAGTACCTTTTGTGTATACACTGGTGCTGCTTATAGAATATAGTCACAATGTTATATCTATTTCCTCCATCCATGCACTGAAGAAATGCTGTAAGTTGAATACATCATCCCCTTTGCTATTAATTATTTATAATAATAGTAGTTTTTAGGTTTTTTTTTTTATATCTGCACATCCACCGTCTCTCATGTCTTATTGTCATGCAGATTTCAAACCCTTAACCTAGTGCGCGGTGGTTAAAGACAGTTGCTCGTGTCGCAACAGAAATCCTGCTAATGCCCGTTACAGGATAAGCAAAGATAACTTGAACTTGAAAGTTCAACAGCAACATCGTCCATCTAATGCTCGCAGGACTCAACCCCACATAGAACACGTATCTGTCTGCGAACACGAGCGAGAGCTGTTTCGTGGATACCGGTGGTCAGCTACGAATAATTATTTATTACTACTTCGGCAGGTAGGCTAGGACCAGGTTTAAATATGCATGAAGGGACAGATATGCAGTCGAATAGGTAATCAGTCTTATGCACAGAGGCTGAAATGTTCTCTGTCATCTCAACAACGCTGTATATGTCTCTGACTATAGATTACCTCGGTACTCCGAGAAATAAAGAGACATGCGCATAACTTGTCTTTTTTACTGAAACTTGGAGGAAAAATGGGAGCAGACCGACTGCAAGTGAAAAACAGACTGTAGTAATTCAGATATGTATCCCTTCAAAAACAATTTCCCAAGGGAAAGTATCAGCCCACCTTTATTTTAAGTTGATGCATTAACGGATAACTTACTAACAATGTTTTCAAGTTTTGAAATGAATAAATGAGAACCATGTCGCTTCTGATGGAAACTGTGTAATTGCATTGAAAATACTTTATTGACGTTACTTGCCAGCGGGACACATCTATCCCCCAGTGATTGCATTTCACAAATTTGTTACATTTTCTTCCCCGCAAACAGACAAATACCGTATTATCACGTTTGAAAGCACGTTGTTTGTTCTTCGACTATCACAACTATGACAAAACACGTTATTCGGACAAAAGCAGATAAAAGCTTTTCAGCAAGACAACTGCGTTTATAGCGCGTTGAACGTTCTCTTTCTTGAGCAAAAAGCTATTTTCTGCTTTGAGTTCCAGAAAACTTAATTAGTCTACAGTGCACCTTTGAGGGGAAAAAACACATGTCGGTATAAATCTTTTCGGCGACCAACTGTTTCTAAGACGTGGTATTTTAAGTATATAATATTTGCGTGGTATTATTCAGAGATTTGTTTCACTGCGGCCAATTACCGTTCCATGATGAGCAAACACTGTAGGCGTTTTTATTTGAAATGAGATTAAATTACTAAATTGTGACGCCTGCTTTTAGCCTATTAACACGTTGAATGTTATTTTGTTTCATTCAAAGTACTCACGCTAATGTCTGCTGAACCAATGTTTTATGGTTACAGAAGAAGGATCCTCTTGGTGGCGCCAACACACCTCAACGTATACAGGGTATGCCAGTCTTCCACGGAACGTGGACCATCGCATTATAAACTGCAACTTGGAAACAACTTCTAAGCTTTTTGGATGTTTGGTTATACAGTCGAAACGGACATTTCAGAACGTTTGATTGTGATTTTCCAAGAAGGGCGTTACGACATGTAAAGGGAAATTGGTAATTATACTGAAGGGCCTAATGGAAAAAAGGCTATGCGAAAATTGTTTAGGTGTGGTATATCCGATAGTTAGTTTACTTAGCACGTCCTCCTGATCCAAGAAATAATACAAATTACTGTGTCTTTGGACAAATGTATTATATGTCTCTGTAACGAAATTTTAGAATCCAAAAATTATGTATACTCACGAACCTGTCGTGTCTCAGAAGCACATCTACCATTTCCGCGCCAGTTGATACTCAACGTGCGTTTTGTTGCTTGACGCACTAAGACGTTGAGTTTTCACACAGCAGAGTTTCACAACTAGCAGTTTACAGGAATCCACTGTCTTCTTTAAAATGAGGAATGTCATAGACATAAGCTGAGGGAATCTCCGATGCAAAACATTAATTTCAAATGTTTAACTTACCATCTGCTGCACGCCAGCCACGCAGTTTATATGTAAATGCATAAACCAGACAATAGAACCAAGGCGAAACAATACAGTAAGAGCCTGCTGCAAGCATCACTACTCTAAATCGATTATACGCTGACCATCGTTACAGCAAAGCTGCTATATTTGCAGATAAGTAAACAATGATTCTCCCACACGTACTCCCGCCCCTGCTTTAATGAGTTTTATTTTGTCATAAATAATGCAGAGCCTGCTAGTTTCTCTGCGTAGGCTTAAAGACAATCGGATTTATACAACTGCCTCGTGGAAAACGCCTCGTGGGCTTCGGCGTTTCCTGAGATGTTTGTGAGTAAACAGTCGCTTGCAGATTGAGGAGCATTTTCTGCTGTCGAATGTCTGGTTCAAGTTCGATTGTCTGACAAGAAAACATGTAATTCTCTTGAGGGGACAGCGCGTGTACATGCTGCTCGGCCTAACGTGTCCGTCTGACGTTATATCTGAAGCACCTGTTGAGTTCAGTGTTGTGAGTATGCTATCAGACTTTCCCTGAAGGTTTGAATTAATTGTCAGCTATTTGACTGTGTGCGTGTGTTGAGTCTGAATTAAGGAATCAGGCATTTTCTGCTCTAGACATCACTGAAGCTACATTGACGCTACAAGGTAGACCTGGGCCAAATTCGATTTACTAGCCCACATGTGACACAAACCTGATTTTTTCCTTAAGCAATGAGAATATTTTCAGATTAGATTTGGGCAACTTTGCCTTTCTTAATCTAGGCAGCTCAGATCCAATGTATCTGCATATTTGATTTGAACATTTTAACATTAAGAAAATGTCCTGCTGTCAAAATTCCCAAGAGCCACATGAAATACTTTTGCCAGCTGGATTCAAAGTACATTTGAATCTGGCATCAAATACTCAAATCCATCTTAATAAAGTGCATTTCTATCTGACCTGTTATACCAGATTGTTAGCACTTGGACCATGTGCACCGTGGCCCTGGACCACCAGGAAGCCACCGTTTTTTATTATTTAGCTGTATATTTGCTGCTGTGACTCAGACTCACTGCTGTCTGCATCCCATTAATGACTTCACTGCATTTATTTAAAATCAAATGTACTTCATATAACTGTCACCTGTACGGACCTACGCTTGTCTGATGTGCTGTTATACTTTAGAGTGTCATTTGAGTGCAATCACTATCATTGTAAACATTTAGCACTTATCACTGCTTTCACTGGATCCACCATGTTCCTCAGAGATGAATTGCATGTCATGTGTGAGTGGTTCAAAAATGTAGGCTTGGACATATGCATGTGAACGTGTGTGTGTCTGTGAGAGAGAGAGAGAGAGAGAGATTTGTGCTCCAGCGTCCATTGGTCCCATAATCTGGCTAAACTGATAAGCATACCATCAGCCTTCCTTGACAGTTTGAGTTACTGAGTTCGACCAGGTGTCTTGTAGCACCATAAGTGATCAATTTTAATTGAAATTGATGTTTTTAATACAGTAATCAGTCATATTATGCCTTTATTGCACAGAATGAGCTAGTCAGCCCCTTTTGTCATAAATGACAGGCTCAGCAAACCCCAAGGTCACTCCTGTTAACGAGGTCCGAGCAAGAAGAGGATCTCAATGCATTAATTTCATTTATTTAAAGACATTAATACATAATAAATCAAACATCAGCAGGCTCTGACCCTCCAACCCCAACAGTTACATGCAGCCTGTGTTCAATGTGAGATGTAAGTATGGGAGGAGCCGGGCATCCGCACTGCGTGTTTGCTGGTCGCTGAGCTGACGTTCTGCTGCCAGGCATGGCTGCGTTCCCCGAAGTCCCGGAGAACCACGGCCCCCTTCATCAAACATGGATGAAAGAAGTGGAAACAGTTGTGATTCGCTGTGGCACCGCTTCACTGCTCAAGACAATTTCTAAAGATCACGTTAGTCTTTAAATATTGAAGAGAACAGCTGTGGAACGTCAGGCCTTGCAAAGTCTTGAAAGCATTCTCTCACTTAACAATACGAAGATGACTATAAAGCATTCTCTCACTTAACAATACGAAGATGACTATAAAGCATTCTCTCAATACGAAGATGACTATAAAGCCACAAGTGGTAGGGATGATATTTACCATTTTTAGAGGACAGTTTTTATGATGCATACATATTTCAATACATTTGTGTTTTTAATTGCATCTTAGGATTTTACAGATACAAGTATTTGTAAATTTTCAGATGTTTGTAATAAGGTCACTGCCCAATTTTTCAGGTTTTGGTAGTGGACTCCTGCTATACATGAGGTGTATATATATGAGAGAAAGCTAGTTCTAAGTATCATGCCTTTACAGAGATGTGTCCATTTGTTTCAAGCTCTGAGACTCTGAACCTTGCCAGTCTCACAGAAGGTCACTGAGTGCAGTTGTTCCTTATGAGGACCAGTTGGAACAGTGTTTATTAGGTCCTTTATTCAAAGCTGAAGACATTGCAAGAAGAAAAGATATAATGACAAGAAAAAGTTCATCAGCTTCCTGTGCATAATATAATAATATAATACCTCATGTGTCATAAGAAGGAGACTATAGCCAAGCCGCAGACTGCCGTGTTTAGGGGAACCCGCTGTCCAATCTGCTGTGTCTCACCTGCAGATAAGGTTGCCAGGGCAGATGGCTGTCCAAGATCTGCTCACTCTCCAGCGAGCGTTTAGGAGCAGGACTCCCACACCAGACCCGACAGTGTGAGAGTGGTGAGGGCAGCCATCCAGGATAAACTAGACACACGTGGGGGCGGGGTCCTGCAGCACACACTGAGTCCAGAATCATCCAGACGCGCGTGGGGGCAGGGTCCTGCAGCGCACACTGAGTCCAGAATAATCCAGACATGCGTGGGGGCGGGGTCCTGCAGCGCACACTGAGTCCAGAATAATCCAGACGCGCGTGGGAGCGGGGTCCTGCAGCGCACACTGAGTCCAGAATAATCCAGACGCGCGTGGGAGCGGGGTCCTGCAGCGCAGTCTGCCGTTCCCTGCAGTGTGTGTGTCGCATTACAACACTTCAACAGCATGATGCCAGGATACAGGCAGCGGTCGCAGCTGCCATCAGGAGCACTGGCATGAAGGTGCCGCCGGTGTGGAGTATGGAGGGCGAAAAGTGATCAGTGTATTTATATTTTTATATATTTCTGCATTTATTTACTTATGTATTTATTTATTTATAGATTTATTTATGTCTTCATTTCTTTTTTTACTATGCTAATGAAGTAGGCTAAACCAGCACACTATTGGGTAATAATATAGGAATAAGTGTGTTCAGCAGTTCTTGCTTCTTTGAGTATTTGAATCACATTAGCACCTTAAGTCCATTTTACAGCAGAAGTAGTTTCACAGCTACTCTGCCACTTTTGCTATTTCTGAGCTGGAGAAATGAGCTGATAAATAATGTCGATCTGTCGTTGACTTGATCCGTGATATATCACTGAACCTGAGAAAGTCTGCGATTCACCATGTTGGTTGGATTTGCTGTTTCTTTGTACTCATTCTATAGGCCTTTGTTTGTACTCATTCTATAGGCCTTTTGTTTGTACTCATTCTATGCTGGTTAGACGTATTTGGTCTGATCTGCACTTCAGCCCTGCCCACCTTTGACCAGTGACTCTTTAGAATTACATTATTGTCGCCCACCTTGTTAACATGGACTGGAGCAAGATATCCTTAAATAAATAAATCTAGAAATAAGTAAAATCATAAATAAATAAAATACAAATGTATTTATCAGTTCTGCTCACAAGTACACATTTATTAATTTATGTATTTATGCATTTTATGCCACATTTATTTATTTATGATTTTGACACATTTTAAAAATCTAATGCAAATTGATTTATTAAAATGTTATTAATTTATTTATTTATTATTTCATTTATTTACAGTTTTATTTGTTTTTTATTTGTTGCAAGAACCACTCATACAAGCACCAAAAGAACTGTTATTAGCTGCTGTTCTTTTCCAGTTACTGTCATAATGTTTAGCTTGCATTTGTTTATTGTTTATTTCACTATATTTATGCAGTGAAGGTAAAGAGGATGGTTCCATGGACTTCATGTGGATTGCATATATAAACTGAGTATATAAACTGAGTTGCCAGTTAAATTTGGTGTTCTAATCTTGTAGAGTGTTGTGGCTTCTTCATACAATGTGCTGTTGGTGTGAATTGGTGTGGACATGGATTCTACAATATGCTGTGTGTGCGCTCCACAAATACTTTGTCATGCAGTAATGTTAAATGCATGTAAATATATGCCTTATTTTGCTGATAGTATCTATTTGTAAAAGGAAAATAACCATAAGGGGATGCACCTTCTCAGCAATGATGCTTAGCTATATTGCAGCATTCAGTTGATGCCCAGTTTGTGTCAAAATGTCTAACATGTGCCAAAGCATATTTCCCAAAGCAGCAGCTTGTAGCTGGGACCCAAGACAGGATGGATCCATGGTTTCATGCTGTTTACCAAAAACCCTGCCATCTGCCTGTTTTCATAAAAATCGTGACTGGTCAGATCAGGAAGTCTCTAGTCTTCATCTGGCCAGTTTTGGTGCTTACATGGCCACGTCCAGCGTAGCCTCATCCTTTGGCTCTTAGTTGAAGCCTTGTCTGTTGCTGCAGCCTGTTCATCTCAAGGTTTGGTGCATTGTGTGGTCTGAGATGCCCTTCTTGGAGTTGCTATGTGAGCACTGGTGGTTTTTTGGTTATGTAAAATGGCTCCTCCCGTTACTTTCTGACCTTTCTCATTAATTTGAAGAACTGCTGCCCATTGCATGTTTTATTGCACCATTCTCTGTGCAATAAAAAAAAAAAAACTCCAGAGATGTTCAGTAGACTGGAGTAGATAAAAGACTGGAAACTATGGAAACGCCATGTCGGACCTCTGAAACCATCAATCATAACATGATACAGTCAAAGCTCATACAATGTTTATTGTGTGTGTCTCTATAGAGAATATATAAAGAAGATGGAACTCCTTTACATTTGATATACATCCTTCATCATCTGTCCAAGAAAAAGTTTTCTTAAGTTGTAGGAGAGCAATTAGTGATGGTGCATTTTTTTTGTACTGAGTGAATCACTGTCTCTTGCTGTTACAATAATGTAAATTTCCCCACTGTGGGACTAATAAAGGATAACCTTATCTTATATATACTGTATGTATTAGTGCAAAAGAAGCAGCTTTTGAGGTTAAATCTACTTCTTTTCTTTTTTTAGATTAAATAATATTCCTGATCAAACAGATATAAGAGGTTTCCAGAAGAAGCCATCATCTTTATGCTAGTCTGTTTGACTCTGTTAATCCATCAGTATGACACTCTTCATTTATAAGCAATGAAGCCAGTGCTGACACATGAGGGCCTCTCACTTCTTGTTAAAGCTTCGATTCTTGTTTCTATCATTTAAAAAAGGGGGTTTTGTTTGTTTTTGCTCAGTCAAACCACTGTTCCCTAGGACTCATAATCTGGGAAGAAAGGCAGTGGATAAAAGCTGCATACCCATGCCACTATGACAAAATTGTGAATAAATAGCACAGTGAAACCACGACAACAGAAAACAGCAAATCATTTTTCTATGTACCTTAATGGTGATCTATATAGAATTATCATTAGTGGTGAAGAACTGCCATGTCCAGAGAAAGTAATCTCATAATGTAACTATATATCACATATATACAAGTCCAAAGCATTGTGGGGTGGAGCATAATGTCTCCTGGACACATCTTCCTTCCTTCTTAAACTCTAGCAGCAGAGACTGAGCACCGTGGACAGAGGGTGGGTGGCAGAATGAACAGGTGGGTCTTTACCCCACAGATCACTGATTTGTCAAGAGGATTAAAAAAGACAGAGTTCTAATTCTGTCTGAGGGTTGTGAACCGCAAAACTTCAAATACAGTGTGCTGAAGACTACCAGCTCCTTAGGGATGACTGTAAGAGCTTCCCTTTGACAGAGTGGATTGATTTATATTTGTATTCATTTTCCTATGACCACTACATTCTCAAACAGCACTACACAATATATGTTCACAGAGATTGGGAATCAATCTTTGAATAAATATAGAAGTGTACGAGTAGTACACATTGTGGTGTCCTGTCCACACATCTTTTCCAGGTACCTGCACCATTGCTCTTCCTTCCTTAAAGACTTTATTATTGTCATTCAGAATAAAGGTCTTGAGCAGTGACCTATTTATGCTTTTCAAATGTGCAGTAATATTTCCTTTCTCTTGGAGAGGGAAAAAATGGATCATGACATTTTCGAATAAATTGCATTTGAAATTTCCTCAGACAGGCTCGGAGTTTAATGTCACCGTGAGGATGATCAAAAATCAATAATCTATTTTTGTGCATGGTCATTGTTCTGGGAGTACAAGCTCATTGCTTTACTGAGCAAGACATGAAAACAGGAACTTGAAACTCTGTAGTCATTTTCTTTCTTTATTCCATCTTGATTTTAAATAGTGATGGATTTTTGCAGATGTTTTGACCTACAATATACAGTATGAACTCTATTGTCATGGAAACTTCACCCTTGGATTGGCTCCAACTCTTCCCAGACTCCCCGTTTATCATCACTTGCACCTGTGTCTGCGTTGTGGACAGTGTAATCACTACCTGTATACAGAGCATTACTGAGATGTGCATGTTTCCATGTATTCCCATGTTTTTAGTGTTAGTCCAGATTTGTCTTCAAATACCCTGCCTGCCTTCAAATATCCTGCCTGCCTGTCTGTCTGTGGTTTTGATTGTGATTTCTGAGAAAAGCCCTAACAGAGCTTCCCTGCTAACTCTACCATGTTACAGGAAAACAGGTTCTTTTCCAATAACAGCTTTCACTGTATATAAATAAAAAGTTTTTGCACAAACAAATTTATGAATAATGGCAATAATACTAAAAGTATAAGCAGAACTGTCGTACAAGAAGCCTAATATTTTACACATTTTAGAAAGTACAAATATTGATGATTATTGTTTCTCTCTTCATTAGTGTATAGTCTTTTATGTCAAAGTCCCAAGAAAATATAGAAATGAGACATACAACACAACTCTGGACCACAGAGCCATTCCATGTCTATATGTCTATAGGACCTGAAGCAGAGTAGGGAGTAAGAGATGAACATTTTTAGATTTATAGATTTACAAATGAACTTGAGACAGACCATGGGATATAGTCTGTTCAACACCAACTTATTTTTTGCTCCCAAGCGGGGAGTTAGGACAGGAGTTCAGCCATGTCCAACAGCTGAGGGAGTAGAGCTCCTGGCTATGCCTTCCCCATCAGGGAAACTTTGACACACCCAACATTTTCTTCACCATAGCATGACCACATTATCAAGTCAACCTGCCTGGGACACGTTATCTCATCATCTGCTGCCCCGGTCTGTGCACGGCACGGCATGAATTAAGTGACAGATAATAACCTGTGCAGGATAAAAGAAACGTGAAGGTCTTGTATAAAGTATATGTCATATCTTACTCTTTGTACTTCTTGATATATTTATCTTGTTGTCATGAAGCTCCATATGGTTTCTATGTTCATGGGTTTGGTATGTTTAAGTTAGGGGCCCCTGGTCCAATGATCACGGTACCACAGGAGATGGGCCTCTCTCTCTCGGTTCTGGACAGATGAGATCATTTTACATAAGGGACACATGTTTTACCTTAGTTTTACAAAAACAACCAACCTATATAAGCAGGTAGTTATAGCTGTTATCCAGAAGAGTTTCATATTGGCTTTGAATCCTCTCTCAAGAAATCCATGGTGCTTGATTTGATGCTGTTTGTCACAATGATGGAGCGGAAGGCGAGGCTGCAAGAAACATTATGTTTAATGATAACTGCAGACAAACAACGTACCTCAAAGCAGTAAACCATAAAAGACAGCAACAGGCTGTATCTAGCTAGTGGGAGTTTGGTATAACCAATCTCCAAAACACAACATAGAACAAACGTGCAAAAAGGCATTCACGAAGGCTGGGCTTCAAGACAGTCCGTAAGCTCGGTAGTCCTCAGGCAAGCGAATGTGCAGCAATGGGTTAGCGAGATGCTCTGTTGATGTTTGGAGTGCTGCTTTGTTCTAAATTTGGTTTTATTGTGTTGTGATTATCACAATAGAGGAAAAATGATAAAAGTCAAGAGAAGATAAAGAAAATAGAGAAGAAGAAAAGAGATAATAGGGAAATAAACAGAAATGAGAATATAACAGTGAAGAAGAGAAGAGAAATAGAAATAAAGGAAAAGAGAGAATAAGAGTTAAAGTGAAAGAAGCTGCAGATTTGGACAAAAGCCCTCTGGGACATGGTTTTAGACGGGCCTAAAATCCTGGAAAATCACTAGGTGAATTTTGGGTCAGTTCTATGAAGCTGGAGGTGTAGAATGGAAGGTTCAATTGTGGGGTCCCACTCGAACACTACTTGACAAACAGTGTCTGAAGCACCCTCTCATTGAACATCTACACCATATAAGGTAGCATACATTTCGAAGTAAAAAGAGAAAGGAGGAGGGGGGCATGCTATAGGAAACGTATGAATGAGTCGACTTTGAGAATTTAGGATTGAATGTTATTTGTGATTTTGGCATGATGTTGAATTTGTTGTGTGTTTTGTGAGTTTTCTTTGTGCATTTGTTTGTTGGATGACTGGTCTTTCTGTGAGTGTGCAGAGCTGGTCTCTCTCTGTGTGTGGCGCTTGTCTCAGTTGTGTTCCAGCTGTGTGTGTGAAAGGCTGTGGCATGGGTTTGTTGATGTATGGTATGTTAATGTTAGATTTTATATTGAATAAGTATATATATGGTATGTTAATGTTAGATTTTATAGCTCATGTTTCCTCCCACCTTTTCCCTTTCTGCTTCTGGCACCAGTTGCTGGTAGAGTTCATTC
>JAOYMR010000011.1:796495-816152 GCA_025802075.1 Tenebrosternarchus preto | reverse complement strand
TATATATATGTTGTGGTTAATAAGTAAGATGGAAGAAGTGAGATAGAAAGTAAATAAAGAAGAAAAAAGCACTACGAATTTAGTTTGTGGGCAATAATATACTACTGAAAAATATACTACTGAAAATAATATACTACTGAAAGATTTAAGATGTGAGTGAAATAAACAAAAATTTCTATATTAATGATGTATAACTTGTTGTTTAAATGAGGAACTATTTGTATTTGTAGATACAAATGAAAAAAAGTGTTTGT
This sequence comes from Tenebrosternarchus preto, assembly GCA_025802075.1. Lineage (NCBI taxonomy): Eukaryota > Metazoa > Chordata > Actinopteri > Gymnotiformes > Apteronotidae > Tenebrosternarchus > Tenebrosternarchus preto. Next base: position 815,898 of record JAOYMR010000011.1, on the reverse strand, counting down.
GGATAATGTGCGCAAATTATATTGAATTGCTTATCGTGCTGTTAAAAGAACCTTGTGGGTTCATAACATTTTAAATTCTTGTCTGTTTGATATGTCTGAGGCGGACGCATATGCTGAGAAGAGTGAGATTTATTCAGAGCAAATCCACGATTGTAGTCATTAGAACAGTCCAGGGTCAGGTAGCCAGATCGGTACCTAGAGACAGCACAACAGACAAGCAGGCTATTAAACAGCACAGGTACTGACATGAAAACATGCACAGGTATTCACATGAATCCAAAAGCAATGACCAGCGATGAGAACTAAAACTGACAAAGACTAAATACCAAACCAAATCAACCAAAAACGAGACACAGGTGAAATGAAGACTGAAAAAACCAAAACGCAAACAGGAATGGAATCGAGCGAGTATCCAGGAAGACCATGACACTGGGGGAGGTGAAAGCGTGACACTGTGGTGTGTGAGAGTTGAGGAGGAGGAAGCGCGGATGAGAAGGCAGCTGGACGGTGCGTCACACAGATTGGGGTTTGATGATGACTGCATGTGCAGCTCCCAAATCCAGTCTGATCAAGGCCACTGTGGTTTTATCCATAAACTATTTTAACAAATACCTGCATGTATGCTTAGTCATTACTGTTGATAAACATTTAGTCTGCTTTCACTTATAGGCTATTATAAGAATATCTTTCAATTTGGGCTTAACAGAGTACATTCGTTTGTTGATGTATATAAAAGATATTTCAGGCTATAGTCATTTAAAAGAGAGGCTTGGCAGCATACTAACCAGTTAATGCATTTAATTAATTAATGGAATTTTGGTTTAACTCTCCCTTGAGAGTTGCAAATGTAAATTTTGTTGTCTATGCACGGTTTATTCTGATCTGAGCTGTGTTGAGGATTCAATATTGAGAATATTTGATGATTTGACATGAATGGGTCTAAGCACTGGGTGATAAATAGGTGATTTGAATCAAATGGAGCAGTCGATTTTGTAAGCAATACGGAAGGGGCTGCCTCTACCAGTGAGGATCAAACTGGCAGAGGTGGTTGGTCTTGGAAGCATGGCAAAAGGTGTTTATATGGATCATATAATCCATCAAGTGGAGCTATATAGGGAAAAGGAACATGAACAGAAAGAACAGGACCAAGAGACCCTCAGAAATCAAATATAGCTGATGGATAGCAAGAAGAATCAAGAGAAGCAGGCTCTGGTTATACTGAGTCAATCTCCGCTAAATCAACCATTACCACAACCACAGTCGAATCAGGTTCAGCGCCTATAGTCCCAGCCATCATCTGTGGTTTTAGTCGTTCCCTGCTCACGGCCAGTTTTTGATCAAGCACAAATCTGGAGAGGAAAAGGTCGAGGAAATGTAGGAAGAGGAGGTCTTTAGAAGTGTGTTATAATTGTGGACAGTTTGGCCACTTTGCCCATGAGCGCAACAGGCCAGGAGGAAACTTCAGAGGAAATTTCAATGGATGATTCACGGGCCAACTAAGGGCATCCAGGGGGCTGGTGAACCCTTGCAGGGACCCAGAGAACCCGAGAGGGGGGTGTCAGCTGGTATTATCAAGGATGGAGAGAGATCCAACAATAGAGGTGAAGGTAAATAATCGACCAATGGAAGTGATGCTGGATAGATGATGGAGCTATCCAGCTTCCATCTGTATGTGGCCTGAAGATGCTATACATCTCCCCATGTCTGGTAAATGGATTTGGACAATCAGGTTTGAGGGACTGAAACAGCCGATTCCTCTCATAGAACCAACTGAGGTCTGCTAGAAAAATCTGAAGACTACAATATCCATACTGGTATCAGAAAATACACCTAAGTGCACTTTTGGGAAGAGATGCTTTGTGTAGATTAAACTGTACAATAAAGTGTACATTGGACAGCTGTCTGGTAGAAGTGCCAAATAATATTGTTCACCAATTATTGATGAAAACGGAGACTGAAGTTTCTTCAGTATTCTGGATTGGAAATCTTAGTGCAGATTTTTTGGAGCCAGCTAAGTTGTGGGAGATGTTTATTATAACAAACATGCCGGATGCGAAGCATCAGGAGTATTTATTTCACTGCATGCTTAAGTATTTCAAGAATGCTACCTAATCGAAATGGTCAACCAAAGCAAGTTCAATTCCGTTCATGCTGTATAATTTTGGGACCACAAGGGCAGCTATGAGGACAGACAGAGATGATTATAAAGAGTTTGATATTGGGAAGAGTATGCCACATGTGACTTTGTTGGTGTCTGAGGAATATGACAAGAAGCATATAGGAGACATGATGGTAGAAGTAGAGGAAGCTGTTTTTTACCGTTAAAAGAGAATCTTGCCATCTGGAGGAGTAACAAACAGCGATTTATTAAGATTATGATCTGTGCTCAAGGGAGTCAGTTTGCAGTGCTAAGATGGACTTGGAGTCTATGAGAGAGGAGATGCTGCGACAAGTTCCAGAATGTTTGTAGTCTTGGCATAGTACCGATATAGGACTTGTGAAAGTTGAACTCCAACCAGGAGCCAAACTTTTTTGGAAGAACCGTTATCCGCTGAAAAAAGAGGCAAACCAAGGGACTGAACCACAAATTGAAGGACTTTTGAAGGCAGATGTTTTGAAGATAACTCAGTGTTACATACCTTTGTTGCCTGTGAAGAAGCCAGATGATTATCGTCATGTACATGATTTGAAGTGGAAGCTGATTTTTCTAGAAGAAGTGCCGGATCAGTGTACTTTATTAGCTCAAATTCCTCCAGATGCTACACATTTGACATTTGATATATGTGGTGCATTTTTCAGTGTTCCACTTAGTATAGAAAGCCAGGGTTTATTTGGGTTCACATACAATGAACAGTTCTATAAGTACAAGAGATTTCCACAAGGGTTTGAACATGGCCCTCACGTTTTAATATAAAGTATTGAAGGTTGATTTGGCAGGGCTAGATTAGATAATACAATGCTAGATTGTTCACAAAATGTGGATGACACCAGATGAGGAAACATGTCATTAAGTTGCTACAGACACTGGCACACGGTTTCAGTATTATTCAACACTGCAGTATTGTCAAGAGAAGGTAGTTTATTTGGTTCAGACCATAACACAGGGAAACAGAAGCATTTCTTACAGTCATGTAGAAGCTATCAGCAAGGCTCCATAGTCCAGAACAGTCAGAGAGATGATGACATTTCTTGGTATTGCTGGCTATTCCTCAGCATGGGTAGAGGATTGTACTAGTTTAACAGGGCCTTTGAAGAGATATTATTAAAGATACTGGGAATACTCACCTTCATTGTAATCATTCCTGGACACAGGATGGTCTTTTAGCATTTGAGATGATCAAACAGAGGTTACAAGAGACTCCAGCGCTAGTGCTTCTAGGCTCTTCCTAGAATTTCTTGTGTCCACTTCTACTGGGGGTAAATATGCATGTGCAGTTCTTCGTTGACCAACAGGTACAGGAACAAATCCTCACCCTATTTCTTACTATTCCTTACTATTTATTGTGAAGTAGAGCTGGGGCTACCACTGTGCTATAGAGCATTGGGGGGAGTTTCTTTAATGTACTGTACATTAAGGCATCTTCTGTCACAATGGGTTATCCAATGACAATTCTTAGTCAGTCTCAGGAATCTCTTGAACTATGACAAATACACACTGACTATGCCTAGACTTAGAGACTATCATAGGCTCTTAGAGCAGGAAGGTATCACCCTAGCATGGTGTGTCATGGTGAATCCAGCTGAGAATTTGCCAGAGAATGGTAAACCACATGATTGTGTTTAAGAAGCAGAGAAATATTTGAGGCTTAGATCAGATTTGCAAGCTCTCCCACTGTGTGAGGTGGACCTGGAGTATTGGACTGATGGGTCCTGTTATCTTGGGGGAGATAACTTAAGTGCTGGCTATGTGGTAGTAAAAGCCCAAGGAACAGGATTTGTTGTCGTGAAGGCTGAAGTAGTACCACAGCCTGCATCTGCACAGCTTACTGAACCTGTGGGGCTAACAGAAGCATGTTTGTTGGCAGAAAGTAAGCGAGTGACAATATATACAGATTCTGCATATGTACATAATGTGTGTCATTTGTTTGGATCAGTGTGGAAGAACCAAGGGTTTGAGAAAACAGAACAGCATCACACTCAAATAATGACACTGTTGCATGCTGTGATGAAGCCTAAAGAAATAGCAATAGGTAAATGCACAACACATAAAATGGATGTGTCAAAAGTCACACAAGGGAATAAAGAGGCCGGTGAAGCTGCAAAAGCAGTCACAGAAGCAGACAAATTAGGCAAAGTTTTTCTGGTCATTCATGAAGTGGACTTGGAAGACAAAATTATGCTTAGGGATGTGCATTAAATGTTGCTCATGCAATATGTAACGTTTCCAGGGTGTGGGGCAGAGAAGGATCCATATGCAGGAATATGACTAAGATATATTTATTAGAACAAGCATAGAGCTGGATCAGATACGTAAACAGGATCGGTAACCAGGTCAGAGAGTGCAAAGGTACAAAAGGGGCAAGGCAAAAACAGTATCCAAAAAAACAGGCAGGGAGTCAACAAACCAAAGAAGGCAACAGGAACAGGCAGAGGTACAACAGGGCAGGGCAGGGCAAAAAGACATAAACCAGGAACAGGCAAGAAGACAGATCCAAAACCCAGAATAACAAAGACAAAGTGACCACTCAGTATCCAAACAAGTTTGGCAATACTTCACAACATGTAGAGAGTTTGTGGATTCTATTATAGGGGTGCTAACGAATTGATGAGGAACCCCCCACGGAATGGAAACTTCCGTGAACTCAGAACTCCGGGGAGTGAGACATCTGCAGGCTGGCCGAGGTACTGCCGGACCTGACATACCTGACACAATGGATAAAGCCGCTCATGCAATGGATAAATACTTGTGGCTAGACTGAGGTGCCACCAAAGATTCTATTGGTCTCTGGAGAAATCATGAGGAGTTGATAATAGCACACCCAGACCTGTTAGGAAGCACATGGGTTAGCTCAAGTTGCAAGGGGGAAAATTATGTGAAAGTTTACAAAGGAGTATGGGTTTTGGGCTTGTTTGAACAGATTGATTATGTCAAAGGCAGGTGCACTATCTACCTGAAAAATAATGTTCGGAGGGGTGTGATTGTTCCTCCTGGTCACATTCCAACTCCGAGGGGTCCTATGTGTGAGTTAGCTGTGGACTATGTTGACATGATAAAACCAGGTGAAGGTAAAAGATATATGTTAGTTGTTGTGGACAGATTTTCACGATGGCCTGAGGCTTGTCCAACCAAGTGGAAGGATGCTCAGTCTGTTGCCTAGTTTTTGTGTAGAGGTCATAAACAGATCGAATATCCTCAGATAATGGGAAAGAGTTCGTGGATAAGATGATGAAATTGATATTGTAAAAACGTGGAATTACACAATGTCTTGGTGCAGTCTACCATCTGGAAAGCCAAGGGATTTGTGAGAAAATGAAAGGTGAAAAATCGCATTATTAAAATCTGCCAGCACACAGGTCTAAACTGCATAGCGGCCCTTCCGCTGGCGCTAATGGTGTGTCGCTTACGTGAGTTGCGTGATTTGCATACGACACCTCATGAGTTGGTTACAGGAAGACAAATGCCAACCCCTTGTTTGCATACAAGTGGAAAGGTTCCAAGATTGGCCCTTTTGGAAGATGAAATTCTGAGCTGTAAATGCTCCTGAGGTGACTTGGGAGTGTGCTGACTAGCTCCGTTTTTGTGGCCATGTCTGGTGAAGAATCTGAATGGGCTCAATGCCCATTTCCACTGCTTTATCAAAAATCTCATGAAATCTGACACACTCTATTTTCATTCCTGCAATAGTTGAAACCCGTTTCTGCAGGGACTTCAGATATTCTAGCTCCTCAATAACTTCCAATGCCAAAAGAAACCCTTTTGGCATTGGAGGTTTTGCCCTTTTCAAACCTCTCGTGCAATCCATTTGCCCTTGTACCTGTGCAAGATCCAGTTGCTGCCATCTCCTCTAAGCTAGTCAAAACACTTTCATACTGAGACAGCACTGCTTTGATAGCATTTCCCCTTACTGTCCATCTGGTTGGGCAGAATGATCTGAGTGATGCTGATCCAATGCTGATCTGAATATGCTGCTACTGCTGAAAACATAGCTTTGAATTTTCCAGAAAGTTTTTGTAATGACCCCAGATAATGTACCCACTCTAAAGCATGACATATTAAAAGACTAGCCTGACATGCAGCCTGGGTAATTAAGTTCAGGCAGTGAATCCCACAGTGCACATACAATGCCAATGGTTGTCGTTTCTTTACTTCTGCCTGAGCACCTGAATAAGCTCCTGACATGTTTGCAGCACCATCACTGATCTGACCTCTTAAACACGGCATCTGAATATTCAGCCTCAAAAGCACATCCACAACCACTCTAGCTATCTCCATTCCAGTAGTTCCTGAGACCTCATATAAGTCAACAAAAGGGTCATGTGGAACCAGGTCCTCATCCACATATGGACTCTTGGTCTGTACCTGAGATATCTTGAGTACCACCTATAATGATGGAGTACTGCAGGACAGATGGAGACTGGACAGTTTGTGCAATATTTCTGACAATGCAGTTTCTTAACAACTGCAAAATCTCATTTTACACTGGTGGAGAGGTATAGTCATGACAACAGGACAGCTAGTCAGAAAGACAGGCATCATCCTTGGCTTTATATTTTAAGTTTTGATACAGGTTACCATCTTCCTTGCCATGGCCCCACAGTGCCAAATCCTGCCTAGTAAGATACTATATTGAACCCACAATGCTTGCAGTGTCTAGCATTTTCCTGACCAGTTTTGACCAGGCACTTGAGAGTTGTGAATCTACTGGGGCTGCTTCTTGAGCACTAACCTTGACTGCATGATGATCGGAGTGAGAATTTTGATAGCGTTCAAATCTTTCAAGAGCAGTCCATTTAGTAAACCCCTTTGAGGATAATGCAGGGTCTGCCTTTTTTATATTGTACTTTTCTGTACAGTATGTTTTCACAGTAAAAACAGATAATTCCCTTCACTGCAAGGCTACAATAAAGTCATGGATACTCTTTGTACCACCTCTGCTGAAAATAGAGGACCCTACTGGACAATGTTTGAACTGGGATGTATTTGGGATTAGGCTGGTTTGTCTTATTTTTAATAATGTTCTTCATTGTTGTCACTCACAGCTGCTCTCCCTGTTGCTCACTACAGGTGTACCAGTTTCCATAGAAATAGACCACATGCTACAGTTAGCCACACTGTAAAACTATGTGATGAGATCACCACTGAATTTTAGATAGATTACATACTTTTTATACATTAAAACTATGATTATGTGCTTAATGGGCCTCAGTTTTGGCCCTGACACTTCCCCTCTGACTGCACTAGTACTTGGAAGGATTGTTACCTGATAAAATATCACATTGGTGCGTGCAATACAAAAAGTGAGAGATGTCAATTATTTTTTTTGTCAAATCTACACTAATGTATCACTTTACATCATCAGTTTAACATTTGTCATGATGTTAAATACTACTAAAATCTTCTGCACCAAATAAAAATTCAGATTCACCTGTGGCTGTATGAGTTACAACGTAGTTGTGTTGGCTCTGTCACCTGACAGAATAGGATATGCATGCCAGTAAGAAAAAGAAATAGTGCATTTTTAAAACAATTTGTGCCAGTTGCACTGGAATACTTGCAAAAGCACATAACGTCTTCATAATACTTTGTCTAAAAAGAAATTATTTAGAATGAGAGTTGTGTGTCACCAAAATTCTAACGTCAGACATGTCAATTTAACAGCCTCTGTAGGCTAATAATATCCTTGCACAAGGCAGCAGTTTTCTCTGACATAGAAAGTTTCAAATGAAGTTAAATTGAAGTTAGACATGCAGTTAATTTCCAAACCATATTATTCATAGCTATAGACAATTATAGCCTGCTGTATGCTGTGTGCCAAAGCTTAGCATTGCCATTAACATTCTGATGGACTCATTTCATTAGCAAACTTGATGTTAAGTGACTTACACGTTTCTTTGAAATATATCTCCTTATGTCCACCTTCTTTTTTGCTGCCATCCTCACTCGCTTTTGACACCCACATGTCATCCACATTGTACCTGAGTCTTGCATAGTAAGTGTCGCATATGACTGGAAAGTTTTCCTTTCAGTTTTGGCACTACTAACAACCAAATGTAGTTACAGAGTCTCACATGACAGCAGGGAAAGGCACAGCCAATCACATTGGCCAAATGCGTCATTATGGGGAGGTAAGACTTCAAAGGGTTAAAGGGTCTCCAACGTGGTATCATTTATCGCATTGTGTCAAAGTACCAAAAGTGACGACATCTTTGTCGCCTATGAAATTTGTAAACATGACGCAGACACCTGACATAACATTTTTTTCATTTAAGGAGGTAGTAAATATAACCTAGAAGGCTATGTTAAAGATAATGTGAATAGTAATAATGAGAGTTTTGAAATTAGAGAACAGATGGTGAAAGAGAAAGATGCAGATTCATCATTGACAGCTCAGAGGACTATTTTAGATTAGAAAGATGAGGTTTTTTTTACTTTTAACTGGACACCAGAAAACATGACTAAGCATTACCATGCATTACAGACGAGAGAAAGTAAGTGGAAGGCATATGGATTTGATTCCTGTGTTACAAATCATAGACCCATGAGCGCGTAGGAACTTATGGCTCTAGTAGTTAACGCATTCTGTAAGATCAGTTAGAAAAATATATTGTCCATGTATGGTGAAAGTTCCCATACACATGGCCTTCAATTTTGTAGACAGAACCACAACCACTAATTGCTGTGCTAAGTTTATGCACTATTGTGGCTGTCAATGGTCTCTCAATCAGCATGAGATATAGTGATGGTCTCTCAGTCAGCAGAAGATATAGTGATGGCTCAGTCAATGCATCTGTTTAGGCCTATAGTTGTTTTTGTTTGAAGGAGTTACCATATCAGCATGAAAATATGTTAACAGCAATCATCCCTGATGTGATGGAAGTGAAATCTGTGAGGGCTGAAGACCCTCTTTGTTCAGATAATGGGCGTGGGATGTTTATGGGAATATCAGACTGTAACAACTATATGATGAATTTAAGTTCAGTAAGTGTAAATATAAGGCTATGGATGACTTGTATGAATTGACTTTTCATGCACCACATTGCCAACAGAGTAGAAATTAGAAGGTGCAGAACCAGACTTTGCCTCGAAACGTGACTATTGGAAATTTCAAGGGTATTTGGTGGGTTTTCAAGGATATTTGGTGGGTTTGGTTGGAGACAATGCATACATATTTCTACCATATGGGTGGACAGGATGTTTTTACATGGCAACGTTGAAGCTTCCATATGAGGTTTTTACTGTCCAGAAGGGAAAAGTATCTGATAAGGTCCAGTCTAATGCTATTTCTGGAAGTAGGAAGAAAAGGGAACTGATACAATTTGACAATCTGGAGTCCTACCATTAGAGGATAAATCTAGGAAAGAAGTGGGGTGTAGGATTATTTCCATGGTATGGTGTGACATTTTTGACAGATTATATTGATAATATTACCTATACCTATTTTGCAAATGAGGGGTTTTGAATACTTGTCAAATACTCAAAGGAGCCACAGACTGACATTGCTGAAACATGGCATGGCTCTTGATTATATGTGGCTATATGTATATACTGTATGTGGCTGTAAACTGGGGTGCCTGTTATACTTTGATTCCTGATGGTCTGTGAATGCTTGGTTGCAGGAGAGATTAGGACCAATGGGAGCAGTGCTGGTTCAGATATCGGTAGCAGTTCTTCTATCATTGAGTGTGATGTTTTGTTTCTGTACGCTGTTGTTGACCTTTGTGAAGCCCAGTGATATTGAGATGGGTTGGAGTTGGGATGCCTGGAGATCAAGTTCAGATGATTCCATTACTACATAGGACTGATGCAGAAGATGATGAGGGAGTGGTGATAGATTAATGAAAAAATATCCATTTGAATGTCTATTCTTATTATAGTGTTAACATTTATTTCTGTTTTTATCTTGTTATTTAATAGTTTCTTACTATGTGGTATGATTAAATGGGGGAAATTGAAAATGTGATTTCTAACATTAACAGTATGATAGTTTAATAATGTGAAAGTGTGATGCTGTGAATTTCACATTTACTTGTAAGGTGTTAATCTGCATTTGCAAAAGATAATAGTTGGTGGTTTATTTTCTTTCCTTCTAAAATGATATTGGGGGAAGACCACTGTAAGGATGTGCTGAAGGGATTCAGACACTAAAAACATGGACAATAAGAATGGACTGGAGGACTCTGAACAAGGACACTGTGAAAGAATGCCCAGATTCAACACAGCATCGACGCTACACTTAGAGTCAACACAGCATCGACGCTACACTTAGAGTCAACACAGCATCGACGCTACACTTAGAGTCAGCACAGCATCGACGCTACACTTAGAGTCAGCACAGCATCGACGCTACACTTAGAGTCAGCACAGCATCGACACTACACTTAGAGTCAGCACAGCATCGACACCACACTTAGAGTCAACACTGCTGATGAGCTGCAGTGTGTCTTCTCTTAAATTTATTGGCATAGTATCAGATTTTGTTCTATTATAATGTGATCTGTGATATTGGTAGAGGATATCTATAGGGTAGTGTTAGTTTGAGTTACTTTTTGAGGTTTTTTATTTATTGCATGAGCAACACTTTCTTTGTTTTAACTGTTTGGAGAATTATGTTTTCTGTATTGGGTAAGTACCTTGGGACCTCAGATGTTTATTTTTTTTTTCTTTTCTCAGTTCTTAGGGATATTGGTCCAGTGGAAGGTCCGGTGGGTCAACCAGCCTGACATTTGGACAATGTTTTGATTTTATTTTCTGAGGTTTCTATATGTATTTGCTTAAGTCATATCCCTACACAAATTGTCATAATTTCCCCTTTTTAAATTGGTCTGGAGTACTATATGTGACCACCTAGAGCAGAGGGGCCATGAGAGAATTTTTCCTGTCTAGAATGTTTGATGGACATTTAAAGAACAATAGCTGCCTGATGGGTTTTCGCTCTCACACTCCATAAAGTTTGTGCTGTAGGAAGAACATGTAGGATGAAGGGGGGAAATATGTAGTGTCTGAAGCTCTATATGGTCATCATTTTACATAATTTTACATTTTACATCATTTTACATATATAAGATCATTTTACATAAGGGCCACATGTTTTACCTTAGTTTTACAAAAACAACCAACCTATATAAGCAGGTAGTTATAGCTGTTATTCAGAAGAGTTTCATATTAGCTTCGAATCCTCTCTCAATCCATGGTGCTTGATTTGATACTGTTCTTTATAATAAACCTTTTTATATACAAGTAAGACGGTGTCAGCAGACATTCCTTCATTGTGTTCACATCGTTGCTATTTAATAAACAACAAGACAGAGAAGGTGGACACTGAAGGTCTTGTAGAAAGGCTTCATAGAGAGAAGGTGGACACTGAAGGTCTTATATAAAGGCTTCATAGAGAGAAGGTGAACACTGAAGGTCTTGTATAAAGGCTTCCTACTGAAAAGGTGGACACTGTGCTGTATGACAGGCATGCGCACATGTGAATAAAGGACTAAAATGTGCATAAAATGCTGGATGCTGACAGATGTATAGTCAAACCCGAATGTTTTTTTTTTCATTTGAGACTGGTCAATCTTAATGTGTGCATTATAACTTGACAAGCTGTAAGCAAAACCATGTTTTTCCATTATTGCTATTGATTCTGAGCATAATGTTCATCTTGGCTAACAGTTCAACTGTAACAGAGTGAGATTGCAGTTCTGTTGTGGGCTGCAGTATGTACACATTAAAAAACATACTACATGAGGATGTGTACTAAGAGATGATATACAAGTGTGTTATATGAGTACTGGTCCCACAAGAAAGGACAAAGTGCAATTTGTTATAGGTGTAATGCAAACTGGTCTTACATCAAGCTTCTTTTTCATGCTATTGAGGTTTTAATTAAGATTCAAAGATTCTTAATGTTGCATTAATCTGAAAGTCCTTGCTCTTGAGGATCTAATGGTCCAGAACTAATTAACTAAATCCAATAACTTAAAACTTACTGGAATGATACAGTTTCTGCAGTACTGAGTATGAAAGTACTACTAGTATGAAAGAGAAAGACAAACAAAAAAAAAAACTGAAAAAGAAAGACAGCAAGTGCATCTGCCTTGTGTGCACGGTGGCAACGGGCACTGCAGCTACCACAAACACGATGGCTGAGCTAAATAAACACTGCTGTACTCTAACCTCAGTCAGAACTGTAGCGGCATCCCACCCTCTCTCCCTGAGCATCACCCCTCACCGACAACCACCCCACCTCCAGTGAATTCTCTCTGTCTTTTTTTTTTTTATCTGAGTGCTGATAAAGACACCTATAATGTAACTCTGCTTACCATGAGCCAGTTGATTATAGTGGGGTACGAGGACAAGGCTTGTTGTGAATGGCAGTATTATACTTTGTAAAAATGAGCTGGGGGGTTCTACTCGAATTGCTGTCATGAATGTTTTATAACCAGAAAAACAAAAGACTAACACAATAAATCTCCCGTTCTGTTATTGCATTACTGACCTTGGATAGTTACACTGTCGGTGATATAAATTATTTTTGCCTGTTCAGATATATATTTTGCATGTTTTGAATCTGATACAAATGCTCATTTGTTTCTTTATATGAATTGTTATAGCAGATAAAATACCTTGGTCAGGTCTCGTCCTGTTACTAGTCTTACCTCTGCTGCAGAGAACATGTGAGAGTGTAATGTTAGCGAGTCTGGTGCGGAGCGTAGAGAATAAAAAATGCTTTCTTTATTTAATATGGACGTTGAACACGAACAACTATAACATACGCAGACAACGACAAAGACCGGCAAACAACGGGTCAAATACACACGCTTGCATACACTCACTACACACCGGCGAAACAGATAACGATAACAAGACGAACCACCTAACGCCACGCCCATGCCACACACACAGACTCATACAATCACAAACCGCACACGAAGCACCCCCCCCCCCCCCCCCCATATCATATTAATTCATTCATCTTCGATCTGTTTTGTAAATAGTGACAAACAGCCCTAGTAGTAAAGTTCTATCCATCTAGCATGTCAGGTTTTGATTCAATTAATATTTCTTTCCTGGCTCCTCTATTTTTTAATAAAATGTAAAACATTTACAATGGAAACTGGCAGTCTATGCGCTGAAAGTGTTCGGCAGCCACTCTTCTATGATCACCTTTTTAAAGCCAGTGGTGGAATCAAAAGAATTCCGTTTTGTACGTTTCTTCTGTTTAGTCCATACTGAAGAGACGCTGTGAATGGTAAATATGATCAGCCTTAAAATTCCTTTAAAAAAATCAATCTCCATTGCTTGATATTCCTGATAAAGAATAAGTGAAAAGGCGTGTAAAGACGTTTGATCGACACTTCCTGCTTTCACCCTTTCCACTGTCACCCTTGGCTTGCTCACTGGACTCGGGACATTTGTAAAGCTGCTTTGAGACAACTGTTGTTGTAAAAAGCGCTATATTAAGACACTTTAACTTGGCTTGACTAGCAAATTTAAATATTGAAATGTGCGAAGGAAGATGAATAGGCTATATTAAGACGTTCCTCTTTAGCACCAAGTTTGATCTTTACTTTAAAACACTGACTCATTATAAATTGTTAACTCTTATTAAGGGTAGTTTTTGAAATCCCCTATTCAGACTTCTGGTTTGCAAAGTAAACTTTCACCAGCGGTCATCATGACCCACTCATGCAGAGCACGTTTTTCTTTAGAGACAGTTAACGGACTCTAGGTGCTTAAGTTCTCCTCGAGGAGACGTGTAACGAATAAACACACCGATGATCCGACTCAGACAACGATTTTCAACATCTCAATAACGGCCCCGTTGCCGGGCTGTTGCATCACTCTGCGTTCACACTCAAAGCCGCGCATCCAGGCCTGTGCTGTGGAAGAGACCGAGCTGATGATTATGATGAAAACAAGAGAAGCTGTCAGCTGAATCCATTTCCTTTCCCTCAGAGACTACTTTCTTTACAACCCCAGCACTGGCGTCAGAGACGAACCTGCTGTGAGGAATTTTTTCCGGCAGGCGTCCAGGGTGCTTGGCACATGCACGATGTAGGTGTGACACGATTTCAGCTCTGGTTGAGCATCCATCTCGAGCTATCGGACTGCTGATGTGTACACAAAAGATGCTTTGGTTCTGGAAATCTGCAAATGCTGTATGTGTATAGTTGCCAAACTACAATAGACATGATAGAGTTGATTGTGATGAAAGGAACTCGTTTTTTAGTGTTTTTTTGAAACCTTTGAAGATTTGAACAGTTGTTGCAACCCTGTTGAAGTAGGCCAAAGTTGTTGCAAGTCCACAGTTATGTCAGTCAACAAGGACATGTGAATGTAGGGCTTTCTGTAAAGCACAGTACCTCAACAATGTCAGAGGAGAGAAATCTTAGATAAGTGTCAATTTTAAATAATAGCTTTCCAATAGTAATAATTTAACTGCTATGTAATATAATATGGAGGATGAGAAATAAAAGGTACAATTAACACCCACTTGAAACCACAAGTTAGCAACACCTTGTAGGTGTACAGTTAGCAACTATGGAACATCTGTTTCTATGTACTATTGTACTATATATACTGTAGAAGTGGCCATGTAGTGCAGTGGATGGTATTGGTGTCTAATAAAGTAAACACAAAATGGAAATACTAAACTAGACTCACCTAGAATCCCTCTAATCGTATACTACATTTCCAAAAGTCCTCTGTGATCTATAAAGTGGCATGAAGCACTGGAGTCAATGAAAAAATTTGTATACTGGGCAGATGCAGTGGATACACCTCCAATACATGGTGTGGCCTGTGTTTTTCTCCATTGAAACTAGATTTGATTCCAACCCAAAACTAGCACTTGTAATGACCCAATCACAAAATGCAATGCAACTACAGATTGAGTCCATTTGCTCTTGCCATTTCTAGCAAGTTGCTTAGCAACAACACTTTATTTTAAATCTTTTCCATCGTGAAGTCACTTTAAGTAAATATATTTAATAATTTCTTAAATCTCAAAGCAAGAATGTGTTCGTTTTTCAAAACACATTAGGTGGAAATGATTTTTATATGATGACAAATTGGCAGTTATGCACCGTTTGATCTGCTTCATGTGGCTATTTAATTAGAAGGATATTCAGAAAAAAACATGGAAGGATGTTTTTAAAATATATATAAATAATTATTGATATTCGGAGCAGCTTATTTAAAAGCTCATTTATAACCAGCAATCATTAAAGCATGGTAGATCAGTGTCTGCAAATGGCACTTTTTTCCATTCTAGTTGGTGGGATTGGGGGCGGGACCATTGCTGTACTTTAACCTCTGAAGTTAGAACACTTATGGTTTATATTTCATTTAATGGCTGTGAACCAGGCTCGGATATATGCTGCAGTTTGGCCTGGGCCACTCCCATTATTTTAACAGTTTAAGAGGCAGGATGTAGAGCTCCAGAACTTTTCCTATTCTCACCTCAGGACATATGCATTCCAACTCAATAGATAATAATCAAATAATCAATAATCAAAAGTAGCCAAAAAAAAAGCAGATTTGATTGTGCATGTTCTGGACATTGAATTTGACACCAGTAGAAAACAATGGAAGTTTAAACGAACAACAGCCGTATCGTTAAACAGCACAGAATGCAGCTTCACACAGAAGCCACTGTTTTTTACATCTCACAGAGAACCAGAGAGCAGACATGTACTGCATAAAAAACTAAGAGTACAACTAATAATATAAATAAATAATATACTAATAAAATACTAGAAAAGCTGCAGTGCTAAATGTGGGGAGCTCCACTGCTGGTGTCCAATGACGAGAGGAGTTGCTCCTGCTTCTCTGATTGCTGGCACTGAAAAAAAGGTTATGGGTTCAGTGAGGCATGAACTGTGGTGCTCTTCCCTGCTCGGTGGGTTGAAGCCAGACAAAAGTCATTCTAACAGCAAAACAAAGATGACTTTCATTACATTAAATCACATACTATATGACAAAAGTATGTGGACACCTGACCATCACAGCTGTATGAGTTACCCCTGCTCATAGTGCTGAACTCTTAACCTATTTGGCCTTTGGAAGCATTTCACAGTATATTTGCCAATGTGTATGAAAAGTACTTTACAAACCACTTTTTTAAAAACCTACCTTACCTCACCAGGTGTTGTATGGGCCCTCTAAGTTAGTGTCTATACACAGGAATTCTAAGCACAATGTATGTGCGTAAAACCATACTAGGCCTTCTTCCCTTACACAATCTACAATATCTGACGTAGAATAGCAGAAAACAACAAACGGGCAGACAAAGCAGCAAAACCAGGTTCTCCCATTTGTGTGTAGATCGGAATCTAGGTAAACTGTAGTAGAGCAGGGAAACCCACATCATAGAAGGACAGAGAAAAACACTCAAAATAGCAATAAAACAATTTCCACTCTGAGACATAACAGACATTCCATTCCAAAACTGTGGGATTTCATTTAGAGTTTGCTGCTTTGTGACAATAACAGCCTCCACTATTTTAGGAAGGCGTTCTACAAGATTATGGAGTGTAACTGTGGGAATTTGTGCCCATTCAGTCAAAAGAGCATTTTTGAGGTTGGGCACTGAACTTAGATGAGAAGGACTGGCTTATTGATGTTCCAATTCATCCCAACTGTGTTTGAGTGAGATTGAGGTTAGAGCTCTGTGCAGGCCACTGGACATCTTTCTATCAAACCATGACTTTATGGACCTCATTGTGGACCTCTTTCCTGTTTCAGAATGGCACAGTTATTCTGAAACAGGAAGGAACCTTCCCCAAACATTTTTCACAAACCTGAAAGCAAATAATTGTCTAAAATGTCTTTGTATGCTGTAGCATTGACATTACTCTTCTCTCAAAAGTCCAGGCCCAGGTCCAATCCTGAAAAACAGCTGCAGACCATTATCCCTCATCCACCAGACTTAAGTTGGCACTCTTCGTTCCAGTAGGGAGCATTTCACCTGGCATCCACCAAATCCACAGTCATGCATCAGACCGCTTTGCATTCTCTTTACCACTCCAGCTAATGCATATCATTGCACGTAATCGGAGAATGACACTCATTTTATAGGTCCACCTTCGTGGACGACTGACAGGCATTTTCTCCAGTGAAATCTCCTCTAAACTTTCCAAAGGTATCACAATGACAAATCTAAACTTCGAAGTTAGCTGTGTTTTCCTTTAAAATGCTTTCAAGTAGAGGTTTTGGGAAAGCTGTTATCCTGGATTGGGTGTATGCATTGAGATGCATTACTTTACCTCACATTCATGCAGGTTTTTAGTCTGCCTGAACTGGGGAATTTAAAGATACTCTAACAAATAACAGTTATTCTTGTTGTATTTCCTATGAATGCAATAAGAATTCTGCGACTAAACATGCCACTGTCCCTAATTTTAACAGTTCATACAACTTAGTTCAGTTGTATTTCAGTGACTTCACTATGAGATCATGTTCCATTAGTGGACAAGTGGCTGCAGTTGGAGACTTACAGCATGTAAGTACATGCTGGAGTTGCCGTTTGTTCAGTCAAACAAGCTAATGATGGAAGATGTAGTGTCACTTTCAATAATGGTCTTTTCAGTGTACCACATTAAGCTAGGTGCTGGTTCTCATTTGCTGCAGCCAACATGTACACTGCTGGGCTTTTTTTGTTGATGGAGGTGATGTTTGTGCCTCAGGACTGAATGTTAGAGGTGGTGGTTCTCAGGAATCAGAAGAGCACAGACAAATGAACAGCAGTGTGATTGTTTTTTTTGTTTTTTGTTTTGGGGGGGGGGGGTATGATGGCATTTGTATGATGGCATTTGTGTGTTTGTTTGTGTGTGTGTGTTGTTGTGTTGGCATTACCAGTGTCATATTTAGTTAGAACAGTGCATCCATAAACTGATTAGATCCATAAAAAGGAGATTGTTATAAGATAGAAGAATGCCAGAATATTCCAATTCACAAACTTGAACAGGAAATTAAACTTGGCTGTGGCTTGTCCACCTGGACCACACAGAACTCCAGCCCAAGTTTCTCCCAAGTTCAGTCTCACAATCACCTCTATTCCAGCCTCTGTGGAAGTTATAGTCTGCATTGGCTCACTTGGTTATAGGCAGCTTACTCTTTGTGGGTTTCACTGAAATTTGTGTTATATTCTGAAGCTGACAAAAACAGAATTAAAGTTCAGATCTCTGAAAAAGCTGTTCAAATTCAGCACAAAAGTCATTTCTAACAGTACCTTTTTACAAAACAGTAAATTCAACCTTGTTGTTCTGAAGTACTTCCCCTCTACAGCTTTGTGCAAGGAACCCAATAGCAATCTGAAGTCAAGGGCCAGATTCTGGAAAAACTGTGTCAGAATAGCAGGTGGTGTGAGCAGTGATGTGTGTGTGGAGAGAGCCTCCAAAAAACAAGGTGAAAAACAAGGTTAACAAGCTTGAAATTAAGATATAGGGACTCTCTCACCATGGGAGTATCGTGTAAGAGAAATGCCTAGGAATTCTGAGTTTGTTTTATACAGAAAATCACCATTCAGACAATAACCGTAACCCAGACCATTCAAACACCACCTGACATGAAAGTTTCTAAAGGTATCACGGGCGCTACAAAATGGGAGGTGTGAATGCCGAGCACGGAATAAAAAGACGTTTATTCTTAGTTTCGTTTTACATAGACGACAACAGCCACGCATGTACTCACGGACACCGTAACGTTTCATGCACAAAGACCGACAACTTCACAGTGACATGAACACGCTTAAGTACACACCCATAACAAGCTCACAACAACTACTACACACGAACACACCTCCTCACGGACACGCCCACATAGACACCGGGACAAGAGAAGAAGCAGAGGTGGCCACCGTGACAAAAGGGTGCTTGGAATGTGTGGAATGTACATATAACCAATCACAAGCTAGAGCCTCGTTTGCAGTAGCCAATCAGAAGCTAGAGTTTAGCTTGTTAAGGCGTAGCTAATATATAAGAAGAAGAAGAAAGAGGGGGGACGAGATTGTATGTAGAGAAGGTGTATGGAACGCCGTTTGGGTCAAAACGCCTAGAATGACGTCCGTGTTAACACGGGCGTCTTAAGACGTACGAAAAGTGCCGTGTTAACATAAAAAACATAACTTTTGGACGTCTTAAGACGTTTGAACGTTTTAAGACGTCAAAAAATGCCGTGTTAAGACGTAACCTTTGGACGTCTTAAGACGTTTAAAATTGGGTGCTACCACTTCGTCAACCTCTGAGGG
>JAOYMR010000011.1:750363-768753 GCA_025802075.1 Tenebrosternarchus preto | reverse complement strand
AGGAGATGTAGTTACCAGGGATTGAACGTTCTCTTGGTCAAGTATCTTCACCTGCTGTCTCTGGTCCCCACAGCCGTGGAGCAGCTCAGAGTCACTTGATGCTATATCTAGTCAGTTCTACATAGTGCCTATAACTCTAGCTCACTCTGCCGCATGGCCTGGTCACAGTGCCTTCTGTTTTCTAGAGGTTCATTAACAAGGTCCTCCGGAAGGTCCTGGGTAAATCTGTCATTGTGTACCTCGATAACATACATATGCAGACAAGCAAGGTGGAGGCTGTGACCCAGTATTCCAGATGCATCACAACCTGCAGCATTTTTCTGGGTTTCACCAGTTTCTACTGTAGATTTATCAAGGACTTCAGCTGTAAGGTTCTGCTCATTACTAATCTCCTCCATGGTGAACAGAACGAATTGGACTGGACCCCCACAGCTGATTCAAAGAGGGCTTTCACCATCTTGCAGCTTTCAAACTTACAGCACCTTCATCCCTCTATACTGTTCAGCATGGAGGTGCGTGGGAACGGTATGGTTCAAAAGTTTTTGGACTAGAGCCAAACTCAAGTGGGTGGCATAATCAGACACCACATACTCTCTTCTTGCTGGTAAGCTGCTCTTGCTGCTCACTTCAGAGTTACTGTGGCCCCATGTGGTGGTGGCCAAGGGTCCATTGCCTTCCTTGTGTCCTCCATTAAGCCCTTTACTGCAGGTTCCTTGGATGACACCATATCACCTTTCAGCCTTCCGCCTCCATGGGAGATTGAGGAGCCACCAGCCCACAGGGTATTTATGCTCTTGGGCTCCAGAAGATGGTGCAGAGGATTGCATATGGGTCTGAGAAGAGAAGGTGAATGCCAGCCAGCCAGAGCCTGGACCCTGAGCTCATAGCCTTGTGCATTCACACTCACCCCTTCAGGCTTGCTCCGTGCTGCTCAGGTTGGCCCCACATCTGGTGTTTGGCGGGCCTTCCAGGAGGTGGTACTGTCACGACCCTGTAAATGCATTATTGCCTGCACCTGTTTCTAATCACCTCTGCTCATATTTCTATCCTACGGGGGCTGCAGTCTGTGCCAAACTAAAACCAAGCTCAGTTCCATTATCTAAAACTGTAAAGTTTTATGAGCATATTTTTCCTTTTGATATTGGATAAACTGATATTCCTTTTGATATTGTCTCCACTGTTTGCTTTTTGCTCTGACTAAAAGGGGATGGTCAGATTGCATCAGACTGGGTAGGACAACAAGTGTTTTCTATATCTGTACCATACATCATAATTAACTCAAGCATATATCCTGTCCGCCAGAATGTCTCTTCTCTTTCACGTTGGATGAAGCCAAGTAGTACAGCAGTAATACCCAGGAGGTGGGACTGATGTGGCACCATGGGTGGCTTCTCGGGAAATGGATTGAGCGTAGTCTGACTAAATTAAAATCATGATCAGCTTTCTGGTTTATGCCCAATGTGCCATTACAAATAACTGCAGTTAGACGAGGGTGGTGTACACAGCTATAGCTGGAAGGGCTCACTTCATTTTAAGCTATGTATTCATTTGCCTTGTGATGAGACTTCCCTTTGGTGTTGAGTAACCAAAATTCACTAGCCATTCATGTCTTTTGGGTAAAATCCCACAGAAGAGCTAAATATCAAGCATCTATTAAAAACTCGGATGGATGCGTGATCACTTTGAAGTTCTGACACCAATTTTTTTTTTTTTTTTACTATTTTTGGCTCCTGTGAAAAGTTTGAATTGTGGAAGACAGATATAGGCATTCTAGTGGACTAATGAATTAATGTTTTATTCTGGGGAACTGGAAGGATGTAAAACATTAGCCAAACTTCCAAAGGATATGACAAAAAAAAAGCAAGGAAACACTTGCTCTATCACAGATTTGATCATTTTCAGTGTCTCTACAGTCTTTGCAGCTCTTTTCAGCCCCCATTCTCAGTATACTGACATGGGGACATAAATAGGTCAATCTTAATTGGACACGAGTGACTTTGCTCCCTCTTTATCCTCTAGTTATATCCAGTATCCTCCTGGATCAGTCCTTTGCAGGGGTGCAGAACCACACCCCCTGTACAGGACATCTGACAAATCAGAGTGCTGCTGGGATGGGAGATATAAAGCTTTCATTGTCACAGAATTAAAATTTCTGCAGAAATAAAAAAAAAATAAAAAATTGAGATGATGGACAGCACAACGAATCCTTGGAGTCTCTGAGTACATTTACAGAGGCTGAGGACTCAGAATGTTTTGATCTCAAAGCCATTAGGCAAGATGTGTAGGTTCATATTCATTATAAATTTGTCATCATTCATTCTGCTTTGAATGTGTTTCTTGCATAAGAGAAAAACCAGTTTAGTGACATGAAAGACATGAATGTTTAAAATAAGTTCAAATTATGTACATTCGAGCGTGTGAAACTGGAGTCATTCATAATGACAAATAAAAACTAGTGCAAAGGGCAGAGGAAGTACAGAACCAGTTTTCAGCCCACTAATTCTAACAAAGTATTACTGGTGGCAGGATATTAATAAACACAGCAAGCCACAGGCAATAGACAGGCAAAAAAAGCTCAGCCACACAGGCAGCCAGGTGAGTTCATAACATGGCATCGTCAGGAAGAACTGGCAAGGGGTCAAAAGACGGAGAAGACAAACAGGACAAAACTGGCTGGATAATAACGCTCAGCCATCACTGCATGCACACAGGAGACTTCACAAATGACCATGTAGACACACAGGGTGCAAAACCAACTCCTAATGAGTCTGTAATGATGAGTAGATGTATTATGACCAGGTGGAGCCAGGGGCGGAGACCAGAGCCAAGCAGGAAGCCACTAGATATTAGGGCAAAGCTGACTGCATGATGCCCAGGAGGTGAACCTGATGATGCGCCACCATGGGCTGGTTTCCCGGAAATGGGCTGAGCGTAGTCTGATTAGATTGCAGCAAATGTGGTAAAGGTCTTTTAGGCGTAATTGGGTCTGGTGGCTCAAATTTTCCCTATGCCATGAACTGTGCAGTACACAAGAGCTTTGCTACAAATGCTGACAAATGATGGTATACTGGAAAAATGGCACAATTGAGAAGCTAATTCCACCAAAAAAATGTGGTGTCTCCATAAATAAATAATCACACAAATAGAAACAAAGCTATGAATGGAACTTCAAACCCATTTCTGCTTCTCAAAGTGATGATTGCTTTATCAATTATGGTTTTGCAAAATATTTGTTATAAATGAAATGAGATGCACAATTGCATGCAACACACAGTCTGAAGCTCCTTGTTGTCTTCTGCCTGTCTGTGTAGTTTGAGGACATGGGCTCCGTTCAACGACTCGTCTGTCTGTGTAGTTTGAGGACTTGGGCTCCGTTCAATGACTTGTCTGAAAATTAGTTTTTAGATTCTGCATTAATGCAGGGAGATCTTTTAACCTCAATAAGACTGTCAAGGTAAGAAACGAAATCGGCAGGTTTCTCTGCTGGAAAGACGGCTCACTGTCTACCCCACAATGCCCAAGCAGTTCCTTCCACCTTGAGTGTGTTCCTGTTTGTGCACTGCTCACGCTGTATCATAAACATACCTTGGAGCTTTATTAAAACAGTAGTAAATATGGGAAAGATTTGAATTTAAATCATTTATTAAAAACAGTTATAATCCTCAGACGGATTTTCCTCTGTGGTTGCCTCCTCATGATGATGTCTTCCAATAGCCAAATGCTTTACTACAGTAATGCTTTTCAGCTAGTGTATGCACAACGCACAGCTGGTAACATGGCAGAGATCAGATTACAGGCACTGTTAACCAATTCAAGGGAAATCCAATTACAGCCCCAAATATAACGAAAGAGGGACATTTGTGCTTGCATTAACAGAGGTTGGTGAGACAGAGGTTGGTGAGGTCATTAGAAAGATGTCATGATAACATGTTTGTATTTCACACTACCATTAGTGAATTGTTGCTGATTGCTTGTTCATGACTGTTTTCACCCTGCCAGGTCAAGTAGAAGTATGAACATTTTTAGTTAATACTGAATAAATGGAGGCATTATGATATCACAGTTTCAGTCTTACATTGCTAGGAGTTCCAACTTCACTGTGCTGCTTGAGAAATTTCGCAGCAGCCTGCTCCTGAGAAGAAACAGCTATGGCTGTCTAAGCAGCAGGACCAGTGATTCTGATAAGGGGAGATGAAGTCAGTTCTCCCCCGTTCAGTGGTGTCTCCAACCTGTGGTGTCTCCGTGGGACCTATGCAAAGCTCTAGCAGCAAGCACTTTGGCTCAGTCACACTGTTTATGTCATCACTCAGGCACGCACCGTACGCGACCCGTTTTCATCACACGATGATGTCTTGAGAAAAATGTCGCACACTCTAGTCCTCCTAGAAGTGCAACTATTCTGGATGCTATTGATGGCATTAGGCCCAATCTCTCATGAATGCACCCACTTACCATTTACTGAATGGCTGTGGAGTTTTTTGTAATAGCAGGAATTCTATTTCCTGTTTGACTTGCATGGGACTTATCTGCAGCTGATCATATTACAAAAAAGTTATGTGATGTGTGAAGTACTGTTCATATCTGTCTGAGGACAGTATGTATGCCTGCAGAGGTGTGATGTATAAAGTATTGTACAGATGGTAGAGAGACTGGAAGAAATTTGAGAGGGTTAAGATGGGAGAATTCATCTAGCGAATCTTTATTTTATTTATTAAACCTGTTCCCAACTACTGCTTATTATGCTGAGGAAAAACGTATCACACATTACCAAAGCCCACTAATTACAGTCAGGGAGAGCACTTAATGATTAATGATGACTGTCAAAAACATAATCTTTCGTGCTAATTGGTTCATTCAGAGAATATTCATTGTTATACCTGTTTTAATTTCTCCTGTTCTCTTCCTCTCCCTCTTTATTATTTTTGAGTCTACTGCCCATATAAACTGAGCATTAATTAGCCATTAATTTTGCTATTAATGCTTGTCCACTGGTGGAATTAATTTAGTTAATAATAACATTGTTTGTAAATGGAGATGAGAGGCAAATTAACCAAGTTTATATAACCGTTTGAAATGAGGAAATGCTCTATAATATTTGGAAGTATTACTGTCCTTGACTGGATCTTATTTTGTTTTCTGAAATCTCATGGCATGTACATGTATGCTGGACATTGTGTTCTGAAGATATTTAGTTTTTCAGTGGCCCAGAGCTCAGTGAAGTTTTCACATCTAACATTTGAGCATTGACAACAAAACATTGGAAGATTTTTTGTGTTTTTAGCGTAGTTTTTGTTTCTTCATTGCATTATACTTATGAGTAATTTGATATATGATTTTATATGATTTTGATACACAAATATAAATATTTTCCTAGAGATTTCTCCAGGGATACAATCTGCCTGTTCTGGAATAAATTATTAGATCTATTGATAAATTTACTATTAATAATAGATAAATATATAATTTAATAAATCTACTATAAAAAAAGTGCATCTAAAGACCTTGATTTGATCTTGAAAACTTAGAAGAGAACATTGATGGTTGATTTCATGGTTGATGGTTGATTGATTTTAACATTATATTATTCTTGTAAATTTGATCCCTGTCATACCAATCTCTTTATGAGAACAAAGAATTAAAACCTCTCCACTTTGCAATGTATTTTTATATGCCTAAATTAGTAACAAACATACAAATAACTAAAGAATTAGTTTTCCATATCCAGAAAACTGGATTTTTTGTTTCTTTTTCTGATTTTAACATCAAACTATCATGGAGTTTCATCAAGGTTAATTGTTTCATTGTGCCCAGTTTAAATCAGTTTTGATAATTTACATATTTTTGACCTATTCAACTTTGTACTCTAGGCTGTGACTTCTATTTAAGTAGATGGTTTAAGTAGTTCACGCATACATTTATGCATTTATTTCTGTTTTATGTTTGTCTGTTTCTAATAACAGAGCTTAAAAATATCTACTTTTACCACTGTCGTTCAGTGGAGCTTAGCTGTAGTCTTCAGGGAAAAATGCTTGGTAATCTAGTCAACCACCTCTCTCTCTCTCTCTCCCTCTTTCTCTCTCTCTCTGTCTTCCTCTCTGTGTCTCTTTCTCTCAGCTTCTCTCTTGACCTCCCAAAATTCCCGGATTACAGATAATCCCTACATATTTGAGACACACTCATGTGCACATGTAACTCACTAGAGAAGGCTCCAGATTGGCATGTCTCTCTCTTGGTCTTCTGTAATGGTACCATCCTGTCTCATAAGTCTAGCACTAGCAGACAGAGGCAGTAAAGCCTTCTTTACTAAATTCTGCTAAGCTTCTTAGTATATCACCAGCAGCTTCATTAGAGCCTGATTCATACTCTGGAACTTTTGCCTGTGTTTGCTCAGATGATGAATATTAAAAACCCTGCCTTGCAAAAAAAAAACCACTAGCAGTTGCTGAACTGGAAGGGAGTGGACCACCATGTTAATTTTATTATCTGCTACATATAAGACAAAATAGGGTTAAAGCTTGCTTTTACCAAATGCTTATAATTGCACTTGAGACTGTGTGTGTATAAGTGTGTGCGTGTCAGTGTGTATGTGAGTATGTGTTTGTATGTTTCCCCCTAATGCTGAAATCTATCAATGTCCATTTATTTGTCTTTATGGTTCGCTAAAACAGCTGGAATGTTTTAAGAAGCCAGTGCCATTCAGCAGTAAAAGCCTGTAAGCCATTCATTGATTTTCACCATTAAAAGGCCTAACAGGACTTGCTAGCCTGCAGGTAGCCTGGAATTGGTAAGTGTGTGTGAAGAGATATTAACTGTCCTGTCTGCCATTTGGCCTGAAAACACTGCCATTTTTGCAACAGCTGCGTTTCAAAACATAGAAAATAACTACACACTCAAACACTACATTAAAAATAAGCGCACACTCACACACTGCATTAAAAATAACCACACACTCACACACTGCATTAAACGGTAAATACAGAAATGCAGTGTTTGTCACTGACTCCTGTGTCATTAAATAGAGTTAAATAAAAAAAAAATTGTATTTGCTTAAATAAGTGATAGTCCTCTTATTTAAAGTAGACATCTAAATGGTAAATTATCAAATGAGCAATTTCAAAACATCCTTTTCATTTCATGAGTGACTTGGTATGAGATATTTCTTTAATAAATAAAGAGGTATTTCTTTATTGGGATCACCAGAACTTCTTTGACCAAAGATCCATCAGTTGATTGCAGTTTTGTTCTGTGTTGTGAGAAATATTGAGTAGCCAGCAACATTCCCTGTGAACCAAAAAACAAAATTACAAACTATGTTCTAGGATAGAAACTGTCTGGATTTTGTTGACTACTCAACAGTGTGAATATCCAGTTAATATACCATTAGTATCCTAATAACATCCCATTCTGTCTTGTTGTCTACATTTTTTTTCTTGCTCTTTCACCTCACCATATATATGAAAAGGGGGCGGGGCCAGTCCTCCTCTCCATGTTTACTCCTTAGTATTGGGTCTCTGTATCTACACCTCTTTTCTAAAAATGACTGTTATTGAGAAACAGCAAATGGTGTGAGAGATACTGACCCTCAATCACACGCAGCTGGACACTACACATTAAAGAGTGGGACAACAAAATGCACAACAGTGTAGATAAACGAAGCCCCTTCCTTTGACAGCAAACGCGAACAGTACAGCAACATTGTGGTATTTACGTTAAACAACACATTTGGGATGTTGTATGCAACACTGCCTTTGGTATGTATTCACCACGAGATCGTAGCAGCACAACAGTAAATGTTGCCAATAAAACCACCCAGATAGAAACAGGGACATAAACATGTTATTCACCATTAACCAAAATATGTGCTTGAGCTGTGCCCTGGTTGAACTGCACCCACTCTCCTATAAATAAATACTAGGCATGAAAAATAAACTACTGTAATAAAACAATGAACTAATAAAAAACAAACTTCACTTATGCCAAGTGGATGCTACATGACATTCAAAATCTCAGAATTGCTAAAACCTGCTGTAGTTGTGTAGAGACAGTGAAATATTATTTGGAGTCCCAAAGAATGAACCTGTACCCTCCTGCGATCCCCAGGGTGGCCCTTATTTCCCCAACATTTCCCCACAATCTTCTCTGTTAATGGTTACCTATTTCCTGATTTGTCCTTCTGCATAATGGAGCAAACGGCCCAGTTTACAACTATGTCCTGACCCCGTTCTGTTTCTATGTGACCTCAGCATTCTCCTGGGATTTTGCTAATTCAGGGCTAGTCATCCGTTGCAAATCGATGCCTATATGTTGTAGGTTTGGCAGTAGGGACACAGAGGCACACCATGGCTCAACAAAACGAGGAGACTGAGCGACGGAACCAGAAAGATATTTTTAAACATAAAAGTCAAGAGGAAATTGCTGTTGAAAATTCTGTCAGTCCATGACCAGCGAGTGTTCATATTGTATCAGGCAAAGCCTGTGCAAAACAAGACTCCCCATGCCAGGAGAAGTGCTCTTCTCTCTCTCCTCTCCTGATGCGAGGGGCGGCTCCTTTTGAAGTTTTCCTGTTTGAAGTATCTCCTATGAAACAGGAGAAATGCTAAAGTGCATGATAGGCACCTGTAGAATCATGTGAATGCAATGCAGTTTTCACTACATGAAGCTGTTTAACGCGTAACAATAACAGCGTAACAATAACAGCGTAACAATAACAGCGGTGTCCAGGTTGCACATCAGTGACTGTTAGTTTGTGTTTGCATAGGGAAGAAGCAGGTGCACTTGAGAATACCTAAAGCATGTGTGCCTCAATTGAGAGGTCCAGGAATGTTAGAGAGACTTTTATCACCTCAGCATGCCCTTTTGTAGCATGAACGGCAAAGCCTTACATGGTTTCTGTACACATTTTATATGACATTCAAAAGTCTGGACTGTGTTCAGTTTGCCGGCTGGTCTATCATCATCATCATCATCATCATCATCATCACCAACAGCAGCAGCAAAAGCATCACTGCAATTTTTAAAAAATATATTTTTACTGTTATTGTTACTCCAGTGCCATTAGAAATCACAAAGCCATTTCCAGCTGCTACTCTCACAAACCAAATGCTTATTATTAGCAAACAAGCTATTAGTTGGCTATTCCTAAGACATTAACTGAATACCATTAGGGCAATAATTGAAGAGGTGAGACTGTGTGGTTCAAGATAGGGGCAGATCTTAATGTACAGTGTGAGCCTCCTGGAAAGCTTCAAGTGTCATCGTTTCCTTCACGCTTGGGCCTTAATAGAATTGATATATTCTGTTCTATATTTCTATATTCTAGATTCTATTTCTAAAAAAAATGTGACTGGTAAATTACACAGAACTAATGTACTTTGAAATTACACAGGAATGTGTTCCCATAGCGCGTCTGGCCTAACTGACAAATTGACCTGTTCAGTTTTATCTGTCTGCTTGCTGAGGTGTCAGAATGGCTTCTGCCTGGTGAGCTCCACCCTCAGCGTTCCACAAGGTTGTTAGATCCATGTTGCTCCAGCCTGCTTTGCTGTGGAAGCACAGAACATGAATGACTGTCCACTGCATCGTATTCAGCACTGAAAATCTAACAGGAAAGGAAGCACAAAACTCACTTTTCTGCTACTTTTCCACAAATTTCCACAAACAGGTAGCAGCAAGGCCTTGAGACAATGTATAAATTCGAGCTGTAGACTGTAACATCACACTGTGCCTTGTTTCTGATGGATCTCCCTGTTTCTGTCAGGCCCATGTATGAGGAACCTATAAACTGATCACATATATTCACTTATTATGTCTTCTCTACCTTTTTGTATATAAGAGCTTCACTGTATTCCTGTTCTAACTTAATTTTAGCAGACAGCATGAATAAAATTTACCTGCTTTAAATGTCTCCTGGTCTGGAAGCAAGACTGTCAGAGACAAGATTTCTACTTTGTATGCCTCTGAGGTTAGCACGTGTAACTTTAAATACTTAGAAATGTAATGGCATTAAAGGAAAACTGTTTGCTGCACAACATGACAAAAAATCCAAATTAATGCAAACACATCCAACCAGCCGGGCTCAAAAAGTGTGTATGCACATTCAGGTATGAAAATACCTGAAAATACCTCTATAGAAAATTCAGAATCCTTGCCACAAAATAAAGGCCTGAATGCTGAAGAAAGGAAGTAGAGTTTCTTTTAGCAAGATATGCCTGTTAATCACATCCACAAACACCCCCCTCTACTAAACTACTGGCATAAAGGGACTCTGCAACTATTTTTCTGCAACTTTGTGATACAAAGGTTTTGATTTACATATTTTTTGTGACTTTGTTTTTTGCCTTTCAGACTGAAAGTGACAATCATTCATAAAACAAAAGTCACCATGTCATTATCTCAAAATGTGTCCAATAGCAGTGGAGCTAGTCAGAGCAAAGGGCTTTTGGCTTTCTGCACTGCTGTTCCTTTTTTACTTCCTTTAGTTCTCTGACACTGTTCTTTTCCTTCTCTGTCCTGTTTACTGTTTACTGTCCTGTTTACTGAGCACTGGTGCAGAACACTTGGACAGAAAAAATACCTTCAAATAAAAAATTGCACTTTAAGAAGATTAGTTGTTTAAATGATTCCAGAGTTGCATAGTTGTCTAGTATTGCTGGGACTGTTCGGTTTGCCCACCATCACCCAAGGGTAGAGCTCCTTAGGAGGACGTGAGGGTAGGCTCTAATGAGGGGGGGGACTTCGAGGTTCCGTGATTAGAGTTCCTTAGGAGGACGTGAGGGTGGGCTCTAATGGGGGGGGGGGGACTTCGAGGTTCCGTGTTCTTTTTTAGTCCATTCAAATTGAGCCTGACTAGTGGCTTCAACTAGAATGACACAGTCAGGCCTGAGCTGTTAGCTGGTGCCTCTATGGCTGCGTGGGAGACAGGTCAAAATAAGTTGGTGTCACGTCAGTCAAGCAAATGCTCATGCTGCCTCTTATCTTCACACGTCGCTAGTCCACAGGAATGGTGCGGGAGACACTTCTAAGGGAGATGTGAACACTGTTGGAGATGGGGTACAGCAAGCGGTATAGGACAAAAGCAAGCAAATTAAAAGATACAGAGGTCATCCTTTCATATGCCATTCGTCTTAAGGATTGTACTGGAGGGACTATTAGTGTCAGTCCTGTATTTATTGTCATTTTTACTACTGATACATCTTTCAGTTGATGAAAAGTTGTGACAATTACCTGATGAACTAGTTCTAGGAGAATGTGTAAAGGCTCAGACCACTGGCAATGTGTGCGACTGTAAAAAGCTATGCCAACTGTGTGTTACTAAGTCAGTTCAGAGAAGTCTGAGTGCTTGTGTATAGCATGTGGCAGGTATGTGCTGTATATATAAAAATGAATGGGTGTTCTGTTAGCTAAAGTTTCAAGAACTTTAGGTTTAGGAAATGACAAACAAGCTTAATATTTAAAATTCCAGTGACATTCATACATGAAAAGCCATGTTTGAAGGACAAAAAAGTGCATTCCATTGTCAGTCGAGAGCCATTTTCTTCATTCAAGGTCTAAAATAAGGAAGATATGCAGCAAGACAAGATGGGGACAGGTGTCTTCCCCCCATCACCGCACGCTGTGTACTGTGACAGAGGTGACAGGCTGCGTGCTGAGGCGTCGGAGTGCGCTTCACCTACTGCAAAACCTGAAGAGGATAAATTGATGCCTTAAGAGTGAAAGTGGGAAGTGTGAGAAAGGCTCCTCGAAGCACTGACAGCTAGAAATATGCACAAAACATATGAGAAAGACAGGGAAGCTAGCTTCCTTATACACTGCTGTTGATTTAATAGTTTGTATAGAATAAATGAGAGGTCACATTGTTTTTGCTTTGTATGGTTCAGCTGTGATCTGACATTCATTGATCACCAAGAAATTGTTTGTATAAACTGAGTAAGAAACAAGTAACTGGTTTGAAATGTTTCAGATGGGCTCCAAGTGTGAAGAAACTGCACCTGTAGAATCAGTGTCAGCATTGAAGCAGAGTATGGCATGTGTAACAGAATTGAACAAGGCCCTCCAGTTCACCTAGAGAATACTCACTGCACTTTTTACTGGCCTGATAAATGTCAGATCGCTGAAGCATAGTGAGCATGATGATCAGCCTTCAGTAATAAAGTGCAAAAACCAGAGGTGGACATTCCAGGTTCAGAAAGTAAAAGTCCTCGCCAGGATTTTGCTCCAACCTAAGTTGCAAGCATGCTGCACTCGAGCTGGGTGATTATCCAACTCAAAGGGGTGCAGAGTCGAAGTGGAGGGACCAGAGCCCTCTCCAGTGTGTCCTCCTAGAGCCCACAGGCACCGGCCCCTGAATGGCACTCGAGGCCGGGGATGGCGGAGCGCTTGTTGCTTTGGTGGGAGGAGCCACCCTGCAGTCTGTGTATGTTGGCCTGCAGCTAGCACGCAACGCCCCGCTACTAAAAGGGGCTGTCGAGGGACTACAGCTGCTCCACAATGGCCAGAAAGAACCCCATGCCAGCCAGTGAGCACTTTCCAGCAGCCAGTGAGCGCTCCCCAGCTGCCATCAATGACCGTCTCAGTGCCATGGACATAGGGACCTCTGGGTCAGTGACCCCTGTGGGAGGCAGGGATCCCATCAGGGGGTTCCCTGGCCCACGTCCCCATTGCCGTCACTATAATGTGACTGTCCCCTAAATGTGACTGTCATTTAAATGTGTTGTTCCCTTGTTGCCATTCCAGTCTGTCCCCTTCCATTCCTGTTAATGTACCCATGTTTGTCCCTGTGACTGTGTGCTGTCCATGTCTTCCCTGTTCCCAGAGAGGGTGCTGGGCCGGCCCTTGAGTAGGAGCAGATGCTGGAGCAGTCCTGGTGGCTGTGGTTCCTGGTCCCTCAGTCCTGTGGAAGGGTCTGAGGGCGGTCCTAAAGGCACTGGCTGCCCAGGAAGAAAGTGCCCCTTTGGGGAGGGGGGTTCTGTCATGGTGGCCACCCTTGCCTCCTCCCTGGTCCCATCTCTCAAACTTGGCATCCTGCCTCACTTTATGAGCACTACACACTACTCACATCACAATATGGTTTGAGTTTTATTTATTTATCACTGATTTAGAAGTTTCATTTATTCACCTTTTTAAAGCAAAACTAAATAATCCAGTAAAACTGTATTAAGGAAATGTAATTTGAATCAGGAGTTTTTCAGCATCAGAGCCAATTTTATTTGCCAGGTAAGTTACACATGCAAAGAACTTGGAATGGAATCATGGAATGGCACCTGGTATTTCCAGTGCAATAAACAGAAGAGGGGGAAAAAACACAGTTAAATAAAATAAAGCAATTCAAAGATAATTGGAAATTAGATCAGTGGTTTAAAATAATGCAAATGTGCATATGATCAAGGACTGAAGAAATATGATTATGTGTTTATTACTATGTGAATTTGCATTTGTATATAGATATAGTTTGGATTACACAGATGATATATTTGACTAATACAAGAATGAAGTTATAAATGATGAAGGTGGTGCCTGTTTATATGATATAGAGCTAGGTGTTCAGTTTAGTTACTGAAAAAGTTCCCCTGTCTCTAGCTGAGATTGCTTTGATGGTTGTGAGTCTTGTGAGCCTTCCTTTATGGGAGGGATTGAAAAAGATAGTGTCTGGGTAAGAGTCTTTGCTAGCATGCTTTGTGACTCTACTGTTGCACATGTCCTGAACTGTTGGCAAATTCCATCTGATAATCTTCTCAGCCCTGATTGTGCACTGGGGTTGGTCTCATTCTCGTTTTCGTGAGGTAGAGGAGCCATGAGGAGGAGATGAGAATGGTCGCAATGATTGCAGTCAGGAACTGGAACATCAGAGCCTCTGGCAAGTTGAATTTCTTCAGCTGCTTTAGAAAGAACATCTTCTGCTGTGCTGTCTGCATGAGTGATGCTGTTCCACTCCCACACAAGGTCCCTGGAAATATACAATGCCCAAGAACTTGAGTGAATCCATAGTCGAGACCACAAAGCCATTAATGTTGATTGGGGGAGATGGTGTTCTGTCTGCAGTCTACAACCATCTCTACAGTTGTTAGAGTGCTAAGTCTCAGGTGACTGAAACCACAGCAAGACACCAACTGCTTGATTTCCTTCCTGTATGTGATTCGTCACTTTCAGTTATTTTTTGAGGTAATATTTATTTAGTATATAAGTAATACATATTTATACAGTACACATGTAATACCTATTTATATAGTACATAAGTAATACCTATTTATATAGTACATAAGTAATACATATTTATACAGTACACAAGTAATACCTATTTATATAGTACACAAGTAATACCTATTTATATAGTACATAAGTAATACCTATTTATATAGTATATATGTGTCACGGTGGCCGCCCTGGCCGCCTCCCCTGTCTCGTTTCTGTGTGGGAGTGTGTGTCTGTGTCGTCGGAGTTCGTGCATGCTTGTCGGTGTTGTTCGTGAATGTTCGTCGATGTTCGTAAATGCTTGACAGTGTTATGCGTGAGTGATTGTTAGTGTTACACGTGTCACCGGTGTCTCGTCAGGGTGTGTATATAAGCGTGTGCATGTCACTACGTCCTTGTTGGTCTATGGTTGTTGTGAGAGATGGTTCGTCTTTGGTAAGCGTTGTCGTTCATTTGTCTGTTTAAAATAAAGCCGAAAATAAACGGTTCATAAAACTAACGCACGTTAGAGTCCGGCTTCGTCTGTTTCAGCTCTCCGGCACTCACAGCCTGACAATAAGCGATATAGAATACAAGAGATTACTTGTGTTAAAACAGCACAAATATATAAGTACTGTTAAGGGAAACAATTTATGTGAATAAATATCCATCCATCCATCCATCCATTCATCTACTCGAGGTTAACAAGTTTGCTGTGCCTCTAAGAACATTTCCTTTGTAACATTTATAATGCAACAAGCCTAAGGTTTTCACGTTTCATTTACCTGTGATTTACATAATAAAGAGCATAATCTTTGTGATGCTGTTATTTTTGCACTGAATTTAAACATATGGTTTAATGAGCTATCGACAGCACTGACTTTCACTTAAACCTTTCCAGTTTATTCTGATCAGATGCTAAGGTGTCTTCATGATAGTACTGACTAATTAGCCATGTAGACCACTTTCACAGTACTCATGTTAATTGTGACCTATCAGCTTTTCAACTACACACTAAACTCTGTAGCTCCTTACAGTCAATTTTAGCACTCATGGGAGTTTCCACAGAATTTAATTGGCCTACATGTTAAATTTTAGAAGACAGACTTTCTTAGTTATTGTGAAAGGCTGAGGTTTCACTTCCTAATTATTAACCCACCAGGATTCTTAAACAAAATAACTGTAAAGGCAGGCATTGGCTCTGCTCTTTGACCTCACTTTAAGGCAAATGGAAGCCATGTTCATAGGAGCGACTGTGAGCCGAGGGTATGGTGTGAAACCACTGGGACCCCTGGTGAGGGCCACGGGTGTGACCCTGGTTAAGGTGGATATGTGAAGGGCACATGGGATGGGTGAAGGGCACAAGTGCACACCCAGAGGGAGACGGTAGTATGACAGAGATCAGCACTAAGGAGGGTTAGTGTGTGACCTTGCTGTCATGCCAGTGGCCCAGTGGTCAAGTTTGGCCCTAGTTCCTGCACTCTTTATTGCCAAGAAGATGGTTGAGACATACAGAAACAGCTTGGCAGAAGAGTTTTGGGGAGTGCTTTTGTGTAGTCCATGACGAAAGGCTGTCGTCAGCGCCCAGTCGTTCCATCCAAATGATGGTATCAGCCCGTGAAGTTCTGTACCACACTCCATTACAGTGAAATTTCCCCTTTTTAACCATGTCTCTTCTCCCTCTTGTTCAGAAACTACCACTTTCCAGGCACTTACCATGCCAGAGAGAAGTGAAACCATGTAAACAACACTGGACAGGTGTTTGGGAAAACTAGAGGGATTGTATGATAGATGAAGTGGACACAACAAACACCTCCCACAGTCCAGTGGTTTATTGTTATGCCTTCCTGGTTTGGAGAACATTCAATTCTGATGCACAACAGGGAGATGCTTCACTGCAGTGGATTTGGATAATGTGCAGAGAGCAGTCAGCCGGCCAGTAATGACGTGTACGGTGGAGGAGAGCCATCCTGAGGTTGATGTTGTAGGCGAAGTTACTGCTGCTGCATTTGCTATTGCAGTAAGAGTTTCTCTACACCCTGCATTAAATGAGCCTCCACTCTCAGCAGCATTTATGGTAACAGTGGAACAAGCCAGAGGCACTGGTGAAAGCAGATAATACATTAAAATTCTATTAATAATAATTGTAATGCCTACCTGATCTAGTATGACAATAAGGCAATGACATGGTGAGGCCCAAATACATGAACCTACACAAAGACCTTAAAACAATACACTAGATACATATAAAATGTCTCAAAGACAACAAACTAATTACATATAAAAGGTCTTAAAGACAATACACTGATTACATATACAATACCTCAAACAACAAGTGCAGATGTTAATTGTCAGGAGACATGATGCGTTAGACACATACAGCCAGGCCCGAAGCATGACACAAGACTTAGTACAAGCTAAGCAGTCTGTCATGAAGATGAAAAATCGGAAGAAACCATTAGGTGTAACTCTAACTAAAATGTTGGCCATATTCAAATCAGCTTCATTGAGCAAACAAACCTGCAGTGAATAACTTTGCTGATACATAGTCTTCACACAGAGAACGTTCGTTGTCTGGCCCCAGATCTCTGTAGTAAAAATAAGAAATGATCATAGATTGAAACTTAAGTAGCCCTTATGCTCTCATTACACACTTCTTGACTTTGCTCTTCGTTTAACCCTTCGTTGAACATCTCATCAGTAATTAAACCTGGCATAAACCTTTTCTTTCTTTTGCTGACCTTCACTTTTACATAAACACAGAGACATGGAGTGATGAATCACACCTTTACCTTTATGCCTTTAAAGTCCTGGCCCAACTGTTCGTACTGATTGATATGAATATCACCATTCAGTTCATGACAGCACAAAGGTTATGTAAGTACTGAAAGACATCATTACTTCTGAAGTGCCACAAATAAACCTCTTTTATACTAGTCACTATATAGCTAAATTGGTTCTGCAGTTTGGTTATTATAGTAAGTAACTCAGTGCTTTCACATTAAATCCATACACACTTTATTACTGCACAACAACAGTGCTGCCTCTGGATCTGTAAGCATGGTTGTCCCTATCAAATCCCAGTATTTATACATATTCAAAACAATAACTTTGAAGATTAATTGCATGAAGGCATGTGATGTGCATTTCTTCATGGCTCCAGGCTGCGCCACTGTGCAGCAGTGCAGCTGATTAGATTCGATTTATAAAGTGGATGTTTAAGTGGGACGGCTTTCAGATGATGGGAGAGGTGAATCATTCTGAAGCATGTGATATGGCAACAGGAGGCACTTCCAACAGTGGGTAAGTAATTTACACGCCTGATTTCTTTACTCAAATATGTTCAAAACAGCTCAAATGTAACTGAACACACAGACAATGAATCTACATTTGAATGTGCCATGGGCCAACAGGTCTAGGGTGTTGTAGACCTGCCCCAGAGGAAGAGGAGAAATGAGACAGAGACCTACCACTGGAGGGAGGATGTTTCTGGTGATTGCTGGGTGGTGAATAGAACGTGAACAGAACATACAGTTAATGGAGGTAGGTGTGTGTGATGGAGACCATAACTACCTATAGGACAGGGTGGTGTCTTGGTGGCGGTCATTGCCGTGTTAGGGAGCTGTGGCTCCTTGGTCTGGTGCTCAGAGTGTGTGTTTGTCACCTGGGGCGGCCTGGGTTTGAGACCAGGTATGACTGCTGCTCTCATGCTTTGCTGCAGGGTGGACTTTTGAAACAGCTGGTATGTCAACAATCTTGGTAAAACATGACTGATTGAGAGAGCAAATGTGACATGAATTCCCATGAACCCAAAGAGAACCGTTCTGGACCTTCTAATCCTAGTTATGCTTTTTTAAAACTAGAAAACATGAAACTAACTATGGAATAATGAATATGGACTACTGAATATGGATGGTAATATACCATAAAACTGACATAGCATGAGCAAAACTCACAGACCGTAGCTTTATCTCTAAGTATTACATCTGACACCCAATACATTGCATGTTTAAGTGCTAAATGTAATAGGGGAACCAACCCATAAAATAAATATGAGACGTACCTAAGTGTTTTGTCTGACTCAGCCTCCTTTCAAGAGTTTAATAAATGTTAATTACTAAAAAGATTCCCTGCATGTATGGGTTTATGACATAAATAATGATTAAAAGTAGGTGTACTGGCACTAAATTGGGAGCTTTATAGTAAACATCTAGAAAAAATGAT
>JAOYMR010000011.1:692270-713566 GCA_025802075.1 Tenebrosternarchus preto | reverse complement strand
TATATATACACACACACACACATACACACACAGAATATAATTAATATAATTAGCCTCTAAATGTAGCTGTCTTTATATTGATAAGCTTGTCTACTAGAGCCCTTATGGTCACCCTCCTTCTCTCCCCATGCCCCCCGCGCATTAATTATTTACTTACACCACATGGTCCTTAGTTCCCATAACCCCACTGTGGTGCGAGTATCTGTCGCCAAGCCCTAACTCAGGTGATCAGTCTCTGAGTCAACGAGGACCATTGCCCAGGAAGCGCCTTTAAACTGTTCAAACCGTTTACAGAAACTGAAACATGCGCCTTAAATATGATTCCTTTTTTAATGGGTATCTCATCACCTGGTTCAGCCAGAGTAAGCTCTAACGAGCTTTAGAGATTTGCTTGCAGTCACTGCATTAAACTTGTCTTCTCTGGTTTAAAGACACTGAGTTCACTAGTTCTTTGTAATACCTTCTACCAAATGTTATTCATTCTGGCACTTAATATGTCTGTAGACTCTCCTGATAAACAACCTGCAATGGCTGCACCTGCGATTCTTTCACACCTGTTAATGAAATACAAAAGGAGCTCCCTATTTTCACAGTTCTACTTCATATTGTATCTTATTTCCCACATCTGCTCTGTAGCTTAGAACCTGCTGATTCATTGCTGTATTTTTTGTTGTTGCTCTGGCTGTCTCATTAAGGCCAGTGGCTAATAGGACATATTCCTTGCTTAGCCCACTATAGCAAGCGCTAATGTCCCTGCAGCTTCTGCACAGAACAAGGCTGCCTTTAATCAGGTGCTCACAGTGAACTCCGACCAGAGGTGCGTGTGCTGCGTTCTGAGCGCGTGCTGTGACCCTGGCGGGGTCAAGCCTGAGCAGCACAACACCTCTCTGCTGACAGAGGTTGAACATCGGGCCCTAAATCAGAGCCTTGACAGGTTCTGTGTTTGGGTTTGACTCAAATATGGGGCGGTAGGGGTGGTTTAGGGGACCGGTGTGGCCTCTTTTTGACACATGTTCCTATAGAATTGATAACAAAATTGTCCATGCTTTTCACAGAGTACTTGAAGGCTGGTCCTTTGATTAGGACCTGCTGTGAAGGCTATTTCATGTACCTACACTTTTTTTTTTACAGAACTCATTTATTACAAGGTCTATGGTAATTCATATTCTATTCATACATAAGAGCTTTTTCTCTCATAGTAACCAGGATGAAATGTCCACAGGCTATTTTGTACTGGAATGACTGCAGGAAGTGCTTCTAGTTTCTGTCTACTTAAGCAGTACAATCACATAAATGTTTTTTTACAAAAGTCACAGCTGTGCCGTGATTTGTATATTTGTGTGTGTGTAGTTGAAAAATTATCATACTTTATGCTGATTTTTGCAAGGCTAACAGAACCAAAGAACTCTTTCTGAGTTAGTGAAGTTACATTTACACTCAACAACCACTTTAGTAGAAACACTTATCCTGTACCTCCATTCACTGGTCATGTTATTAGGTACAGCTGTCTTACTGGTGTATGTTGTAAGTGTTGGTCATGCTAACCACATGCCTTACTGATCAACTATCACCAAAGGTTAATAGTTCAGTTTGAGAAAGTGTTTCGCAGAACTTGTTTTTGCAACTGGTAGAATAAATAAGGGAAATCATCTGGGTGATTCAGTAGCATATCCCATTTACCAGTTGAACTTGACCACAGAAAAACAACAAAGTGGATGTTATTTGTCTGATGGATTTTTGTCAGGACACTGTAATAATGGCGCGGTAGTGGCCGTAGTGGTGTGGCTGGGTGGGTTGTCCAGGCACAGTAGTGTTTTTTTATGTTACTTTTATGCTGCTGCTTTGAAAGTGGTCTGCTACCCCCAAACATGGTGCCAACAATGGTACCATGGTCAAAAACTGACTGTATAGCAAACAGAAATACCTGACGAACTTCTACAATGTAAAGATCGAGTTATCAGTATAAGGAAACCATTAAAGCCTCATTTATTTCTGGATAGTAATTATTTTACAATCATTTTTAACTTTCACTTTTTTTTTTAAAGAAGTGGATCTGTATTTAATGACTCTTTTTGCTGTTACATCAATCATTCTGATAAGACTTTTAATTCTGATAATTTTATCTTACTGCATGCACATGTTGAAAATAAAATAATGCAATATGCTCAAAGAGTACTCCTGGAAAGTACATTTGGATCTATATGACATTGAAATAAAATTATTATCCC
This sequence comes from Tenebrosternarchus preto, assembly GCA_025802075.1. Classification (NCBI taxonomy): domain Eukaryota; kingdom Metazoa; phylum Chordata; class Actinopteri; order Gymnotiformes; family Apteronotidae; genus Tenebrosternarchus; species Tenebrosternarchus preto. Next base: position 711,338 of record JAOYMR010000011.1, on the reverse strand, counting down.
TCAGTTGTGGCACAATAAATTTACATTAATATATTCTCTTCCTTAATGCATTGTAACAACGAGATTCCATTTTTTGCATTTTAGGAATAAAAGTATGCCATCAACTAAGTATAGTTCAAATCTTATTTTAATTCATACCCGTATGAGGCTGACAGAGGGCACCACGAGGGTCGCTCAGTGAAGGCTAAGCACACATTCTTAGCTGGGGACTGACTACGATGAGTCACCGTGAGCTGGTGGGGAGACGTTGAGCTGTGCCTGTCCATCAACTTCCTTAAATGAATCCTGCTTCACTGAGACTCCACACTCCCTGATCACGGCCCTTGCACTGAAAATAATGAAAGCCCAATTTAAGATGTTCACCTACAAAAGCAAATGCACCCTAGGCAAGACCATCCCAAGACCTTGAGAGATAAAAGTACGTGCGTGGTACACGCCATACTCTCGAAGCTGCCGGAGCAGAGCTGAGGCCGGCGGGACCTCAGGAGACTGACGCGTGTGGTTTGAGTGGGAAACGTACAGGTTGATTTGGCGGCAGGTTAATAGTCTTCGGGAGTAATCGGTCGGTGCTGCCTGCCGTTCTGTTGCGCTGCGTTCCTTGTCCGCCTCATTATTCTCTGACTGTTGTTTTCTATTCGCTGCGTAGCGGGTGGTAATGGCGCCGCCCCGGAGGCAGCGAGACATGGGCAGGAGTAATGGATTAGCCGTGTTGACGGGTTCAGCGTGCCCATTACCTTACTGATCCCCGTCAGAATCCTGGCCTGCTTGCTTCAGAGCTGGAGCTGAGTGAGTTTCAGCATGCTCTCCATCTCTACGGTAATACCATTCACATACTCCACAGTGGCTTCTGTCGCCGATGGAAACAAGTCGGTCCAGACAATATGGCATTCCTTTTGTTGTCATAATTGGTTTGCACATTTGTTTTTGCTGCCTTTTGCGTCTTGCCTCGTAGTTTGTCTTTTTACTGAAATCACAGGGCCAACACCTGACGATTTTCCCTTTCTGTTATGATTTGGTATTTGATAACAGTGCCTTTTCAGGAACTGTAGCGAAAGAACTGTTTTCTGGCCATTATCTTATTGTGCACTGGTAGCATTACTGTACTTGGACTATGAGTTTGCACCAAGCATCCTGACTGTTCCCCACACGATCAAAAACCTTCAAAGGGAATCACAAACAGTCAGTGTGATCAGCTCCCCTTAGTTCTCCCTTCAATGGCATTCTTAAGGCATGAATAATCACTTTTTGAATGTTGTTCGAATGATCTTTGAGTTGGGAAGGATAGACAACTGTTCTGACAACAGAGAGGGCAAAATTAGACGTGTCTCTCCAAATACTCACAGTAGTGGAGAACAAAGACCATTTATAATCATCAGGCTTCATGAGTGTGGCAGAACACTGATAGACTCTGGGGGAGAAAAGGTTAAGATGTAGGAGACGTCTACGAGTTGGAAAGCGCATGTCACTATCTGTCCAACTGCTCCTCTTTCCTTTATCTGTACAACATTCTACGGTCTTTCCTCACATTGCAAAAATTTGGGCTGATATCTGAAACCCAGGGTGATTGGTTGCCTGCTGTAGTCACAGTATGTAGGCCAACTGTTAGCTAATCTAAACTCCATTGAACTCTTCTCCACATTCAGCCTAAGCATTCTGTGAAAAGTGATATTACTATCCTAGATAATACACTTCAATATCTGTGTTTCATTCTTTCTTTGTGAAATGCTTTTGTTGTGGATAAAAAAGGAGAGCTGTAAGAAACATTATTTGTGTTTAACTCCAAAACATACTTTTCTTGATTTGCTCACTTAACCTATAACCATGCATAGTCATTCACAAGCTACACAGACCTGTAAGAGACATGTAGATTTGTTGAGCTTTGACTCATCTCTTGTAAAGTGAACTTGTAAACAAATGCATGGGACCTGGAGATGTGTTTGCTACTTTTGATACCAAACTCAGTGGCCATACTAGGACCATGGTGCCACTGCAGCTCATCTCCTTCAGCTAAACCCGGTGATCAAGGAAGGGGTATGTTGACCTCTGATGTGCAGCAGAAGTTCAAAGCTTTTTATTTGGGTTGTTCCATCATATACTCTGAGAGCACTCATCATTCTGCCTTCTGACTTCAAAGGGAACAGTTATGTGCAGCAAATACAATTTCTCCGTTCCTTTTTTACCTTTAGCCTACGTTTGATGCAACATCTCCAAGGCCGAACACTCGGTTGTACCTGTAGTGTGAGATCTGGGCTGTAATTACAGTAGAGGAGCAGCCCGCAGCCTGGGCAGTGTCTGTTTTAACGTTGAGATCAATCTGATTAATCAGAAGTGCATTGGAAGTGTGTAGGACTGGCAGGGATGGAAATGAGCTGATCTTGTAAATTCATTATATTCAGGTACAGTAGAGACGCATATTTATGAGAGTTGTTTCTTTACCCTCTGTCCTACCTCATGGCTTTTGTGTTTTGAATGAAATGATTATGCTGCCGAATAAATATTTGAAAGTGTGTTCTTGGTGAATCAGTAATCGTTCCTTTCTGTTTGAAGGTGGACATGCAGTAACGCTTGAGGAGGATGCGCCCGCTTTTGTGGCTCTGTAAATGGCTGGGAATCGGCATCGGATTCCTCGCAGCTTCGAGCTTCTCTCAGGACTCAGAGGGTGGGTGCTGCTTGTGATTCTGAAAAAGCATTGACTGTGGTGAGATCAGTATATCCCCAGGAAAGGGTTTTTCCCCAAAGCCTCATCACTCGTGAAATGTGCTCTTTCTTCAGCTAATCATTCTAACAGACTCGATAGTCAGCTTTTGTTCATGTTTGCACAAGTTTGCACTGACCGTCAACCAGCTCTTAGAATGAAATTGAATATGAAGTACATTGATGAAGTAGTTTCAGCATTTTTAGCTGAAGTTTTTAGTTTAGTTTTCATTCATGTTCAGCAATTTTCATGCTGACACTTGCTTAACATGACCAGCATTCAACCTTCTCCATTCTGGCTCTATTTTGTGCTTTTCTTGTTACATGCTCTCCCGCATCTGTACTTCACTAAAGCAGATACATGACATGGTGATTGTGTTAGAAACCAAAAGCTCTGTGTACTGATTCCCCAAATGCCATGTTTGTAAGGCACACCGTGGGGAGGCAGGAGGAGTCTGCGCGAGATTATAACGGCAAGCGAAAGAACGGTGCAGAAGAACAGGTCAGCAAACAGGCCAACAAGCTGCTGCAAACCAGGATCGATAGGCACAGACCACGCTACTAGTCTGAAGACAGATGAAAAGGCTAATACAGTACAGGCTGGCTTGTACACACAAACAAACAGGCGTTGGGGTTGAAACCCAACGAGCAAAATCGAAAACAGAGATAGCAGTGCTCAGATAGCATAGCTCAGAAGCTCAGCTTGCACAGAGGGAAACGTTGAGATATGACTGGGAATTAATATGGTAGCTAATAAGTTTGTAAGCCACTGCAGGTGTAGAAAACAGGGCGGGACCAAGTGGATTCGGCCAATAGAAGGGAGGTAATGCAGAGTGCTATAGCGGCAGGAGACATGACAGTGACACTACATCTGTTTCTAGTGATTCTTCTTAAACGTTCTCTGAATAGTAATGACTGGCAGTTCATTATTAAGTATTCTTTCCATTATTTGTACCAAGGGATCATCTAAGTTTCAAGGAGGGCTTTTAACTCACTGGAGAAAATAGCCTGCCAATAGTGTAAATGTCTTTGTGTATTGGCATAATGAAGTGGAATATTCTGTGACGTGCTGTTGATTTATTATGCTCTTTTCACTGCTGTGATTCTTATCTAGTGTTAACTTAAATTAGCATTTTAAAACTAATGTCGGATTTCTTCATGATTTATTAGTTTTAACCACATAGTGAGAGTGAATGGCTGTTTTCTATTGTTAGGTCTATTGTTAGGTCTATTGTTAGCATCCTTGTTTTGGGAACTTTGAGCTGTTTCATCATGTAGTTTTATCATATAAAATAACTTCTTGCCTTTACTACAGGTTTTAATGACTTCCTGTTGAAAAAGGAAGTCAGTTCACTAATAATTATAGTACTCAGTGTTATAAAAAAAGCCCCATTCAAGGTCATATTTTACAGTCGTTCGGCAAAATCATTACAAACATTTTCCTTATGTTAAGGCTACGCCTAATATTTGTCAGGCTGAATGCAGCTGGTTTAGCACTCGAACAAACATGGAGCTCAGTCTCTCTCTGTCTGTAATCGAAAGAATTGGGATCGATTCTGTTATGATTACGTAACTCTGGGGCACAATGCAGAGTGGACAGAGAGAGATGGGGCACAATGCAGACGGATTTGAAATGTAGCCCCCTGCCACTGCATTATTTAAAAGGGCCAAAGGTCTCATCTTGGAAATAAGGAACATTGTAGCTTGGCTACAGGCACCCGGGCAATCAATCTCAGCGGTGTGCTGTCACCTCAGAAAATACCCATACATCCTTGGTGCAGAGGGGCGTGAATCTGTCAGTCCAGACAAGACCCCGTTGTAGGCCAAAGAAGGCAGAGATTCGCACTGTGAAATGTCATCTCGTCCACTTTTTTAACAGGAGGCACTATCCCTCTGTCCAAATATGCTTTATCTTTATACATGGCAGACATCTTAAGAACTGTATTAATGAGTGTGCTCAGTGTGTGGAGTGGTCCTGATGAGAGTCACTGCGCATACAGACACTATCAGGGCAATCATACTAGAAGCTGAAATATATTCCAAACAGATCTACTTTGTTTTACAGAGGCAAATGAGATTGTTTGGCTCTTGATACAGCTTGTATTGTAATTTTTTTGTTCTTGTGTTGACGGTGTTGGAGCAACAGATGCCCCAGTAGCCTACAAAATCCTTCCCTCTGTGTACCCAGATCTTCTCTACTTTCCACTATCTTTTAATCAGATTTAATTGACTGTAATCAAAATAATCACTCTTCTAAATACAATTATATAATTATTGCTTGATAAGAACCCAGTTGCTTTCTTGATTGCCATAAATTGTTTTTTTTTGTTGCTTTTTTCTGTGCTGTTATTTTTGTTTTTGTTTTTTCCTTTTTTTCTGTGGTGTTATTTTACACAACACATAAGGGTGATAAGATCTGAAGGAAACTTGTAAAAAAGCATGCAAGTCACAATCAGAAGATTATTCTGGAAGGATTATTCTGTAGTCACAATCAGCCGTCACAATCAGCAGATTATTCTGGATGGATTATTTTGTAGTCTCAATCAGCAGTCACAATCAGCAGATTATTCTGGATGGCTCCCTATGGGCACGTTCAACTAGAGGTAGGTGTGGAGGTTCCAGACCTGAGCTAAATATATCCTAGAGAGAGATCGAGAAGGTTTGTTTGTTTGTGTGTGTGCTGACCAGCTTCCAATGCTCCACTATTCAGACAAATCTATGAAATATTACTAATCAATCATTATTATTGATTGCTTTATTTTAAAAAAATATGGTAGGTGTCCCATGTGCTCTAATGATGTCATATCCCATAATCTTCTTTGTAATGCTTTTTAAGGCAGTTCACACCCCTCCAGTTCACTGAATGTGGTTTGTCCATTTAGAGAAGGAGAAGTTGTAATTAAATCTCAGGGTTATTGTATGTTGATATTTGACTTGTGACATTTCTCAAGGAATTGTTATGGTTTCTATATGTAGGTCTGACAAATTGACACAGAGGGTGTAGTTTGTGCTTTAGTAAAAAAGCCAAGATTTAACCCAAACTTGCTAAAACTTATGCAGTTTTAGCATTAAATGTCCTGTGTGCTTATATATGTATATATGTAAATATTTCTGCCCATGCAGTTTTTATGCAACTGAAGGTAATTGCGAAATGTATGGTTTCAAGGCAGTTATGGTATGTAAATGGCATGATGGATTTTCAAAGTGCCATTTAATCTTACTAAATGACTTTGGCTTGATTTTGTTATGAGAAGTTACTGCTTGTGATTTAGGAATAAATGTAAATAAATAACCAAATATATACATCAACAATAAATTAGGCAGCCTGCTAGTCTTTCAAACAACAATTTAAAAGCCGTGTTTGAGCCTCAGAAGCAAGCAACCTTTAACAGCCATACAGCAATGATCCTCAATGTTGCTGTAAGGCTCTTCATCCACTTGAGGAAGGCTGAGTGGAGATCAAGGCACAGGCTGGGGTTTCGTTTATTGATCAGTATTGAGTTTCTTCAGAGATTACTGCCATTGCCTCCCGTCCAGGCCCTAAGAGGCCTGCCCCACACAGACCAGCCAGCCTGGACTTCAAGAAGTAGTGCAGATGGCACAGATGGCTCCAGTGAACTGGTGGCATTCCCAAATACTGCTTTTGAGCTGTTGAGACCATTGATAGTTTGATTGTCTCATTAAAGAATGCTCTATCTAATACCTTACAGTGACTGGCAGTCTTTTTGGCAAAGCAGCTCTGTTCTCATGAGTTGGTGCTCTCACTTGGCATTTCTCTGATGCAAACTGGATTAAGGTATAACTTGAATTCTTTTAGAGGGCATTTTGGGTTTGATTTGTTTTGTTCATGCAGTTCACTGTATCCTCTAAAGTGAGTTGCAGTCCTTTCACTTTGAAGTGACTTATGAGTTAAAAAAGTGGAGTCTAACAAACCCTGAGCGAACTTCAATACAAAAATACATGTTTGCATAGGCGCTGATTGTGTGCACACTGCTGTGAAATCCTGCGCATGTCTAAGTATAATTGAATCAGGTTTGGCCTATCCAATCAAAGAACTTTTACAGCAATGCGTCATGTTGCGCAACCATAAATGGATGAAGGGACTGTTATAAATCTTTAAAAGGAGAGGCAGCCAGCCATTTGGGCTGCTTTTGTAAACAGGGCCCATGATCAGTGGCCCAGTTGCTAAGAGGTCCATTCAGCTTGGGTGTAGTGTGACGGTGTGCCTGATGTCACGCAACATGACCCATATGCGATTAATCATTATTTCATGAGCAGCAGCCCAAAGATGGGTTTTGGAGACATAGGAAATGTGCATGCACATACGTTGGCCAGATGCTGCTGAAGTGCCTGGCATGGCACAAACGGAAAACTGTTCATCCTTAACTTTAAACTTAATGTTGGACGTCTATAACAGAATGACAAATGCCCGCAGTAGGACGTTTCCCACTGTTGTGGCATGGTCCAAATGCTTTCTCACTGTTCTGAATTCCTGGTGAAAAGTTTTCTTCTTAACCACTAATGTGTTGCAGAGAAATTCATGGTGTCGATTTGGGGTGATTTACATGCTGCTGTCTTTCTTTTCATAACTAGCCATTCATTTTGGGCAGTAAGCGCTGGAGAGAGACAGGGAAGGAGAACCAAGGGAGGACAGAGAGTGGCCCGAAACTGAATTCTGCCTTGGTAACAAATGAAGCCACATGCAACCATAGATCCCTCTTGCCAGCCAGGAAGGAGGATGTTAATCAAATCATTCACCCTAGGACTGAATGCAGTGCTGCCCTGTAGTCCCATAGCACTCAATTATAAATCTAGTAACTGCAGCATCCACACTAAATGCAGTATGAAAGACTGAAGGGTTTTAGGCTAATGCTGCTAATGCTAATAGCTGAATAAGTTGTTTTGCTGATGACGAGAGTGAAGGTGTATTGACAATTTTGCTGATACTAAGCCAAGCTTCACAGAATATATTTATCCGTCCGTCTTTATCTTTCTACCTATCTGTCTATCTGGGTATTAGGCCAACACAGACACAATTGGACTCTATTATCATTGGTGCTAGTAGTGCTATTGCTAATCCTTTTAGTCGGGTTCGAATCAATACATCAAATGCCAATCTTATCAGCAAGTCCATGTTGCTTTGAGCATTGTTTCCAAGAATAAGATTTGAGTACACGTGATCTGTGATTGAAGCAGAAGAGTGGCGCTGTGTACTGGAAGATACTGGGGTCCATGCTCTTTACCTGTATGTCTATTCACAGTTTGCATCTATGCACATAAAAATTTTAGTTTATCTCTCTCTCTCTCCTTCCTTGCTGATAACACTGTTTCTGACCACAGACTGGCAGTATGAGGGTAAGTACGTTAACCTTTTCTCCTCTTCATCTCTCACATCCTTTTATCTGTTCTGAGAGCAGCACTCGATCAGCCCTTACCTGCTCCTGCGGTAATGGCCTTAAAGCACATAGAACGTCATTTCGGGAAAAGATCCATGCCTCGTGTTCCCTGCCCTGTCCATGGTGCTGAATACAGTACTCATACTGTAGATCCTGTATTTATGTGCTAGTCATGCTGCAGCCTGATGTAAAGGGGACCTTAACCCTAGCTGAAATTGAAATGTCTCCAGATCTCTTTAGCATGAGTTGTATGCTGTTGTTTGAGGTCAATGACATTTAATGTCTATTTCTTTTTTGCCTTACAGAATGCAAGCTCTCCAGATCTGGTCCACCAGCCACCATAGTGGCCATAGATGAAGAGAGCCCTAATGGTAGGTATTGGTATTGATTTCTCTTTTTATGAATATGACAAAGAAAACACTTCAGGTTGCTAGCGTTAATGCATCATCGTGCTCAATAGTATGAGAGCTTATTTTATTTTTTTTGAAGCAAAACATGCTGTCTTTGAAAATACATACAGGTTTGCTCAACATATGTTTTTCTCATTTTTCTGTAGAAGGCATGAGAATGTATTTCAAATAATCTTTTGGATTCCTTTCAGTGTTAGAATTCAAATTTATGGCTAATTAAGGAATGGATAATATTTATTTATTACATAGAATTTATGAAAGTCTTACTTGAAAAAAAAAACTTGCAAAAGTTCTTGTTATGGCAAACGTGAGTGTAAGTCACTGCCATTTTAGGCCTCCCATGGTGCACCTCACAGGGCTGGACTGCCACATCACAGATGGTGTTCAGTGTGCCTCCACAGTCAGGGGCCTCTTTATGTGTAATGGATCTTTCTCATTGTGTGTTACACACACACACACACACACACACACACACACACACACACATTCTCTCTCTCTCTTGTTCTTTTGAGGTAGACTATTTGGTCTAGCTCTGTAATTGCCTTTGAACATTAGTGAACCTTTTGACAGGTGTGATGGGAGTTCTGGCCTTTAGCACTAGCCAAGCTGTAAATGGGACCTAAAAGTGTTTTGATAGTCTCATTCTCCCAGTAAGACTTGAAAATAGCCTGGTCTCTAAATTGTTCTAAGCATGTCTCATGGAGGAGATGGTCAATTGTTTATACACATGGTGTTTTTATTCATTTTTTAGGACAGTCCAGCCAAAGAATTTGGAGGAAATTTGTAGGCATAGAGGTTGAGTTGATTTAAAGAAAAGAAATGTATGCATAATGGAACTGATAAGCAAATTGGGGGTGGTTAATAATTCATTATGTCACGATTCAGTGATTGGTGAATATGAAGTATCGAAGGGTCTCAGTATTTTTCTATGTGACTGGGTTTCATATGACTGGGTCCCATGTGTAAACGTTTGCTGAACTCTTCTTACCATCGTCAAGTAGAAGCTGTCAGTCACAGGACAGACAGTTCTTCAGTCACAGGACAGACAGTTCTTCAGTCACAGGACACAGTTCTTCAGTCACAGGACACAGTTCTGTCAGTCACAGGACACAGTTCTGTCAGTCACAGGACAGACAGTTCTGTCAGTCACAGGACACAGTTCTGTCAGTCACAGGACAGACAGTTCTGTCAGTCACAGGACACAGTTCTGTCAGTCACAGGACAGACAGTTCTGTCAGTCACAGGACAGACAGTTCTGTCAGTCACAGGACAGACAGTTCTTCAATGTTGGTGGCACCCACCATTTCTGTGGTTTGAGTCTTGATTCCTTGACTTATTAGGAAACCAAATCTGGTTTCCTAAAAAAATCCAAGTAAAGAAACCGTCTTAGTGGGTTTTTATTGGAATTAGCTCCTCATTGTGAGCTTACTCTACTGACCACCAGTAGATGCACCACTGAATTAATACAGCCGTGTGACAAAAATGACATTTTTTACTTTATTACTGTTGCAAAAAAATTTTTGTTTTATCTCTATTTCAAAAGTGTATAGTGAACCCTTGAGTAAATTGAGTCTCGATTATATACATTAACTCTGTACTATAATTATTGACATTTTTCATGTTTTAGGTGATTGTAGTGGTTTAGACCCCAAAGCAAAAATCCTGGTAACTTGACATCCAGGCTTGTCCAATGTGACATTCACATACATGCTCTGAGCAATGCTGCCTTCTAAACAGTGTAGTCATCCCACTGCAATCTGTCATCAGCAACATTCTGTATTCCAAAGCAATGCCATATGGTCTTCAGCCCTTGTAGTTCTTGCTTGCAGCTATATATGAAGGAATGCTTTTTCATTTTAGCTGGCACTTAACGATCTTTCATTTGCACTGTACAATATATTGAGTGTTGTGTGTCATTAATGTTGGATCTTTTTCACACCTGTGTGCATTTTAGTCAAGATTTGGTTGACTCCGAGGATAGTTATTGCTACTTCAGGACAGAGGTTCTTTATTTGCATTTAATCCAGTAGCAGTAAAGTGATTAATTCTTTGGCTTTGAGAGAAGTCAGAGAAGTACAGTATTTGCCTGGAGAAACCAAGTAGAATGACTTTGTCAAAGTTTAGTGAAGCTGTAAGGTAGAAGGATTTAAGAAATTCTTTTCTCATTAATTCTACTTTTTATTTCAGGCTCCATTGTGTAGAGTCTCGTATGATTGGACAAAGTACTGAGGTTTATGAATGTACAACTGCAGATTCACCCAAGTTTATTATCACTCCTAATATATGTGATGTGGATTTGTTACTGTTCATAAATCATGAAACTTATTAATAATGCGGCTTCTCCTCATCAATTTTTTTATTTCTTCCCTCAATTAGTGATCACTGCCTATCATGTTAATGAGGAAACTTAAAAAATTAAGACCTTTTCAGCTAAAGGTTTCTAATTTTCAGCAAATGTACTTGTGAGGTTAGCTCTGGCAAGCACAATCATTAGATGAGCCTTTACATATGCTGGGACATGGGTGTGATTATCACTAATGAAAATGAGTTTAACAGCAGCCCAACATGGCATCTGCCTGCTGGCTGAGAAGAGTGGGGTGTGGTTCACAAGATCGTGTTTAGTAAGAGCAGCATACAGAAGAGGTGCTCTCTCAGTTGGAGAGAGGGGGACAAAGAACCAGCATAAGTTCATTAGTTATTTCCATGGAGAGACATTATATCTCACAGATGTTTTCCTGCTAGATCTGGGTAAGAAACCACCAATTACGGTGTGTTGAATATTCTGCAGTAAAGCAGAGAGGTCAGTGTCAACTAAGGGTTCCTAGCACTGAATTTACCAGCTAAAACTCTACATACTTAATGCAGGAAGCTGCTGGTACTGTGTACATCTCACTTATAAGGTAAAAGCTCAGTTATACTGTAAATATAATAAATTATAGGTATCATTCACATAGGTATTCAAAGGTAAAATTCATAGGAAGATATTTTCAATTGGATCTAAATATTTTAGGGAAAGATTTATTGTTCATAACATCTAGCACTCATGGAGTATTACGCCATGTTATAGAATTATGGTGCTTTCTGAGTTCTGTATGGTGCTTTCAGAGTAAATTCTATAAGCAGGAAAGTGCTGTTGGTTCTGTTAGTGTGGTTGGTGCTACATAGGGTTGGGCGGTATTGAACTTTATCATACCGTCATACCGTCTTCAGATTACACAGCAGTATACGGTATTGCGGGGGGTGGAAAAAAGGTTCTTTCGAGACATTTAGACTGTAATTTCCAATCGGTGTGATGAAGTGGGCAGTCAAGGACATGTATGGTGTCATATTTATTCACTGACGACCACATATCTGTCGAACTTTGTTGTGCTAATCAGGAATTGCTGTTTTAGAAAAGAATTTCCTACCAGGTAACTCATACTGACAATCAAGTGTTTTAATCATGTTTCTGGATGACGTTTTTTTGACTGTATGGAATGATACCATTTTTTTAGCGAGATATTTTGTCACCACTAACTGCCTTCCATCGTGCTCTGTCTCTTTTGCAATTTGCGGATTTGGCGAAAGCTCTAGTTAAAGTTTGGTGTGATAACTGAGTAGGAGCTTTTCTCGCAGCTACGTGGCTATTGAAAGTTGGTGTGTGCGGAAATTGAAGTGTGCTTAGTTTTAAGATGAGCATGCATGTTTGATGTGTTTCCATCTTTGGCGGAGACTTTTTGTAGGAAAATCTTACATACTGGTTCATCTAGGCTCTCCCTTTTCATTTGGAACAAATCCAAAATAGTGTTTTTCTTTGGAACTAGTTAGCTTGACTCGTAGCTAGCGCTCGCCATGGTGGCTTCCTTCTTTTTCTCTCTGCATGACCTCCTCAGTGAGAACCCCCTCAACCAGTGAGCTCCAACTGCTTACCCCTCCCACTGCAATTTTATTATGGTTGCGCAGAATGTCTTAAATGTCCTATTTTTAAAATATTTATGGTATATTTCGTGGTTAATATACCGTCACCATTTTACAATACCGTTACCATATTTAAATACCGTGGTATACCGAAATACCATCATACCGCCCAACCCTAGTGCTACTTCAATTCACATATCTTAAAAAAAAATGTTTTTTCGTTAAAGCCACTTTACACAACAGCAATGGGAAAATCTTGATTCAGATTGGATCCTTTAAAAAAGAGGCTGGTGTGCTTTTCTGCTTAGACTGTCCCAAAGTTACTTTCCATTTAAATGTTGAAAAACATTATATGATCCACGGCTGACTGCTAATATGAGTATCAAGTGAAATCTATGCTTGTAGATTCATTACCAAATTTAAAAGTAATTTTCTATATATTTTTTTGTTTTTTACAGATTTTTTGAATTTCAAAGTAAAAGTCTAATTTAAAGATATAGTACTGAGCTATTTTTTTAATTAATAAAAAAATGTTGGAATATTCTCAAAATTATGACCATAAATAAATATCTAAGATATAAAAAAAGCCTAAAATATTATCCCATTCAGTTGATCAATCCAACAATATTACAGTTTATGGGACGGCAAGTTTGTGTAAGTTTGCTATTCTGTAAACCACCTCAGCTTGCTTCTTGGTGTATCTGTACATGGTATGAGATGTCAAATAGGGAAGAAAGACAAAGATGTGTTAAAAGCCTTAAAATAAGTTCAATTTTTATTGCTGATGCATAATCTCACACTGACAATTGTAGAAAAACTTAACCTTTAATTCCAGTGAATAAAAACAAATCCCTGAATAAGAAATAATTATTTTTTCCTAAAATCACCCGTTACACAATTATTGGCACCCCTAACAGTTCCTAGAAAATAAATGTAATTGAAGCATTTCTGACATTTCTACTGTAGTTGAAGTTGATCAGAGTATCCAGGAACCTTTAACTAGTAATTCGTCACTTCTTATTTTCCTGGGGTATAAATATGATGTGACACAGAGGCCTGTTTCTTTTATCCACTTTTCAACATGTGAAAGACGAGAACACACCATTCAAGTAAGGCATATGTGTGTCGACCTTCATAAGTCAGGCATTGGCTACAAGAAAATAGCTAATTCGCCTACACCTGCCCATATCTACAGTTAGAAGAATCATTAAGAAGTTTAAAACAACTGGAACAGTAGCAAACAAGCCTGTATGAGGATGTCAGTTTATCTTTCCACCACTCGCAGTTAGGAGAATGGTAAGAGAAAAAGGTTCTCCAAAGCTCACTGTTAGAGAATTGCATCTAGGAGTAGCATTTTGGTGTTACAAAGTCCAAGATGAACAGCCATCAGGTGCTATCTACATGCCAACAAGCTGTTTGGGAGGCATGCACGGACAAGCATAAACGTCAATGTCTGGAGTTTGCTAAGCAGTACTTGGACTTCAGCTGAGATGAGACCAAGATAGAACAAACACTCTAAATGGGTCTGGCGTAACACAAAATATGAGGATGTGGAAAAGCAACTCATGCCCACTGTGAAGTATAGGGGATGATTGGAGATGCTGTGGGCCTGTTTCTCTTCCAAAAGCAGAAGAAATACCAGGTATTTGAAATGCCAGGACATTTTAAATCAAAATTTGGTGTCCTCTGCCCAAAAGATGATTCATCACTGGGTCTTTCAGCAAGATTATGACCCTAAACATGTGGCTAAATCTACACAAAAATGGTTCACCAGACACTAAATCAAGCTCCTCCCATGGCTGTCTCAGCCCCCACACCTCAACCCAATCAAAAACCTGTGGGGTGAGCTGAAGAGGAGAGTGCATAGAAGAAGTCCCAGGACCTTGGACGATTTAGAGAGAATCTCTGTGCAAAGAGGAATGGTTGAAGATCCTTTTCTCTGTATTCTCCCATCTTGTGAAATGTTATAGAAGATTGAAGTGCTGTCTTGTTGGCAAAAAGGGGTTGTACAAAGGGGTTGTATTAATATCAGGGGTGCCAATAATTGTGACAGATGATTTCATGTAAAATAATTATTTCTTAACGTGGGATTTTTCCCCACTGAATAAATGCACATCAGTAAAATGTTGCATATTTCTCTTTTGGCATTGTTGTCTTATATTATTATTTTAAATAAGAATGAATTTCTCAGAAGCTTAAGAACACATCTTAAGCAGGGGTGCCAATGATTGTGGAGGACGCTGTACATATGAACCTTACGTATGAATGTCAAGTACTTTGTCAGACATGTTTACTCTTACTTTCAACACTTCTGTAGGTTTAAACTAAATCTTAGAGGTTTAGTTTGTTTATTTGATTGCTTCACCACCATGCATCTCTAACAAAGAAATGCTTTGCACTTATCTTACCATGTCATCTCATTCATTTTAAATTCACATGGCTGTGCTTCAACTTCCCAGAAAATTACCAGGGTTATGGTGCTTCAAGAGCTTTTATTAAAAAGGAACTATTTCATATCAATTGGCAAGAGCTATAAAATGTCACTGGAAGATGGGACCCCATAAAAGACTGTGGGATCAAATCTCAGTCTCATTTCTCTCTCCCTCACGCCCCTCCTTAGTACCGTGTAGCACCAGGGACCATGACATAATGATTATTATTATATCAGCACCTTGCTACATTCCTGCTCGGTGGAATGCTCTTTTGGCTAACCCCTGTGGTGCAGTGTGGGCGTCAGGTGTGGAGGATGGAATAGTATGGGTTGATGGATTCAGGGATGGAGGTCGGCACTGTTTAGGGAATAAATTGAATGTCAGGCCGTGGTGAAGTACCCTCTTCGCTGGCCTAGAGAGGAGGTTCAGAAGCTGGTCAGGCCAGTGTGAAGGTCCCCTTGAGTGTTCACATTAAAACCGATTTAACTGATAAAGAGATGAGCTTGATGGATAATTAGCACCAGTGGGCTCAAGTGACAGTCAGCTGCAACGTTTGGAGGGACACAGTCAGCTATTGATCTGTGGAAATGAGATGAAGACTATGAGTGTAGACCTTGAGCTGATTAGATAATGGCGACAGGGTGTGGAGGACTCTTGAAGATGGAAAGTGCTGCACAGAGTGAATCTGCCTTCATTGTTAGGCTTTCTTGCTACTGTTCTTCTATCTCATTTAGTCTTCATCAGTGTGTGCTGTTCCCTCAGATCTCATTAAATGCTAGCTGCTAGTTCTCTGATCCTCCTCGATGTATTCAATTAGAGACACTACACTAAACTGTCTTTGAACCAAAAGAACATTTGTGACATTTGATTAGTTAAAAGACATTGAGTGCATCACAAAGATTCTGGGCCAAGTGCAAATTAGAGTCCAGCCTTCATCTTTGTTAACGCCTGCATATGGTAACTACATTGGTCACTTTTTTGCACTGTGCTCCAATTCATTCCAGCCTTTTGCCTTGATTCCTGGATTGTAGTGTGGTTGTGGTTTGACCACTTTTAAGAGTTTTTTTCTCTGGCCCTGAATTCTGTGTGAACCGAGTCCAGGTGCCCAACTGGGGGCATGTGTGTGACTCTGCAGGCACAGTGAGAGCAAGCATGAATGCAAGCTTGCCAGCCCCATGTTTATACACAGTATGCTGTAAGGCCCCCTGCCAAAGCTGTCCCTCATCTTTCGTCTCCTTAGTTACAGGTAGCCACACTGGGAAACTTGGTCAGCTTAAGTCCCTAGGGAAGGCTTAAAACCACCTCACTGAGGTCAAGCACCAAAGAGAGTCCTACACTTAGTTTTAAACGATGCTTCAAGGTTTGGCTCATTGGTGCCACCATTTATGAATGTGTTTTAAACGTTTTCTCGTCCAGCTTGGCTGCATTCGACACTGAAAACACTTGAAAGCTCATTGTGTAACCTCAGTCTTAAATGAAACTCATTCTGTCATTCATGGGTTCGGCTAAAATTTTTTGACGTTGGTTCCAAATGGTTCTCTGGCTGATTTAAAGAGAAGCATATTCCCTGAAAAAAACTCCTGCAACTCCCTGCATGGATCACAGTAAGGGCAGACAGCGACTGCTCAAAGCTCCTCAGACTACACAGCTATCCTGAACTCCAAGCAGTCATGGAAGATGGTTATTAGTATGGCCTCTGGAGTTTATGTTCCAGTAGTTCCAGCCACTGGTGCCTGTTATGAGCAGACCTGACCTGATCTGACAGCAGGACCTATAGTATGACATTCTGAATTTATAAACAAGGATTATTGAATTATTAGATATGTTTTGCCAATGAACACATTTACTGTTAAGGGCATGCTAAGAAAGACTTAAACTTTCCTTTGTTTGTTTGATGAGTATTGCATTTTTTTAAATTGTTGTTAACAACCATTTGATGTTCCACTTTGGATTGATCCTATACTCAGATGGAGCACTACTTCTTATGCCTAGATAATCTATATGCACCCAGGCAACCGTAACATCAGTCAGCTGGTATGCTTCTTTAGAGTCAAGGCTTTTCAATAACTCCTACTGCCTCCCTAACAAAAAGCAGGATCCAACAAAGGGTTTCCATACTTTCCTTTACAAAAGAAACAGAATTTTTAGGGCATCAGCTTCCTAGTTACAAAGATGGAGGAAGCAAAGTCCTTTTATAGCAGATAAGTTCTAAGAGCCCTTGGATTATATATTCTGGCTGGTAGTATGGAATTGAAAAATGCTGTGTGATAAGCTTTTGTTAAAAAAACATCTTTAATTGGTGGTGTAAATTACTGTAAATCAGTGCTGTACATCACTCGTAGATTGGAGTAATAATAATCGTTCACACTGAGATTCCTTTGTTTACAGCCAAAAAAATATATAAATAAATGTAACTTCCCCCCCTTGAAGTTTTTAAGGGAGCAATCATTCTATCCTTTGGCTAATTTTCTTTCAGCTTTGGACTCTGCTAAGCAATGGACATACTGTGTATATATTGTGTATATAATGTGTATATATTATGTAATCTTATTTACTGATGGACCTGCAGCTAGGATTTCTTCTAATTGTCTTTTATGTTTCTTTAACGAATGTGTTTCATTTTCTTCTGCCAGAAAATCTACATCATCAGAAATTCCTTGCCATGTACACCACAGTTAAACAAAAAAAATCACATTGAGCAGAGTCAGAGTAAATGAGGTTGTTTACCAGATTTGTGATGAATGAGATTGTTTACAAGATTCATGGTAAACGAGCTGGAGAATAAAAAAAATCAACCAAATGGCCATGCCACAGCAGTAGCCTGAAATGGAAAGTTTGTGATCAAAGCTCTTAAATGCCAGTTAATTTGGCACTGCTGTTGTCTCCCTTTTCATGAGCCACACCTCATGATTTGCCATCTGACAGAACTCTCTCATTGATTCATATGACTCCTCTGGAGAGCCTGGGTAGTTTAAACCTTCTTTGATGCTTCGGTGAATGAGGTTATGAGCTAACCCCTCAACCCCCTCCCCAGGCAACTTTTCTGAATAGCCATACTGCTATGGAAGAATCAGTTATTACTGAGACAGTTGATTTTATCTCTTGTGGTTACCACAGTCATCTTGCAGCCAGCACACTAGAAGTGTACAGTGTAAACATGATATGAGAGTCAAGGTGCTGGCCAGCCAGTAATGCAAATGATAGCACACTCTCTTATCCTGCTCTGGAAATTACACGCTCTGTACAGCATACTAACATTTTTTTATATCTTGGTAATGAAATGGATTAGTCTGAATGACTCTCAAATGCACTGTTCCTCTGAATCCATGATGCAAACTAATGTAAAAGATTACAGTTTTTATTTATTTTTAACCAGGTCAGACACTCCAAGAGAAGGCCAGAAGTCTCTTTTGGACCGAAGCCTTTCTTCCTGTTAGCAAACGCTGGTTAGGTAAAGCAGCTTGCTGGTGTATGCTAAAAGCCATTGCTGTCCAGGAAGTCTTGGCGGGAACAGCCATGCACTGGAGCAGGGCTGGCAGCACAGTAGCTGCTCGGGGATTGTATGGACAAAGTAAAAGAGAAGTGAGCAGAATAGAGAGGATGCGAAGCCACGTGGGTACAAATGACTCTGGCAGGCTGAGCCAGGCTCCCAGCTGCCCGCCCAGCCCAGGTGCAGGAGTAGCTTGCTGAGGCTCGGCCTGCCACGTGCCAGCTGCCAGGGAACCTCCTAGCTTAGGCTCGGTGTTGGACACGGGTTCAGCGAGAGAGTCCAGCTGTTTGAAACACTGGGAACTGGAGCTCTAAGATCTGTGGTTGTGGTGTCCCATAAACTGTTCTGAGGGAATGTTTGAATGAATACACTCATAACTTGTTGACAGCTTATGAATACCATGAACAAGGACAGTGCTACTGTTGGGTCTGCTAGAAAGTACTTTCAGTAATTAAGTTAATGTTTTAAATATCCTTTCTTTTTTTTTTTTTTTTAGCATTTTCAATGATTGTGTCTTTCCCACTCCAATCTGTATAGCAAAGCTACTGTTTTATTTAAGAAGACATTTTCAGCTGTTAGCTGATGTCCAACAGTATCATTCATTTTATTTAACAGTTTGAGATTACACTGTATAAGAACATTTTATAAAACCGTTTGAGATTACACTGTATAAGTGTGACGGCGGGGCGGAGGGAGCAGAGGCAGACGCTACAGGAAACATGCTTAAAAGAGGGTTTATTAAGCAGGGT
>JAOYMR010000011.1:659673-674407 GCA_025802075.1 Tenebrosternarchus preto | reverse complement strand
AGAGAGAGAGAGAGAGAGAGAGAGAGAGAGAGAGAGAGAGAGAGAGAGAAAGAGAGAGAGAGAAAGAGAGAGAGAGAAAGAGAGAGTGAGAGAGAGAGAAAGATTGAGGGAGAGAGAGAAAGACATTGAGGGAGAGAGAGAAAGAGAGGCCTCAAGAGGAGCAGGATACCAAGGTTCATAGATGATAAGGATGATGTTTAGATCAGCTTTAAAGGTTTGTTTGCGGCGCATGGTTTGTTGAAGGGGTGCTCAGGCGTCCTGTCTTGCGTTTGTGATGATACTTTTTTGGCTGTGTAGTTCTTGAATCTTTCTCTTGTGTGGATCCTGTGTGAGCTCTCTGTGCTTCTTTCTCCCCAGGCATTTGGAGGGGGTCTTGTCTGCTTTATCCGTTCAGCCGCAGTGATGTTCAGACACTGTGCCGTAATGTCCTTGATGTTGCTGTTAGAATCAAAGGTGCTAAAGTACCTCAGGAATGAACAATAAAAGATGTTAATCGCAAGCGACTTCCTTCTCTAGCCTTTTATCTCAGCTGGAACTCTCCTTTTGCAGAAGTTCAACCTAAATGAACTTCTCTTTTTTCCGACAGAGCCACATGAACCCAGTCAACGTGACCCCTCCAATCCAGGCCATCGACCAGGACCGAAACATCCAGCCGCCGTCTGACCGCCCGGGGATCCTGTACTTTGTCCTCATTGGTAGGTGTCCGCCAGGCGCTCAGCCATGAGTATTCAGGTCAGGCTCATGTCTGGAGGACGTCTGACGTGAAGACGAGGCAGGGCAGAGGGAAACCTCTGCCAGTGCTGCGGAAGGGGGAAGGTGTTTTCTGGCCCCTGCCGAGGTAGACGCCGTCCCGCGGTGCTCCAAGATGAGACCAGACGGGGGAGTAGACGGAGGGCAGACGGGTTAGCTTCGCTGCTCCTGCATGGCCTCAGGCTCCACTGTGGGACTATAGTGTCAGCAAGGAGTGAGAACAAGGAATACTATTTTGTATTATTGCATGTTACCCTCAACTCTGCCCTGAGGGATCGCTGTGCCAAAATAAATGTGGCGGTAAATGCATTTCGAACTGGTGGCAAAATCATTTTCCCTGAAAGCTTGCTCCGATTGATCGCCACCCTCTCCTCCTCCATACTCCCCCCTCCCCTCCATAGGTAAGCCCGAGTCGTACGCTGACTACTTTTTCCTGAACAGCACCACGGCTGAGCTGAGGCTCCTCCGGCCTGTCAGCCGTGAGCAGCACCAGCATTTTGACCTGGTAATCAAGGTAAGAATAGTAAGAAATTTGCTGCTACAATTTAGTTGTCGGTGTGTGTGTGTGTGTGTGTGTGTGTGTGTGGTGGATCGTAAAGCAGGTAGGCAAGAATCTGTAAGAGAGAGAGCGAGGGAGGGGGGGAGAGAGAGAGCGAGGGAGAGGGGTAAAGAGAGTGCGAGATGGAGCTGGGTTGAACTCAACCGTGAAGTGTGGCGTTGTACAGCAGCTGCACTCTGCGCAGGAATGGACGGGTGCAGTGTAACGATCCGTACAGAGCGCTGTGCCAGGGGGAGCCCTGTACCACGAGCTGCGCTGTGGACATGGGCTAATGTGTGGATGAAACACAGCGCCTCGCTAGGAGCTCCACCCGCAGCGTCCCACAGGATCAAAGCAAAAATGTGAGGCTGCATATTGAGATATGGATGCATGCACACATGCTACATGAACGCTGTACATGGTGAGTCAGCGGTGCGCAGTGTGTGCTGGAAATAAAGTGTAATAAAGTGTGTGTGTGTGTGTGTGTGTGTGTGTGTGCGTATCAGTGTATGCACGCACACACACGTTTGTGTAAGTGCTTGCTTCTGTGTGAAGCTCTTTCTACAAGCTTTTGATCCCCTCCAAGGTCAAACCCAGTGCTGCTTGAGCTGTTCTTGCTGCCAGAAGTCCCTCAGACTTCATCCCTCTGGGTGGTCCATATTGGACAGATCACTCTCAGGTGACAGTCAGTGTTCACTGAGGGAATGAGCCTCCGTGGAAAGATCAGCGATGCTTTCTCCCCGTTACTCTGGCTGCACTAACCCAATAGGCTCACCAATCCCTCAGACTGATAGTTATAAAGTGCCAATCTCTGCTTCAGAGATAAAGCCACAACCTTACCTATTAAGATGAAAGGCTCATATAGAACTAGGCCTCCAGGACTCTGGCTCCAACTTATAGATACGTTTACCCAATAAATATGAGTTTATCTGCCATACTGAGGATGCTGATATCTAAGTGCTCATAAGATTACATACCCCTGTGAGACATGTACCGTTTCTGGAGAAAACATGAGCACAACCCATAGCAACGCAGGAAATGGTCGCGTTCACATACTTGTAGTACTTGTATTAATTAATACCCTGTAGCTTACAGTCTTGTGATATTTGTGAATGTGGTCCTTTTCCTGTTTTCTCTGTGGTAAAGCTTCCCATTCCTCTTGGCCTCCAGATCCTATACATTCCTTAGTTTCCTATCATGTTTAAGTTCTTCCCATAGCGAATCAATGATATTGAGTTTATGAAATGGCATGAACCACTCCAGGATGTTCACTTTCTTCTCCTGTAGCCACTGAAGTGTTGAATTGGCTTTGTGTTTCGGATCATTGTCATGTTGAAAAGCCTAAGGGTGACCCATGTGCAGTTTGCTGGATCATGAATGTAAATTCTCCTTCAGTATTTTCTGATAACGTAGTACATTCATGCTGCCATCTCTTTGGACCAAATTCCCTGTGCTGCTGTAGCTCATGTTGTAGAATCCACCTCCGTTCTTCTCAGCAGGGATGGGGAACTTTTCTTCTTACAACTTGATGACTCCTCTCCAAACATAGTGATTTTGACCATAGAAAGTTCCATTTTGGTCTCATCACTGCAAGTAATTTTATTTCAGAAGTTTTGAAGCTTCTCTGGGGCTGTTTGGTGTATTGTAAAAGGGCTGTTTCGTGCTGTTCATACAAAAGGCTTTAGTGTGACAACTCCACCATGCAGATTCTTTTTTGTTCAAGTATCTTCTTGTAGCACATTCTGAAATAGTTTCAGGGAAGGCTATGTTTCAGTCGAAGTTGTTTGTAGGTTTTTTGCATTCTGACAAATATTGCCAGACTGGTTGAAGCCAGACTGGTTGAAGCAGCTGAAAGGCAGATGTAACTTAAATGACCACTTGTTATAACCGAGGTATGCAGAAGAGCTTCTCTGAATGCACGCTTCAAATTGTGAAGAAGATGAGCTACTGCTGAAGAAACTCATGCTACAATTTGCATAGGCTCATCAAAACTGAACAATAGAAGATTGGGAAAATGTTACCTTATTTGATGAGTCTTGATTTCTGTTGTGACATTCAGATAGTAGAAATAAAATTTGGCATAAACAACATGAAACCTTGTATCCAGTGGTAAATCAAGGATGGCAGAGCACCACCCTCCCTGGTAGAAATAATTTTTATTTTTAAAATAAGTATTTTTAAAATGCAAACTATAGACATATGATATAAATTTAGCCAATAAGCATCCTTGAATGTGATGCCCAAATCTTCTCAAGAAGAATCTTCATTCATCATCTCAAGAAGACTTGGTCAGTGGTGGAATTGGGATTATATGACATTACTGACAATGTGGTTCATCAGGACAGTGAATTTCAGACACCCCCAAATTAAATGAGATCTCCAAAGTCCAAAATTTGAAAGAACTTTGGTGGAGAAACTATAGGTCAAACCGCTTGGCTCAGATATACCTGACACAGACATACCTAAAAATCACACAACAGGCTAGTAAAAAAGGAACAGTGTATATGAGAGGCATCTCCTGTAAGTGGTACATCAGAAAAGCTTGGCTAGCTGGATGCAGCCATGTAAACTTCTTATTTTGCTTCCCATTGACTGTTAAAGCAGTTAGTAAAACAAAACATGGTGTCGGTGTTGGCCAGAAGAGGATGGACTCCACCCTTGAGTGTTGGTTCCTCCCAAGGTTTCTTCCTCACTCTCTTTCTCACTGGGGGCTTGGACTCGGATACTTGTAAAGCTGCTTTGAGACAACATCTTTTGTAAAAGGTGCTATATAAATAAAACTTGATTTGATTTGATTAAAAAACATGAGTGTACAAGGATGGAGAACGTCTTCAAACTTGCAGTGCTCGGCAGAGTTAACATCCCTACTCAACTAGATGAGGCCGGATTAATGAAGGCCGGATTTGCTAAATTCTATGGGGCCTTTGAGCTGGCCTTGAATAGCCACAATGAGTCTGAATAAAAGAAGCACACACACACACACCCTGTCCCCAGTTTTCTGTGTATACAGCATAAAACATTAATGATGGTTATAAAATATATAGCTCTAGAAATTACTAATATTTTGTCTTAATAGTTTTTTTGCTAATTTTATTGTGTTTCTGAACCAGACTCAGTTGGTAATACATTCTGTACTTTCTATCTTTGCTTATTAGTGCTTCAACTACTGATAATTACTGATTATCCAATAACCAATTACTGATTATTTCACAGAGCACAGGTATCATGCAGTTTGTGTCACATATTATTGGGATTGTTGTTGAAAGTGTATGAATGTGACACAAACAGCCCCACCTATAATATAGAAAGGGCATACTTTCTTGGCATACTTTGGACCCTGTAATACCAAAACGAATGACGACTAAATGCCACAGCCTACCTGAATATTGTCTATCTCTCTATGGCTGCAGAGTACCCATCTTTTCATGGCTTCTTCTAGCTTCTTCTATAACATGCTATGTCACAAAGCTCAAATCATCTCAAATGGGGTTCTTGAACATGAGTTCATTGTCCTTAAATTGCCTCCACAGTCACCAGATCTCAATCCAATAGAGCACTTTTGGGATGAGGTAGAACAGGCCATTTGCAAGATGGATCTGCAGCAACTGCATGATGCTATCATGTCAATGTCATGTCTACAGTCTCTGAGGAATGTTTCCAGCACCTTGTTGAGTCTATGCCATGCAACGTTAAGGCTGCAACAAACCATATGCTCCTTTATTTTGGTTTTGTTTCTGGTTCCCTAATCTGGGTGAGGGAATGTGGGTCCCGTTACTTTCTGACTTTGTAACTTGTATTTCGGCCCTTCACTGAGCCCAGCTGTCTAGTTTTTGTTAATTTTCTTGCATATTTATATCCCCCATTTCCCTGTCCGGTTGTTAGTCTTCATAAGTAACTCCCTCTGTGATTTCCTAGTTTTCTGTGGCCTGCTTTGGTTATACTGCTCTTCATTTCTGTTCTCTCCAAGTTCTTTTATGTTTTTAATTTGATTAGTTTTGTTTTTGTCTTTGTTTTCCAGATTTGGTCCATTGTCTGACCTCCCTGTTTTTTGTGACTTTTGACTGTACTATTGATAAATGACATATAAATCAATTTAGATTCACCCTTAATAAACTTAGTCTTGCAGGCAGCCCACCTGCATTATCCCTCATCTGTCAGAACATCACAGCTGTTTACAGTTGCTTGGCAACATACAGATAAAAAATGTGAAATGTTTAGCCATTTTGCATAATTAGTAAATGATCCATTAGCAACCAGGACCATGAATATGATGATGTGAATATAATTATGTGAACTTTCACACACTGTCTTGTCTGTCTAGCTGACTTGTCTAGCTAGCATGGCTGGTCATTTCTCCCAAATGAGACGAGATTTGCTGCCTTCCTTCTTTGAATGCACTTTTTTAGCTCGGCAGCCATCAGGTGCCGTTGGCCTTGAAAAGGCCTGTGCATGGCTGTAAACTGACCACAGCGAAGACGTATGTCATGTGTAAAATGGAAGTGCACTTTTGACACTCAGACTGACACATTACTTTATCTGCACCGCATGCAGACAGTCCAGAACAGGAAAGAGGAATTCCCTTCCTCTTGTCCATACCACCTGTAGTCCACCATAAAGGAAGAAGATCAATCCTATTGTGACACATATCAACCTGTCAGTCATGTGCACACAGCTCACACAGAACTGCCACGCCTCAGACCCATTTGAACCTTCCCCAGTCTATTATTTCTGGGCTGTTTATCGACGTCTTAAAACCACTGTAGCCGACCAACTACAGAGCCACTGACTTTGAATTCTCGGATGGCTCAAGCACAGTTAGCCTGATGCAGAAAAGAGCACAAATCTTTCAGAGGTCAAGTTGTCATGAGGCAGAGAGGGTGGGGCCCATTGTGGCCGTAAACCTTTAGTAATCTCCTCACGCAACAGAATTACTTAACTGACAGAGTTCTGGCCGTCTGCTTCTGCCACACTCCAGCGGATCCCTGGAAGTGTTGAGTGGTGTTCGTCTTGGGGCACACACACACCAGAGGAATTAACTCTCCTATTATGTTCAGAAATTAGTCCCATCTATCATGTTGGCAGCTCAGTTTTGACTTCTTTTAAATCATCTCACATCAGTCATAATTAACATTTTTAGCCCCAATTTCATGTCACTTATTATACAAACATAAGCGTAATTTACATATAAGCGTAATTTACATATGGAAAAGAATTCTCATACATCACTCTAAACTACTGATGAAGAAAATAAGGCAGAATATGATCGATGAGGATCTTAGTTTATAAAGGGAGTAAAATACATTGCTGTACCTTTTACTACCAAATAAAATCAGTGACTGTTAAACCTTTACAAACAACAATCTATTTAAACATCTGCTACCTACTTCATTACAATCGCCTACCTTGTACCTACACTCTCTGGATAATTTATTATGTACAGTTACCTATTATATAACAGCATTTCTGTTTATTTAAGTGTACAACTACACTGTGGCCCAGCTATTACCACCAGGGAGTCTTCCTTTCCCAGCAGTGAAACGTTAATACTACATATGGTGATAGATGTTATGTTGTATCAGAGTTTTTAACCATCATTGTCTGCTGGGCTGAACATGGATCACCACCCAAAAAATCCAGCCCACCGTAGTCCTGACTGAGCTGGAGGAGACAACAGGTGTGCACTGCAGGAGATCCAGTCTCTAATTGAGCACATTCAAGGTGCTTTAACTATTCTAGGTTTCTGATGTAGCAGGGTGGTGAGTAAAGGATGTGACTTGCTTGATTCCCTCATTGTGAGATAATGCTTTGGAGTAACCCAATATAGCTTCTTCTGTTTTTTGGGTGTGGATAATGAGGATATCAAGGTTACACTAGACCAGGCTTTCAGCACTTTGGTGTAACAAATTTGGGTCATCTTCATCTGTCAACAGGGTTAATAAAGTGAAACCAATAGAGAATTTGAAAATGAACTTTGTTGTGTAGACAGCAATGGTTGACTGGCAGTCCTTTGGGCATACAGTATTAGTGCTGATGGTTGGGGATAGTCTGTGTCACTGAAACAATATTGTACAAGTGGATGGCATACAAACTGATGTTTCACGCAGTCATTTTTTTCCAGTAAAATATCAGTTATATTAGAATTAAATGCTGATGTAATATTCAATAAAAGATACTGTGGCTTTGCGATAGCAAAACCTTTCAAACTTTTCGGTCCAACCTTTAAACATAGTAAACATAGTTTAAACACCTTTTATGAAATGAGTATGAAAATGAAACATTTTCTGATGAAGTTATCTTCTTGGATATAGGTGTTCCATGCTGTTCATAATGTCCCACAGTTTGATAGAAGTATACGATTGATAGATGTATACTCAAGGAATTCCCTCCAGTATCTTCCAGTTTGTCTCCCTCACCTCTTTCTACTTGTTTTCATCTATCTTCCATGCCATATCTGGGTCCGAGTTGCAGGTGCAGCATCCTTAACAAGGAGACCCAGGCCCCCCTCTCCTGCACCACCTCCTTCAGCTCCTCCCAGGGGGTACTGAGGCATTGCCAGGACAGTCAAGAGATCCATCCAGCATGTCCTGGGTATTCCCCAGGTTCTCCTCCAATTTGGACATGCCTGGAACATCTCCCTAGGGAAGGATCCAGTGGACACTTAGACCAGATGCCCAAACCACCTACTCCAAGCCTCTCCTCTCCTTGTTTGTTTGGTCACTACCCAGAGCTCCTGACCTCTCCTTGGCTCACCTCCTCATCATGGTGGAGGGGTTTGTATACTTGCATGATCCTAGGAGCTATGTTGTGGGGCGTGAAAGCTCCTAGTAAGGTCTCCCAAGGCAAGTAAGTCCTAGGTAATGGGCCAGACAAAGGGTGATCCAAAACCTTTGTGCCAGAAAGTAAAGGGACCCAGCTTCCCTCATCTGGATTAGGGTTCCTGGGGCCTTACCATGGAGCCAGGTCTAGGCTCAGCCTGATAGATGTACATGGGCCCACTCTCCCATGGACACACCACCTGTGGGAGAGGCAGTTATGGGGGTTCGGTGCAGTGTGGATTGGGTGGTGACTGGAGGTTGGGACGTTGGCAGCCTGATCCTTGGCGACTGAAACTGGCTCTTAGAACATAGTGAGTGACTGAGAGTGGGGGAGTGGCAGTGGTCTATGTGTTCCTTGCTGGGGGGGGGCACTTGCTAAAATGTGGCTGTAATGGACCACTCCTCTACGCCCTCATCCATGTGGTGCCATTCACCACACAGTTCTATGATTCATTGTTTTTCTTTGTCCTTCTGACATGTTACCATGTGTTCTATGTTTATACTTCCTCATATTGCCAGGACCCATAATTGTACCCTGTCTGCTTATTACGACCTGTGTAAATTCTCCTCGTTAGTCTCTTGTTGCCACTTATTAAGTTTGTGTTACTGTTTCTTTGTGAGTGTTGGTCTGTTGATGTTACTATCATTGTTTTCCTGTTTACCTCTTTACTTTTATTTTTGAATTGCACTCCAACAGCCCAAACACCTAATTCACACCTCACTGCTCAGCGTTCGAGTTTCCGACAGGAGCGCCTGTTTGGCTTGTTTAAACACAGGATGTAATTGGTTGGAGGTGGGGGCGGTGCACTTGGTATTTCCCATCTGCTGTGAATGAGTGAAGTGTTTTGTCAGAATTGATACTGCAGCTCGTTTTTCCACTTGGGCTAAGTGCTGTCAGCTCTAATGGGGAAGGGGCCTGACACCAGCTCGAAAACTCCATTGCTTAGTCAGCAAGGGATGCCGGCACCAGATGAAGCCTTCAGATGAAGTGCTGCACCTTTCCCTCAACCTGGGCTGAACCTGAGCACAGCAGGGCACAGTCACACACAGTTGTGTGCTACAGCGCAGCAGCACATGGCCAGAAGAACTGCTGTGTGTATCAGTTGCACTCAGAGCTTTGGCCCTGGGTGGGCACTTGGAGTAATTTCCATAACCTCCACCCCCTTCTCCTTTAGAACCAGCCACTGAGACACCATCTCAATTATCTCTTTAGAGCTTGTTTAGCCATAATTACGTGCTGCCAAATATGTCGTTCTCATTATAATGCTGGTCTTAATTGCAGCGGTTTACGCTTTTCATCTGATGAGAAGAGAGAGAGAAAAAAGCTTGCTGACGCTATCTTATTGTCAGTTGTAGGACACAGAAGCATTCTCTAATTAGCATCAGAAGCCCTCACTAATTAGGATCGCTCTTAAACTCTTTTGTGGTCTGTGTTGACGAAAGATGTGCCCAGACAAAGTAACTCAGACTCCATAATAGGACTGGAAGCTTAATTAATGCAGATCTCTACCTTCAATGGCACAGCTTGATCAGTAGTTACTATAGCTTAATTACATTTTCATTAAGACCATCGACATTTATGTTCATCTTGCCCTTGGATTCATATCATGGAGGGAGTGTGTGAAACTGCAGCTTGAATGAATGAATGCACCCTTTGTATGTTTGAGAGGAGGATGGCTCTGACCTACTGTGGTCTCACACAGCTTCTAGTGCGGGTCCATTCTGCTGCTGACATGCAAGTCCTGCATGTCCTTAAAGAAGAAACGATTGAGCACCAGCAGAGTGGCCCATCGACCTGGCTGATGGAGACTGGATGCTCTGGTTCTTTCGGCAGACTGACACCTCCACTGTTGTTCTCAGGCGGAGCAGGACAACGGGCACCCTCTCCCAGCCTTTGCCAATCTACACATCGAAGTGCTGGACGAGAACGACCAGGCGCCATACTTCCAGTCAGCGACTTACCATGGCTTTGTTGTTGAGTCTGCCCCGGTCGGCACAACGATCTCCAGCAACGCCAGTCTCACCTTCCCTCTGACCATCATCGCCCTAGATAATGATGTGGAGGAGGTAGGAATCTTGCTATGTATGCATGAAGATCTGCAAAATTTTATTGTTAAAAACTTTAAAATTCACTTTAAATGTTCTTCACCCTTTTAATGTTCCATGTTCAGTGTTCTATGTCCTTTATGCCAGCTTTATTGATCAATTTTTACCTTTTTGTTTTTTTCACCTGAAGCTCACAGTTAACCAAGTGCCTGTAGGTATTAGCCAAAGGGCTAGTAGAGCATGATTAGAAGTGTGAAAACGTGCTGGGCGATAAAACGATCTTGAAACAGCATCTTGATCAAATTTATATTGATAAAAATGTCAAGCTTTTGACATTTTTGTTCGATAAGAATAGATATAAAAACTATTACACAGCAGAAATAAATGTCACAGCAGCCAGTCCGTAAATGTTGGCTTGCACGATAAAGTACACAAATAAAGCTCTGAAAACTAGGAAAAAAACAAGGGGAACCAGACGTGAAAGTGAAAGTGAAAGTAAACATGCAACATCCTCCAAAGTTGAGGAAATCTTTGACAAGTTACCATGACATCTGTTATATGGAAGTGGTGTAGATATCTGAAAAGCATTGAAGCACAGATTAAGGTCTGCAATGGTTGGTGGTTGGTGCAAACCAAGACGGGAAACAACAAATCTTTTCCACAGCTACCACAAACACAGTGTGAATTGTGGCCCATGTTAGTCCATCCATGCTTTAGAGGAGCTGTACCTAAACAACTATAAATCATGTCATCTTTTGAGGCCCCTTTTGAAAAGCATTTAATAATGACAACAGATATAAGAAGCAGTTTCAATGATATAACAAGCGCAGATGTAGACATGTAAATATGTAAAACCAGTAAATTACTTTATTTTGTTAAGTATGTTAAGCAGATAAAGCAATGTTTGTTTACATTATTATTATTATTATTATTATTATTATTATTATTATTATTGTCTTAATTTGTTAGCAGGATACACTTCAAGCTGATAGTTTTATGAAATTATATATTATGATAAATATCAATATCATTGATTGTTTTTGTCTTATCACCCAGCCCTGCTGTGAAGTCTTCCTTTGTTTTTGCTGTGCTGTCTTTTTTCCTACTGTTACCATTTTGTTTTATTGTTTTCTGATTACATTTAGGGCCTGCTGGCAAGGTATTTGAAGTATCCCATATAGAATTTTCTGGACCTTGAGGCCAGTTCTTAGTAGAAAATGACAGCCGCTTTATGGGAAACTGAGCACAGTATGATGCCTGAAACAGAAAAAAATAATCTTTTTTTTTTTGTTTTTTTTTTAACACAAAGGTTGCTGCTGACAGAGTTCATCACTCTAATTAGCGTTCAAAGAATGTGTGCCTGTTTACACTTTGAAAGAGGGAATAGCAGTGCACAGTCGCTCTAACAACATGACACCAGAGACCCTATCATTGTAGGTCTATGTGTGGAAGAGAGGAACCTCACATAAGGTTAATAACACTCATCCAGTGTTGTATGAACAAACCTCTGCTGTGACGGCCATTTTTCCTTAAACCTTAACAGCCACATTCAGTAATCCATTAACAGCCAAGGCCACATAGACATTATCTACAGTGCTGAGAGAAGGGAAGCAGCTTGAGTAATGGAAGTCCCTAGAAGCACAGAAAGTGCTTACAGGTTACATCTTGTCTGTCACCTTCGTGTGGGTCAGAGCAGAATTTCGTTCAGGTCGAGTTGTAGGCCATTCACACTAGATTCCTATTATTCCTTCAGTGTGCTAAGCAGTTTGGTGCAGATAACGCTGCACTTTTTTTCCTTAGTGACTAATTCAGTGTCTTTAAGAAGACCCCACCCACCCCTCCTAAAACAACGGAGCACAGTGCATGTATATTCACAGTACTACCTACAGTACTAACTACTCAGCAAACTTTTTCCTCTTTTGGTAATTTTTAAAACAAATTATATATGCTAGTGAAGTAGCATTGTCTGTACGCAGAGGAGGCTTTTGGGTTCCTTCATTCTTGTTGTTCTTACATGCTTGCGTGAAGTTGCTTTGCTTCAGCGTCTACAAGCTGGCTCTCCTGCTGAGGTCTGGTCATTTGAAGATTCTTATTGCACTTTTCCCTGGTTCTCCACCTCTTTCCTGTCTTTGCTCTCAGCCCAAACGTTTGTTCTTTTGTGGTGTCCTGCTGTCCTTGAAATTGACTGCTTCACTTTCATGTGCAGTGAATGCACTGCTGACCTTTTGCCTTTGGGGTGGTTTGCTGTTTTGTTTTGAACACACTGCACTTTTCTCTGGCACCGAACACACTTTGGATTGATATCCCTTGCAGACCAAAGATCCCATGGTGCAAGTCTCCCTGGACAACTACGCAGGCATCTTTGCGGTGACGCCGACCGGGCTGGCCCGCTACCTGACCCTCCTGAAGCCTGTGGACCGCGAGGAGCAGCAGAGCTATGGCTTCACGGTAAGAGCTGCTTCTGCTCTAGGAGGAGAATCTCCTCACCTCTTTAAGACTCCTTGTCCTATCACAGTCACTTTTGGACTCCGCTAGATATGTAAGAGTCCCTAACAAATGATTATAGTCTAGAAGTCTACCCAGTTTAATGAAGTGTAGGAGATATGTATCGTCAGTCTGCAGTACCCTTACAGTTATTTTTCTCTACTTCCTACGTCATAACGATAGAACAAATCATAGTGCAATTTTACATTTAACAATATCTTAAACAGAACAATTCTGAACAATTTTTTTTCCCCCTATGGAATGATACTCTTTAAAAAATGTCTAAAAATATATCCTGCTTTTTCAGATAAGCACATCTATTTGTAATTTGTTTGTCTGTCTTTGTGTGAGTTCATTCCAGAGTCCTGCTTCGTTTTTATGTGCTTATAGGAATATGTAAGTGGAAAAAAACGGAGGAAGCTGGAATGGAGGGATCGATTGTGGGCATGAGAGAAAGCAATCAGCATAAGAGCATTCTGAAAAATGAGATTGTGGGAAGAGATAAATAGTGCATCCGTAATGTAATGCGATACAGTTGCCTTTCTCATTAACTGGTTCTGCAATACCCTGTGTGAGCACCTTCCACAGAGAACTTTCAATCATGAAAACTGTGGTTATTAAGCCTCAAGCTTTTTCCCCCTTCTACTACCACATGTGGAGAGAATCCCAGCCCCAAGCAACGGGTACGCTACTGGGCTAATGACGTCCCTCGACCCTGACAGGAGATGCGTATCCTTGGGTTCTCCGGGTTGTTTAGAACAGAGGGACAGATAGGGGTGACTCTGTCAGCCACCCGAAGCAGTCTGGGCACTGGCAGTGGCGGAGCGAATGGGCACGACGTCCTCAAAAACTCTGCGCCGTCGATTGGCAGCGCTCCACTCCTGTCCCTCGAAGATGATGTCATGGCCTGGAGATTGATGGCCTGTGGCTGAGGAGGACTGCAGGTTCAGCTCTCCATGCAGTTTTGCACTCTCGCTATGATTTGTGTGGCAGGTTATAAAGAACACGGCTAACTTTGAAAATCTCTGAAGTTATTTTAATCCTCAGAAAGAAACCGTCAGCTACCATTGCCATTTTCTCCAGCCTGGTCTTAATGAGTGATATTTTAAATATGCAACATACTAAAAGCTGACAATATTTGAATTCATTTTTACAGTTTTATGTATGATCAAAAAGTTTTTTCCTCCCAACAGACTGGCAGAACATCAAAAAAAGATCAGAAATTTGTAAGCCCCTGATCACCTGATCATCTGAATGGCATGGCTACTTTATAAGGTTGTTCTGCCAGTCTGTTGGAGGGATCACGGCAACCGCCTAATCAGGCTGAAATGTGGCTGGATCTTGTTTAAGGCCGAGGCTGTTAACAGGCACGCTGCTTCATTTGAGCCCTTCCCGCTTGGCAGCCCTCACACTGCGAAGTCTTGTGCTGCATACGAGTTAGCTGGAATCCCTCCAAGATCAACCTTGAGGATAGTTTGTTCTTTCTTTACTCCTCAAACACACATTTAGGGCCCTGTCTTACACACAGAAGAAAATCAAATCAGCTTATTTCTTTCTTTTTTTTTTTTTAATCCTGAAAGGCTTCATTATGTCATCTTATCACCTTGTCTGCCTGGTCAGAGATTAACAGCCACGTCAGACCCTTGTGTGACTCAGTAAATACGACATGAGCCGCTGTGTTTTCCATTTGTTATTAATTCCTATTAATTAACATTCCTCTTTAATTCAGTACATGAGGCTAATGTCCGCCGACGCTAAAAGCAGATTTTAGAGGCGCAAGCAGGAGGGGCAGCTCACGGGTTCTGGTCTGGGGCTTTTAGCAATCACAGCACTTATTAACACTACACCTGTCTGCCGTCAGCCTGGGGGGTTCAGGTCTGTGATGGTGGCACGGTATCTCGGGTCCATGATGGTGCCGAGGTGGTTCAGTTCTGTGATGGTGCTGAGGTGGTTCAGTTCTGTGATGGTGGTGAGGTGGTTCAGTTCTGTGATGGTGCTGAGGTGGTTCAGTTCTGTGATGGTTTTGAGGTGGTTCAGTTCTGTGATGGTGGTGAGGTGGTTCAGTTCTGTGATGGTGCTGAGGTGGTTCAGTTCTGTGATG
>JAOYMR010000011.1:642755-653297 GCA_025802075.1 Tenebrosternarchus preto | reverse complement strand
CCGCGTACGAGCGAGTGGTGCTGCGGGAGGGTATGTTGCTGTTGGTTGAGACGACCAGGCTGTTCCAGCCACCGCCGCCCCCCCCCCCCACCCGCTTATGAGCGCGCTGCCTTGCCCTGAACCATCAAAGGCAGGAAATTGCAAACATTATAAAATATTAATATGCCAGGGCTATCGGAGCGTCTTCAGTAAGCAGTGACGAGAGAATGAGCACATGACTGGCGGCAGGCCCCCGGGCCCCTCTCTCCCCCAGGCCCCCCTCTCACTGCCTCCACTATGCTGAGGGCAGCTGTCACTCAGAAAGGGCTCTATGCAGTACCTCGACAAATCTACTCATTCGGCGAAAGGTGCCTCGAGGCCAGTCTCTAAACGCATGCTAGTGTTTACTTGACAAAGAGGAAACACATGAACCTGACAGTGATGGACAATTAAAAAAAAACAAACAAAAAAAAAGGCCCCGTAAATTTGTCTTCCGCAAGAAAGTTTAAGCGGAGGGTTTCCGATGCTTTGAGTCTGTAGAACTCACAGAGTCAGCGTTACGGCAGGCTGACAGGGGTGTGTGGTGGGTGACTTAGAGACGCTTCGAGCTCTCTTTCACCCCCACAGACTCAGAAATCAAATAAATGGAGGAGAGTCTTCCTCACGTGGTCTTGTGGGGGATTCTCAGATAACTCAGAGCTCCAGGATCGTCCCTCATTCAGTATTCCCTCATTCTACTCCATTTTATCTACATTTACAGCTCCTGCTTAGAATAATCACAATGCTTTTATCTTCATGAGTAATCATTATCACTGACGTTATATAACAGGGGAGAAAAAAATCGTGAGGTTTGTGTGTGTGTGCGCGACAGATTTATCCTGTATGAATAGATGATTCATACATACGGTTCCTGAAGCCTTGAGGATACCATCTTGCACTTGTTTGTTTAGCATCAACAAAAAGTGCCTGTCAGCACCAGGCCCTGCACGTCCCCGGGAGCGCAGAGCCTTTGTGTGAGAGCTGATTTTGACAAGACATGACTCTCTGTTTCGTCTCACAAACTCTTCCATTTCATCTTGGCGCTAATTGAGGCGAGATGTGGAACGTTCCACTCACACGCGGATGGTTTTATCGCTTGGTGCCTGTTCCCAACCCACGGGATCAGTCAAGCATTACTCAGGGTTTAGGTTCCAATGCCTTTTCTAGGATGCTCCACCACACTAAACTACAGTATGTTATAAGTACTCCATAACTCCATCACCAGCAGTATTGCCAGAGCGATCTGTAAACCTCCAACCTATTCTGCATCTCACCAAAATGTGTCTGAGGACCTGTGGGAGAACAATTACTAGATTTTCAATTTCTCCCTGGCCCACGAGGAGCCTGTGGCTATACTCAGATTTAGCAGCTCATAATAGTGAGCTGTGCAGGCAGAGGGTTTTACAAATGACTAATGCCTTGCTGTCTTTTATTGAAGAAAAAATGAGTCTACCCTACGTTTTAAGGAGTAATCTGTTTTTTGTTTTTTTTACCTTCCCCACTTTCATACCATTGCGGTGTTCTTGTTCTGCTTGTTTCCCTCCCTCTCTTGCCCTCAGACCCTGTCTCCTCCGTCATGCTGGGGGTGAGAATGGCTGGGAGCGTTTGCTGATCTGTAGGCCCCGTGTTGTACCGCCTTTCTTCGTGTCTCACCCCCCAGCCGTGTCTTTGCTTTGCAGGCTGGGTCTTCTGCTGCTGGTGAAGCCACTGGACAGGGAGCATACCGACCAGTACACGCTCACCGTGACGGCCTCGGACGGGACGCCGCTTGGGGTAAGGTCCCTCGCGTGGACAGCACAGACACCTGAGGTGATGGTGGAGGTGGAGGTAGCCTTTGTAGCCTTACATTTTCATTTTCACCATTTAGCAGACGCTTTTATTCAGAGTGACGTACAAAAGTGCTTTGTCTTTTGCTCATTGAATGTGTCCTAGCCAGTACAGTAGGAACACTGAAACTACTGAAAACACACTAAACTACTAAAATCAGTACTGATCCTAAAAGTGCAAATTAAACATGAGCTCTGTAATAGACAATAATAAATGCAATAACAAGTAATATCACAAAACTTCTGGAGTTTTAGTTTCCTGACAGTAGTTTTACATCTCCCAGCTGTAGGATCAGCGATCATTAAAATACTCTACAAATGACTGATTCTTCAGCCTACATTTGAAGACAAATGCTCTGTCCTGCAAAGAAGTCATGAAGGTCAGCCCAAGCGTGGTGCTGCGTGACTCTGAAACAGTTCGAACCGCAGCGGCATTTTCGAGTAATCCTCATTTTCGAGTAATCCTCATTTCACCGTTCTAAACTGATCTTTGAGCAGTGGAACTATTAAGAAGCTGAACTTGAACCTTGAACCTCAGGGCTCAGGCAGAAATGCTATAGTAGGCTTCTGCATGGCCTTTGCTTGCTAACTCCCCTATGGAAATGTCCATGCTGTACGTTCAGATGCCCCAGGCTCAGTGCTTGATTCTTTTTCCCTCGGTCTTTGGGCCCTGACTGGTTATTCTCTAAGTGGTTCTCTCTGAGGAGCTGCTGTGATTGATCTGAATAGCTGCGGCATGAGGTGTATCTCAGCGCCGAGCGATTACACTGCAATGATGGAGACAAATGAGCTCGGTGCACTCTTTTCTCCTCTTTTTTTCTCCTCTCACTCTTTTCTCCTCTTTTTTCTTAATTACAGAGCTGGTTCCCTCGCCAAACTGCCACCGTGGGTAAGCCGTGTGGACACGCTAGCTTTCGTCTCCCATAGCAGCGTGGAATAAAAGTGTTATTGCAGTGCAGGTTTAACGTCAGTTTCCAAGGACGTTTGTCTAATCGCCTCACCTGCATCTTTGACGATATTCCACCTGCTATGGGCAGAGTGCGGGGTGTCAAGACTATTCTAGATCTAAAACAAAAAGCACTCTCCTCTTATCTATGGCTTTTGTTGAAGCAGCTGCTTGACAGCAGGTGTATCCCATCAGGAGCTCAGAAGATGGGCACCTTGGCATCTTTTACTACCACTTTAGCACGGCGGCACTGTGACCTTTATGGAAAATGAATACAAATTCCCTTTCTCCCCCCATGTGCTCCTGAGTGAATAACCACTGTGATTTAATCAGGATCCACCTTAATTGGCAAAAGCTGCTGTCCTGGCTTTCCATTCCTGCAGAGAGAAGTAGATATACAGTGACTTCATGAAAAATGAAGAAGGAATATTCTCTCCTTCTCTCTCTCTCTTGCTCTCTCTCTCTCATCATCGTTTTTTTTTCTCTTTTTCTTCCCAACTCACTCTTTGAGATCATCTGCAACTCATTTTCCATTCCCTGACCTTGTCGCCTTCACTTACAGCTGAGAACAGCAAGGAGAGTTTTGACGAGCCAGGTGTGGACAAGGTGAACGTGTGCAGTACAGAGAGCTCTTTGAAATACAGTGACCTTTCTTAAATCGCCTGGTCATTAGCCAATTTAATAAACACACCTTTCCAGAATGCCCTGTAGGCGAGAGATAAGAACTGGGTAATGCCCCGGTGGCCTCCGGCTAAAACTCAGCTCCTT
Source organism: Tenebrosternarchus preto (assembly GCA_025802075.1). Classification (NCBI taxonomy): domain Eukaryota; kingdom Metazoa; phylum Chordata; class Actinopteri; order Gymnotiformes; family Apteronotidae; genus Tenebrosternarchus; species Tenebrosternarchus preto. Next base: position 649,739 of record JAOYMR010000011.1, on the reverse strand, counting down.
GACCTCCACTCTATGGGAGGTGACCTGGGTGTATGTGAAGTGATGGGAGGCCAAGATGACCCTCTCAGAACTGGAGGCCAGAGCCCAGGAGGCGATCCACAGACAGAGCCCCCAACCAGACCTGCCAGATTCGATTGCAGTTGACACCTAAAGCCCTGGACTGCTTCTGTTTAGGAGTTTGAATGATCTTCCTTTCATTGTCTTGGTGAAGGGAACCTGCTTAGATTCTGCGTCAGAGCATTGTTGACAAACCAAAGAACAACAGCCTGTTTGTCCCTCAGCTTTGAGGGGTTTTGTGCTTACATAATGCTAGCTTAATGTTGACTTAATGCAAACTCAGCAGGCTATAAAACCAGCTCATGAAAGATTTACGATGACAATCTGTCAAACTCACCGCTATATGAACCTTGAACAAAGATCTCTCCATGGCAGGGAAAGACCATTATGTAATTTATGGTATATTCTATTGCCCTTACCACTTAACCTGGATAGGCCCTGTGGGCCTATTTTTTGGACGTTATAAGATGGGCACTAGCTCAGAGTGTCGTGGGTGGAGGCATATGTGATGAGAGCGATGAAACGCTGATGAAGCCTCAGTTGTGAGCACTGTCTGTGGTGAAGGCAGTGGTGGTGTTGGCGATGATGGTGTTGGCTGTGGAGGTGTTGTAACGGTGTTACCGGTGGAGATGTTGTGGCGGTGGAGATGTTGTGGCAGTGGAGATGTGGTGGTGGGTATTTTGGCGGTGGAGATGTTGTGGTGATGGTGTTGTGGTGGGGCAGGTGTTTGTGGCGGTGGTGTTGGTGGTGGAGGTGGCAGCGGTGGAGGTGTTGTGGTGGTGGTGGAGTGGTGGGGCAGGTGTTTGTGGCGGTGGTGTTGGTGTTGGTGGTGGAGGTGGCAGCGGTGGAGATGTTGTGGTGATGGTGTTGTGGTGGGGCAGGTGTTTGTGGGGGTGGTGTTGGTGGTGGAGGTGGCTGCGGTGGAGATGGGGTGTGTCTCAGCATGCAGTCTGATTCTCTGTGGTTGGCTGATGGTGCTCTGGGCATGTCTGATAGTTGGATTCTCTGATATTAATCTGGAGCAGATCTCCATCCTGGGCAGCATGATTATGTGTATTTTGTGTTTTGGTGGTGCTATATGCTACACAGATGCAGTTACTTTTTTAGATGTAATTGTTTTATGAGTTTACAGCTCTTGTTGTTTTTACCCGTGATCCAGGAAAAAAATGTAATGTAACATGAAGTTAATATACAGGATCTTTCGTATGTCCCTATGCTTGGTTAGATTCCTGTATTTTTCCAAAGATTCTCTCAGATTCAGAGTCGGTATGATAGAAATGCATGACAGTTCTAGAGCCAGAACTCTAGAGTGAACTTCAGAATGCACAGTGCTGTTTTGTCTGCTTTATACCTGATTCTGACATCAGCTGAAGCTATGAGAATTAAATGAGAGGTGATTGAGGAAGGAGAACACAAATCTGCAGGGCTGAATCCCTCCAGGACTGTACTGTGACTATAGAACACCATGTCCATGTTTGCCAGAAGTATATTATACTTACCAGATCATTTATAAAGAATAATGGTTTATTGATTCAGTAACTCCAGAGTTTTAAACAGACAAGAAGTGACATTTGATCATAATTTGATGTCTTTTAAACAAGTGACGGCTTCTATTTCCTGTTAGAGTAGACAAGAGAATGTTCATATTCATGGCAAGTAGATAATTTCAGTAATCAAACCCACTTTGACACCTCCAGCTCGTTGACAAGGCCTAATTGGCCTGGAAGAAAATCCCAGGTACCATGACGACTGTAATTTGAATAGAGTGTTGGTAGGGCCAGTGGGAACAATGTTCCAGCACCTGGTTTCATAAAATTCATCTGTGGTTTTCGATAGCTGGATCTCCTCAGAAGGGGCCATCTCTTTGCGTAATCACTGCCAGCTTTGATTAGCTGTTCTGTTTTGTGTTCTAAAAATGTACTGGTGACAAAAGGCAGAAACGGAAGCTGAGTTGCCTACTGCTTGTGCAAGTAGCCAACAACTGTGTAAAATAAAAACTCTACAGGTTCTAACGATGCACATGTGGACTCACCACCACTCAAGCCATTTATGTGCATTTGGGGCACAATGTTCTTCATGCTAAAGTAGCTGAATGCAGAAATGTAACTTTCCTCTAAAGGTAAATGTAATTTTATGCCTAAATTAAACTTCATTAGATGTTCTGGGTAACAAAACTCCTGCAAACATGACAACAGCGTTTTTAATTGTGATTCTCACGCTGGTGTCATGTTCCAAATTAACACTAATGACTGTTGATTTTTGTCTGTTGTTGTTGTTGTGCATGTCTGTGAGTTAGAGGAAGTGTGTTTTGTTAACTTTCAGAAGTTAATCATTGTTACTAGATTATTTGTAACCAACCCTCAGCAGTCGATGCTGCCATTTTCTGCCGACAATCCAGACTCCAAACATGCTAATTTGGTCAGCAGCTGCAGAAATCTTTAATTAGGCTCCTATTCACAGCTTGATAATGAATGCAAATATGTTATCAATTTGGCTAGATCAGCGTAAATTAATCAGTGGAAGGGGATATTTGTTTATGAAAGCAACCGCTGGCCCCACCAGGCAGAGATGAAATTAATCTCATTCAGCAGTTTAAGGGTTGTGTTTATTCACATGCTGTCTGCTTGACTCTTATACAGCTGTGTTACTCATATATTGCTAATCCCTCAAACATGTATTACTTATTCTGATGTCTTTTGATCAAATGGATGATGTCTTTTTATCAAATGGAGATCTCACACTTTCATTGTTAACAGACCTCAACCACCACAGTCAGCGTGCTGGTGACTGACGTCAACGACAACGACCCAGCATTCGACTCTGTGCTGCCTCGAAACCTCAGTGTTCTGGAGGAGCAGGCCAATGCATCAGTGGGTCAAGTAAAGGTAACCCTGCCTCCACTCCCTTCCCATTCACACATCCACGCTTTCCTGTCTGGTGCCACGGTACAGAGCAGCTTGTCTGTTTGAGAGAACTCTAGACTCGCCCTGCCTCACTGTTCCACTTGTTACGAACCCAGTCTAGGTTGGACCCGCAACAGAAAATGGTGTAGTGTGATGAACCAGGATATGTATCTGTACACGGCAAAATATCAAACAGCACAGAGTCAAGTGAAATGGAGAATGGATAAATTGTATTGTAATTGCGTGTATATACAAAACGAAGCACCGGGGTGATTTCGGGGTGACCACTGCTGAAACCAGAAAAGAATAACAAAACCAAACCCACACTAAGTTCCCCCGAAAGTGCCTTTCTAACCAAATAAATATCAAACGAACGACAAACGACTACCCTAACTCCCTTGCAACGAAACAGAGACAAACCCACAAAAAGAGAACACAAACAGCCAGCCACCCCTTCTCTGATGCAGAAACAATTATACAAAAACACACAACATGCAGAGGCAAAGGTACAAAGGGGGAAATCCGAAGTCATAAACCGAAAAGCAGAAACAAAGTCAAATACCATAATACACAAACAGCGAACCAAGTATAACCAAAGCAGCGATCAGGCGTAGCCTCCTTCACAGTGAGTCGGACTCCACTTTATCCATTAGTGCTTCCGCATTCCAGTAGGCTCTTCCGCATTCCAGTGGGCTCTTCCGCATTCCAGGAGGCTTTTCCGCATTCCAGGAGGCTCTTCCGCATTCCTGGATGACGCACCGGGCAGGGAGTGGTCCGGCTCAGGTGCAACCGATGCCACGACACACAAACAAACACGTATGCACAGAACAAATATACGACAAGGGTCATAACACACTGAGCAGAGCTCCTCCCCTTCAGGCGGCAGTACCCTTAATCCCCACCACCTCCCCAAACACAATATGTTGTATATCATTTTCCAATTAAAGAAATTGTAATTTAAAATAATTTCTCACCTTTGGGGAAATTCTGTATTAAGTGGCCTTGTTAAACCACAAGGACTTGTAATTAGTGGTTTGATTAATTGGGGTTTTTCTTTGTCGGAAGAGTAATCACAGTGTAACATGGGCAGATGTCTGGGGGGGGGCAGAAATAAAGTCATTTGTTCTCTCAGCTTCTTCTGATTTGTTTTAACTCTGGGGAAATGACACTGGGCCCAACCAGGAACTTCTTAAGACGTTCTTCTTTTGTTCTTGTTTTCCTCTTAAGTCACAGTATGTGTGTGTGTGTGTGTGTGTGTGTGTGTGTGTGTGTGTGGGATGGAGCACATAGGGACAAGTTGCATTTCCTGTTCCACTCTTGTCTCGGTGCTTGTTTGGAGCACATCCTCCCAGGCGAGCTCATGCCGGATACACACCCTTCCTTGGGCATGATGCTGCTGTCTGTCGATTTCGGCATCAAACGAGCTGGAGAGCTTCTCTGTAGACTCGCTGCCTCTATCACCACCGCCCCGGCGTCAGAGCAGAATCCTCTTCGCTGGCTGTAACACCGCTGCCTCGGTGTCACAGCAGAATCCACCTCTCTGGCTGTCTCACCTCTACCTCAGGGCCAAATCACAGTCTGCCTTTGAGACTATATTGCGGCCACCTCATCACACAGTGGAGTTTGCCTTACTGGCTAACACTCCTTTAGCTCACCTGTGACAGCAGGTAGACCCAGGTGCTAGCAACACCAAAGTCATGGGTTTGATTCCCAGGGATACCGACTGTCATATGGGTAAATTTCTTGTGACAGAGCTGAACACACACACATAGGCAGAATGAACTTCTCGTTTATTTAATAACACAAGGTGGAGTTCAAACAAAACAGTCTGCCTTGAAGGGCAGAAATCACAGAACCGCAAAAAAAAGAATATTTATTTTACAAAAATGAAACAACAGCAAGAGAGAGAGGTCGGCATGCTACAAGACTCAGCAACTCGGTGGGTCAGTGAAGGTTGGACAAGGCGCGGTGACCGGTCCTGGGTTTGGCTCCAAGTGGATCCGTCTCAGAACCCTTGTTGCTGTTCGTGCCTGGTGTAGAGGTGAGACAGAGAGCTTAGCCCTGTCCTTGACTCACGCCTGCTGAGGCAGACACATGCCTTCCTACGCTGCTGTCTGACCTCGTAGCCCCCGTCCCAGTAGAGTCATCACCAGACCCCACCTTTCTATATGTGCCCAGGTGACAGTCCACAGTGGTGCTGGTGAATTCTCACTGCTTGGGCAGTTTCAGCACCCTGGTCAGCACCCTCCCACTCCACATGACCTCACATCACCTCTGCGGCAGCGACCACACTATGGTAGAGCATTTGTCAAATGCTGAAAATGTAAACATATCACCACTGCACCACTTGGCCAGACCTTCGCTTTCCCTGCAATTGCAAATGAGTTTTTGCTCTGCGTGGATATCTTGGACTTCACATCACCCAGGTTCACATGCGGCATCATGGGTTGCCATGGAGATCACCTTCTTTTTTTTATTTCATTTGATTGTCAACGTACATGCTTTGCGTGTAGATACTTTAAGAGACATGTATATACAGGTTGTTAACAAGTATGGCAGTGTACTCGTTTTTGTCCTGTCACATCCAGCACGATTGTGATTTGATGCACACAGCTGAAAGATGAATAACCGCTAATTGGAACCCTGTCCTGTTAGAATGTTTTATCTTCATAATAATACAGTTCTCATTGAGCACTGTCAAGCAAAAGCTACATTTCAGTTTTTTTTTTCCCCCTTATCTTTAACAAGATGGGTATCAAGGGGCTGGTGCACAAATTACTGTCCTCCCTGACAGGACGTGACCCGTCCTCGCTGGGCCACTCTGAATGCAGCTGTGTGTCTCTGTGATACACAGCACAGGAAAAGATATATAGCATGTCTACATAAGACCTTAATTAAATTTAAATTGATTACTGTGGAGACAAATACTTTTATTACTGGATCTGGCTCGCAGTGGAGCACAATAAAAAAATAAAAAAAAAACGTTTTTTTCCCCCATTCTGTAGAATGGAGGAAAAGTTCAATTTAGTCAAAAAAAGAGAGAAAAGACATATTTGACAAAAGAACAACAGCACAGCAGGGCACAAGACCTTTGGTTCTTTGAAGTTTGCATTGTTTTCTGACATGTACCACCTCATCAGATCTAACTTTTAACTGCACTCCATAGTGAGTGTTTAGGAGACAAAGGTTATCACCGGTCTTGTAATTGTTATCACTATACAACACCTATTGATGCCACTGACATACAATTTCTAAGGCTTTTTATCTTCTAATTACATAGGAGCTCCAGTTTATAGGAAACGTTAATTAAACAGTGCAGCCTTTCTGTAGCCACTACTATGAAAGTTGATTCTGCCCTTTGTGTTAGCATTTAATAGCAATCTTAAGGCCTTGATTTTCCATTATTGGACATATCAAGGAGGCGTTTCTCCTCTTGAAAGCTCTACAATCGATCAAGCGCGCAACTCGTCTCCTCCCCCGGGGGGTCGTCCTCCTCATAGTCTGAGGTCCTGCTTGAGAAAGACTGCTGATCTACGCTGTCATTCTTGGCAACAAGGAGTCTGTGCTTATCAGAGTCACAGACTCCTTACAGAGTCTGTGCTTATCAGAGTCGCAGACTCCTTACTGCTAAGCGCTTTTGCTTGACTGCCGCTGAAGTAACTTCAGACGCTGCGCACAATAAAAAATGGTTAATGACGCCAGAGGATTGATTGATGCCATTAAATCCTGCCCATAACCACGGCGACCGTGCAGGAACAGCTCGCTCATAACCATGGTGACGGTGCAGGAACAGCTCGCCTGGGTTGTTCTTGGTCAAGGAGAAGGAGGAGAGTGAAGCTTTTGATTTACACCCAGGCACAGTTTATATATTTGTCCTGCCAGCATACGAGTGTAAAGTTTAGAGCTGCTCTAATAGGCTCTTGTGTTTTGTGGTTTGATGAAGGAGAGAGAGAGAGAGAGAGAGAGAGAGGGAGAGCGGAAGAGCGGGGGGTGGGGAGAGAGTGTGTCAGAGAGTGTGGGTGTG
>JAOYMR010000011.1:630505-642735 GCA_025802075.1 Tenebrosternarchus preto | reverse complement strand
GTTTGTGTGTGTGTGTGTGTGTGTGTTTGTATGTGTGTGCTTGAGTGTGTATGTCATTCTAAGCATTGTGTTTGGGGTGGGGGTTGTGTGTGTGTGTGTGTGTGTGTGTGTGTGTGTGTGTGTGTGTGTGCCTTTTCATTACTATAATGCAGTCTGTTGTACTTGCATTGGCAAATGGCACCTGTTAATGTCTCTTATCCTGCATTAAAGAAAAATGAATGTGCTTATATATCACTGATTTATTATCTAAATATTTTGATGGATGATTTTGTTTATATCATTGTGTGTGTGTGTGTGTGCGTGTGAGTGTGTGTGTGTGCATGCACATATGTTTGTGTGTATTTGTTTGCGTGCATTTTCATGCACATGTATGTGTTTTCTTTTGCCTGTGTTTGTGTATTTGTATGTATATGTGTGTGTGTGTGTGTGTGTGTGTGTGTTTTTGTGTGTATATATGTGTGGTGTGTCTGTGTGTGTTTGTGTGTATATATGTGTGGTGTGTCTGTGTGTGTTTGTGTATATATATATATATATATGTGTGTGTGTTTGTGTGTATATATATATATGTGTGTGTGATCTCACCAAGGCCACGGATCCTGACCTGGGTGCCAACGGGCAGGTGCGCTACAGGTTGCTCACCCACACCGATCTCTTCCGGATTACGGCTGACGGCAGTATCTGGACGACTGCACCCCTGGACCGAGAGCGCAGAGCTCACTACGACCTGGTGGTGGAGGCGTACGACGCAGCCCCGGACCCCCGCCGAGCCTCCGTCACGCTCTCCGTCAGCGTGCTCGACGTGGACGACAACAGTCCGTTTTTTGCGCAGGTGTCCTACAGCGTGCTGCTTCCTGAGAACAGCCCTTCAGACATGATCATTCTGCACCTCAGTGTGAGCACCTGACCCAACACACACACGTCCACGTGTGTGCATACACACACACACACACACACACACACATACATACATCCATGCATGTGCATGCGTGTACACATGCATACTCACACGTTCACACACACACGTGTACACACACACATGCATACTCGCATGTTCACGCACACAGTTTTGTGAAACAGTCTATCTGTGGATGTTTATGGTTCAGCTCATAACCTGTTTGTGTGTGTGTGTGTGTGTGTGTGTGTGTTAATGAATCTGTATCTGTGGATGGTTATGGCTCAGCTCATTAACCTGTGCGTGTGTGCGCGCGTGTGTGTGCGTGCGCGTGTGTGTGTGTGCGTGTGTGTGTGTGCGTGTGTGAGCATGTGAGTGTGTTTGTGTGTGTGTGCGTGCGTGTGTGTGTGTGTGTGTGTGTGTGTTAATGAATCAGTGTATCTGTGGATGGTTATGGCTCAGCTCTGGTATACACCCAGGGCAGTAGAGCCTTATGTGAATTCACTAAACAACAAAGCAGAACCAAACAGACCTGAACCACCCCTCATGTGAGGGTTTAACGTTGTCCTGGTTACTGAACAAGCGAAAGGACACCAGACTGTCATGTAGGAAAGGTTTTGAGTTACAGAATGGAGCCCATAGCTATCATGGTTGGTGTAAGCCTTACATAAGCAACTGCTTGCTAGTGTTACACCAGCCCATAACAACACATAACTCCAACCCGGCTCTCGGCAACTAAGCAGAGAGAAAAGCTTTTTCCGTCATGGAAACCAAATATACACACACAAACAAACCCATCACTCAGGATCTCTTGTAGTGTCCATGTACAGGAAACTAGCTGAGAGACTAGCTGAGTACATGAATGTTTTCCTTACAGACTTCAGCTAGCTTCACAGCACAGTAAAGACCAGTCAAATCTTCCAGGAGAGGGGAGAGGGGAGAAAAAAACGATATTGTCTTTAAGGTTTAGAGACCTTACAGCTAGTCCAGTAATAATGGTTCAGCTACATGGTGTTATATAAACTTTTAATCCTATCTCCTAATAACATGTACGGTTCAGTAAATGGTAGACCTTTACGTGAACAGCACAGGCTTGTTGTAGAGTTTCAGCTCGAGCTTTCCAGTGCTTTCCAACTGATATTAGTCTTTTCTAGCTGACCTTCTGTTGGTCCACATCCTTGGACCCCTGAGTAACGGAGGGTTGTGTTTATGAGAGATGAACTTTGCTCAGGACAAGGTCTTCTGAGCTGCACCTGTTGTCAAGCCGTAAGTTCAAAGGCGTCTTGGCCAGTTGAGGATTGTGCTGCTGATGCACTCAAGGTGCCACAGGACAGTGTTTGAATATCTAATATCTTGTTAATCTTTGGTTCTTAAAATCATTCATATTGTTGCTATGGTTATACATACTTTACATTTCCTGTTCCCCCAACCTGAATCATTCCATGTATTTAACCCCTTTATTTTAATCTATGGTCTGAATTACACATTATCAGTGCGTATTTCATGTTCATACTGATAACAGCAAAGTCAGCCTCAAAAAGGGGATTTGTAATGTCACAAGGTAAAATGCATTATGCCCTCCTTCTGGCACAGTGACAACTGCCAGACTGTGACATTTATTATCTTGAACTATGGCATGGCTATCTGATCACCTCGTTACCTCAGGGTAACATCACAGATTCATGCTTCTCAAATGTCTTGTCATTTGAGGCCATGCTACTGTGTGTCTTAGGCAAGGAAATCAAAGGAGCATACCTGAGAGAGAGAGAGAGAGAGAGAGAGAGAGTGCGTGTGGGCTGTGATTCTTTCAGCCTATACCTTGGTAACACAGCTATCATGCCATCAGTGACAGGCCTCCAATGACAAGGGCCTTGCTGGAAGCCATCTCTCCTCCTTCTCTCTCTCTCTCTCTCTTACACACACACACACACACACACAGGCGCAACAGAAAGACCTCTACCAAACTATTGTGTGCAGCCGGTCGTTTGCCCCCTCTGTATACTACTGTGTGTGTTCTGAGCTCAGCTATCTGCTTAGTGCTTCTAAGATCTCTGGGAGGCTGTTTTTTTTTTCCTTTCACCCTCATTCCTTCAGGGTGACGTTTTTAGAAACCTTTATTCTAGGTATTTATGTGCCCTATTTGGCACAAGAGAAGGTTCTGCATGTCAGGAACTGAGAATAATCAGGTGTTACTGTGCGGCCCTGGAATGAACAGTCCTTACATGCACGTTGGCAGGTCTCAACAGACCGATGTGAACTCCTCCTTTCAAAAGTCTGGTTTGCGTAGCAACACCCCACAGAGCCCTCATGTCATTCCCACTTGTCGTTAATTTTTTTGTTTTTTTCCATACGTGTCTTCAAAAGGCATCGGACCCGGATTTGGCCTCCAACATCACCTACCGCATCAGGACGGAGGAAGCCAGGAAGTTCTTTTCGCTGGACCCCATCACTGGCGACCTGAGAGCGCTGTACACGCTGGATTTTGAGAAGCTCTCTGCCGAGGAGACCACACACACCTTCGTGGTGGAGGCCCTGGATGGCGGGGGCAGGATGCCGCCCGGTTTAGCCACCATCACCGTCTCCGTACTGGTAAGAGAACGTTGAAGCTACGTGGCAATTCCTGCGCTCGCGAGACACCTGTTGCTAGACCTTCACAATCTTAATGGAGACTGACGCACGGCCTCCTGCTGTATTGCCCCCGAAGCACCACGGCTGTGTGGGTGTGGGGCTGGTTTTGCATGTCTCTCTCTCTCTCTGCAAGCATCACTGCCTGATTCGTAAGGGCTGTGAGGTCCAAACAGCAGACACCGGTTGCATGGCAATTAGCTCTAAAGGATGGGCAGCTGCTGGCTTAGTGGCAGCCTTCGGGAGCGGACACTGCCGCGTTTGTGTTTCCAGGTCCCAGAGCACGCAAAGCTGGAGTGGATTGATATTCTCCGAAGGCTGTTCTCGCTAATTTCCTGACTCCGCAGACGACAGGACCTTCTCTCTTTTCCTATAGTCCCAGAGCAGCAAAGATAGAGCAAAGGTGACCAGTCGCTGTATTAGCTCTGACAAAGCTCATCTGCAACAGGTAGCGGAAGGAGCCACAGAGCCATTTGGAGAAGAGCAATCTCTAAATAGCTTCCGACTCACAGAAATGACCTACGCCTGTAGATTCCCTATTTAAGTGCTTTTGCCTCTTTCTTTGTATTCCCGTCTGAAGATCTCGTGGTGCAGTGCCAGCGTGTCTTGCATCGTCATGTGCTCAAACCCTGGGCCTCGCAGAGGCGGAGACCATTTTACGTCCTTCCCAGCCTCAACTCAGCAGCTAATTGTCTTTGCAGATGGGTTCCAAGATTATTTATTAATTTTCCTTCTTTGCACGGTGCAGCTAATTGATAATTAGTTGCTGTGGAAAATGAGAAAGTGCGAGTCCATGGAGATTATGCGTGTGCTACCTGGTGCGTGGAGTCTTCGGAATACCGGGGTGATTAAGACATGATCACACCCCCAGGCCGTGATTTTCATCAGGAAAAAACAGAAACACTGTCTGGCTCACTGTAGATTTTACACCGCTGTTCCTTACATGTGCGCATTTAGGTTGTTTTTTTTTCTTGTTTGTTTTCTTTTAAGTATAAGGTCAAAATGGCTTATTTCTGTCTGGAACCACCACCCGCATATGTGCAGATATGGAGGAGGGCTGGGAGGAAAACAAACCTTGCCATTTTCATTTCAGTGCTTTCTTCAGGATCGCTTTGTTCTCCATGCACAAGCGAGTGGCTCCGGTTTATTAGTCGGGCCCTCAGGTCGTCCCAAGGCCGTCGCTGAATAAACCCTGGCTCCTGCAGGAGGGGCCCGCGTGGTGACAATAAGGGGTGGAATTTGGCCCCCTGAATCGCTCTGGCCTTTCCTTGGACTCAGGGAAGCGCTCCATATTGGAGGCGAGGGGCAGTGCCTGTCTGCCTCTGTTTCCAGAGCGGTCCTCACGTGGGGCATAAGCCCCCAGACCGCATCAGTATTCAGCTCAGCTCCACGTCCTCCAATATTCTCCCCACCTCTTGTTTATTTATTTATTTATTTTTCTTAGACTCGACGTCTCTTTCTCCTCTTTTTTTGCAGCACTGCTGGCTTTTACTTTTACTCCTGTAATTATATGTTTGCTTTTTTCTCGTAGGGAGCCCCTGGCCAGCTAGCACTGTGTCACATCCCGTAACGCTGTTCATGAACTGCTATTGAGTAAATGCCATTTCTGTTTAGAGCGGCAGAGGTGGCAGCTAATGCGGGGTCCTTATAGGGGAGTTTGGAGTGGACATGGAGCCCCCTGGGACCGGGGGGGGTTTGTTGATGGTGATGCCTGGTTACCATTTTGTCTCGGTTTGACTGTTTCTTCTCTGCTTGCGAAGGACATGAACGACTTCTCGCCCGTGTTCAGCCAGACGACGTATGCAGGCATGGTGGCACCTAACGCAGTGAAGGGGACCATCATCACCACTGTGCACGCTGAGGACCAGGACACCCCAGTGAGTGACTCTGACAGCTGTGTGTGTGTGTGTGTTAGTGTGTGTTAGTGTGTGTGTGTGTGTGCGTGTGCGCGCGCGCGTTTGTGTGTGTGTGTGTATACGTGTCGTCTTCCATTCCCCAGACTGACAGTTTGATTTTTCCTTCCACACAGCCACCCAATTTCTAGCAGAATGGAAAGTGGAAAAAAGAGCTAAAAAACAAACTCGTATCTATTCATTGCTTTTGCAGGCCATATATGAATAACATCCATGACATTCAGGATGCATTCCATTTACCCACCTAGGCAGTCATGACACTGCTCAAGTGAACACTGAATGCCTTACACTATACCACCCTCCCACTTTCTCATACATGTTGCCCATGTGTACATGCTTCCCTTTGTGCGTGTCCCTCGTAATTCCACTGCCCTCGTGTAACCCTGCTGCCTCTCGTAATCACGCTGCCTATTGTAATTCTGCTGCCTCTCATAATTCCGCTGCCTCTTGAGACTTTGCGTGGGTCAGATTAGCCAGGCTCGTTCTGCCACTCCCGGAAGGCGGGCAGCGTCTCTCTTTGGGGTTCCACAGAGTGGGCCGTGTCCTGGATCACCAGCGCTCCACCTTCACCTGTGAATGTCACCAGCCAACTAAAATCGTTGCCCTTCTCGGCTACGAGCTCCCCGGCTCCCGCTAATGACATTTACCTAGTATCGATGGCCAATCAGGCAGGCACGTAGATCAGCAGGGGCACGTGGGTAAATGTCTCCGGATGCCTGCTTTCTGAGAGAAACCGCAGAGCGCGAACAAGTCTCTCTGATTAAACTGTGTGTTTTTGTAGTGCGCTTCCTCCTGTTTTGTTGGCTGGCGTCCAACTGGATTATTCTGCTGTTCAGATTTCGAACCATCTGATGGTTGTGTCAGGAGGGTCTGCTCTGTTGGACTGCATTGTCATGACGTCTATTATGTTGAACTAAGATGCCTCTGCTGTTGCTCTTGTGTTTTTACTGCAGAAATGGTTTAGCTATAAATGCTAAACGCTATTTTCTGTCCTCACAAAGCCAAGCACAAAATAGGCTGAACTGTAAAGGGAGAAGAGGATAAAGAATGTGATTACACCAGCAGCAGCAATGTTATGCTTTCCAAAGAAATCTTAGGAGAAGATATACCATACAAAGTTGAATTCTTTGAAGCTAAAGGTTTGATAAAGTTACATTTATTATATGAAGCTAAACTGACCTGGAAGAAAGTTTTACAGCTATTTTGTAAGTCAATACAATGAGTCAATACAATGTGAAAGTTGTACACTTTCTCTTTATAGGCTGTTGGTTGATGAACCCCTCAGTGTACTGGCCTTCTAAATGAATTGTTTTGAAGACAGTAATCAACAGCAGTGTTTGTGCTATCCATGAACAATCTATAGATTAATAATGCTTCTATCATTCATTCTCTTAATTGTGATCAGCAGTGGTTTGATATATTTGACAGCATGCATGCAAAGGTTGTCATTGTTCTCATTGGTTTTTCATATTTGACTGAAATTGTGTTTGTAGCAGTCAGATTGTGTTTAAGAAAATTTTGTTAGTCAAGGTTAATCCAGTTTGTCCTACAATAGCCCATTTGATTGTAAAACACAATTACACCAGCTAGTGTCTGCACCACAACTACACCAGCTAGTGCCTGAACCACAATTACACCAACTAGTGCCTGAACCACAACTACACCAGCTAGTGTCTGCACCACAACTACACCAGCTAGTGCCTGAACCACAATTAGACCAGCTAGTGCCTGCACCACAACTACACCTTTAGTCCTCCACCTTACTTTCCTAACAGACCTGCTGTCTTCCTCTCTCTCTTTTTATTTGTGTGTGTACATGAACACACAGGCTCATTCTGCCTCCTGCACACCCGCTTGGTTTCTCTATCTCTGTGTCTCTTTCTCACGCACCTCTGCACAAACATTGATTGGAATCACAAACATATCAGTACACCAGCAGTGCCTGCGTGGCCAAGTCGAACGTCCAAATCCATCTGTATGTGACTGCCACACCCAAGCTTTTCATCTCTTTATAAACTGAGCCTGAGTAAGCTCTCCTTCTCTTTCCTGAATGCATGAGCACTCACACACACACACACACACACATACACACATACACTCACACACATGCACATACGCACACTCACACACACACATGCACTCACACTCACACATACACACACACACTCACACACACGCACACACACAAACACACACACAAACACACACACACAAGCTCCCTGCGGCAATGCAATGTCACCATGACATCTCGGATTTATTTTCCATCTCTGGAGCCTGTAGCTCACCAATGACCAGAGGCGGAGCTGAGGCTGACCAGAGGTGGAGCTTAGACTAACCAGAGGCCAAGCAAGCAGGCCGCCGTCCCGCTCCACTGCCCACATGGCTGATCTGGGGTCAGGTCTTGCTTGCCCGGGTTTCATAGGGTTCAGTGGACATCTGGTGAACCTGTGGTCACAGTAGGGGCTCGGCGTCATGGCTTGTTGCCCGATTCTGATCTTTTCAGAAGTTGTTCAGTGTGTCAGGTAGACAATAGTGATTGTCTTGAAGCAGAGCATTTAACTGCATGTAGTGACTTCTGGCTGTCAGATACACGAGGCTGGCAAACTGGCACAGAGTTTGATGGACCCTCCTCTTACTGTCATTCCAGTGAGTCTGTACTGGCAGGAAAGTACAGCTTGAGAATCCTAGAGTGACTGAAATGGCACCACCTTTATAACGGCATCACCTTCAGAATCTTCTTCTGTATCTCTCTCTCTCTCTCTCTCTCTCTCTCTCTCTCTCATCTCCTTCTCTCTCTCTTCCATTTGCAGATGTTTTGAAAATGCTTTGCTTTCCAAATAATCATTAGGAAAGTAATTGTGAAGCTTTTATTGCGTGTGTCTGAATTATGTAAGGGAAGGAAAAAAAAGAAGAGGCATTAAAAATGTCCCCCAGTGTTCATGAGCGCTTCTTATATCACAGAGCAGCTGCACAGCTCAGTATATAGAATTTCGCCTTGCAGTTGGTGCTGTTTTTTTTATATACTGCTCTTCAAACAGAACCTTGTGGAGTTCATCACACCCTCAGAGTAAAGCAGATCAATATGTGAAACACCTCATTCTATAAAAAAATTCTCTTTGCAGCAAAATTGTAATATGACATAACTCAGGAGGAAATAGCTGAGTGAGATGTTCCCACAACATAACTGTTTCCCAGTCCACACAACCAGGAAAAATGGACACACAGGCAAGTTTTGTACTACTGGGCACCTTTTTCTTGTCTTACTGGGGAGAGATACTGTGAACAGGTTGTTTCTTTTAAACGAAGACCAGACGGTCTGAAGAGATCCACATCTTTGCTACTAACGAGAGGTTTGAGGCTCTCCCGTATAGTGCCTGTAGAGGCCAGTGTCCAGATCTGCACCAGACGATTGCCTTTTCAGACAGGAAACGGTTGAGAAAATCTACGACTAAAAAGCCTCTCCATGCATATCCTGCATGGTTTCGTATTGTGCTGCCACCGACCAACTCTTCCTGAGGCTAAAATCTTTTCTGTTTATTCTGAGGTTTTTGGTTTGTTTGGTTGTTTTGAAGTTGAAATTAATGTTTGGTAATGAAGGCAAGGTAATTACAGTCGGTTGGGCTCTCAGTAGAAAGAGTTCAATTACTATTCTAATTTTCCATCTTGACAAATCTAATATGCAATTAACAAAAACCCATAACAGCTTGTGCTCTAATCATTCAGTGAAGTGGTATGAAATAATCTCCCCTAAGAGAAAAGACTTTTGTGTTTTTAACAGCACTAAGTTGTGTAGAATACTGACTTGGTTGTAGAATTGTTTAATTTTGCTGTCCCCTGTGTGTGTCACTACTAATACACTACTGATTTTTTGTTTGAGAGTGTGTATATATTTATCTGTTCATGTGTGTGTGTGTGTGTGTTAAATTCGTAATCATTCTTGCTCTGTGTGAGTGTTTTTTCTGTGAGCCACGCCTGTTCTGCAGCAGATGGTGGAGTAGTTGGTCAGTCACCGCCTCCGTCAGACTGTGCTGCTCCGCCTCTTTGAGCTTCCTGTTACTCCTCTTTCCAGCATGCAGGCTGCCAGTCCTCCTCTTCACAGCAGGAATTAACCAGTGCCTGGAAGAACCCTCCCTGCTTCTGAGTCCTATGAAAGGGGCTTGTTCTGGAGAGGCTGAGTGCTGATATGAGACTCAGCCTGCCCTAAGAGCGCAGTGGTTAAGAAAGTGTGTACAAAGTCTGGAGTGAACTCACGTTTAGCACGAGTCTCAGCTGGAAGCGTGCTTGACAGCCCTGAATAGATTTGTTGCCCTTTCAGCGATAAAATTTGTCAGTGACTGATAGGGTCCCCTTATGGTGTTGTCTTTTGGGGGATGCATCCTTTTTGGGCCATCCAAGTTACCGTAGGCACTGCATTTTTCACGAGCCCCATGGTGGCATGGACAAGTGTGTAGCAGGAGTGGTGTCAACGTTGATTTGTGTGTTTTGAGCAGGTTTTATAGCGTATACCATCCACAAACGCTTTTGTTTTGTGGGAAGCATGTTTATGGGCTTCCCAACAGTTCATCAGCGCCAGTCAGGTGCGCCGCCTACCAGAACTACTGCTCCTCCTCTCCCTCTTTATCAGTTCATCTGCTGACTGATGCTTTACGCTGCCATCCAATGTCTCTATTCTTAATGGCAAGTTTTGTTCATAATCTGTCTTCAAAAGCCAAGTCAAATTAAAGCAACTCATTTTAAGTTTTTTCTACCCTATGAAATATGCTTTTTTTGAGATCATTCTATCTGCAATCGTATCTCTGTCTTTAAACTATAAAAATGGGAAATATTAAAGGGGCGGCAGAGTGAGATTTGAGTGAGATTTGACATTAATCAGAATCTACAAGGTACAGATTTTGCTGATGAATGAACGTGAATTAAAGAGATCTGAAAGTCTGCCATGACGCAGCAGGGCCGTGAGCACAAACTGCACTAGAGCAGGTCCACTTAATTCTACCGCTCCGCTTTCTCCTCGAACAACTCTGTAATTAAACAGTGAGACATTTACGCATATCACTACAGTCCAGAGTAATTATGCCATTCTGATTGGTGGCAATTCATTCATTCACTATTGGTGGCGTGTGTGTGTGTGTGTGTGTGTGCGTGCGTGCGTATGTGTGAGTGAGAGAATAGGTCTATGTGTGCATGCATGCACGTGTGCATGTGTGAGTGTGTGTACATGTGTGTTGTTGGAATGGGTTTGTGCATGTGTGTCAGAGTGAATGTGAGTGAATGAAGGAATGACTAAGGGCTTTGTCCAGGGACTCTAAATCAGTTGCTGAGTGTCTAGCTCAACTTGGTTCTTTAAACTAAAAGGGCTCAACATGTCACTTCAAATGTTTTCTTGCCCTGGTAATTACAGTGGATCTGTGAGTAAAGTATAGTGCAGCACCTCATTGAACAGCCCGTGGTGCATAAACACACCTGACACAGAAGGTTGTTGGTTTCGCTGCGATGCTGCTTAGCGAACGCTGGAGCTCAACGCCGCTCTTGCTTCCTGCCCAGGGCACAGCCGGCAGCCGGGTGCACTACAGCGTGGATCCAGAGCAGTTCCTCTACAGCGCCAGCATCTTCGACGTGGAGAAGGACACGGGCAACATCATCACCAGGGTCAACCTCAATGAGGAGCCCAACACCAAATTCAACGTGAGTACAAAAGCCCCAGGCCTTGTCCATTCGTTAGTTTGTAGAAGGAGAACCACTTGTTCCACAACGTCTGTTTTTGGAAGGGCCATATCCTATTTTTATGGCCTCAAAAGAACTGTGTTATTTCCTTCCGCAAACCGGTTTTATGCCGAAATTGATTTTCTCTCATCCTTGTCCTAGTTGGTAGTTATCGCTTATGACGATGGGGAGCCAATGAAGTTCAATAAGACCCTGGTGGAAATGACCGTCTTACAGCCGTCCGTTATTCCCGTCTTCACCCAGGAGGAGTACAGGTAAAGCCACACCTCTTGAGTCCCACTCCCACATCAAACAGGAAGTACCAGTAATCCTTTCTGGTAATGTCGCCCCTATCTTTATTAAAGGGATGAGTTTCAGCTTTGGGCCACAGAAATGAAAAGCCTGTGTATAATAACCTCCCAATTAAAGTTGTAGGATGAAGGTCGAGGTTGCTGTGTGCTGCAGTTACTTATGATGACTTAATTGTGGCTTTTAATTAATGTTGCAGTGTTTTGTATTTCTTTGTTTGTTCTTGTATGCTGTTAAGCCATGGGTATCCAGCCCAGGACCTAATCTCCTACTATAATTGGATTCATCTTATCAGGGTGCTCAGTTGTATAGAACTACTAAGATAGACTTAACTGGAGGTGAAACACAACTCTATAATGAGATAAATCTCCATGAGCATTGGTTCATCAGTGAATGACCCAATTCTTCACAATAACTGATTTGGATTTGAAGAACAATTTAATACTGTGTTGATGCCAATGGTATTAATATAAATAATACAAATAATATGGTCAGATCTAAGGGTGGTGCGATATAACTGGTCAGATCTAGGGGTGGTGCGATATAACTGGTCAGATCTAGGGGTGGTGCAATATAACTGGTCAGATCTAGGGGTGGTGCGATATAACTGGTCAGATCTAAGGGTGGTGCGATATAACTGGTCAGATCTAGGGGTGGTGCGATATAACTGGTCAGATCTAGGGCTGGTGCGATATAACTGGTCAGATCTAGGGGTGGTGCGATATAACTGGTCAGATCTAGGGGTGGTGCGATATAACTGGTCAGATCTAGGGGTGGTGCGATATAACTGG
>JAOYMR010000011.1:617885-628492 GCA_025802075.1 Tenebrosternarchus preto | reverse complement strand
CAGTCTATTATAAACCTATGGATTTCCAGTCTATTATAAACCTATGGATTCTCAGTCTGTTATAAACCTATGTATGTGTGTGGCATCCTGGCCACTGTGCTGCATTATACGGAGACAAGAGCATAATGTGTGCGTGGGTTTGCAGTAGGTAGGATGTGTCCTTAGAACTGCTGTTAGTTGAATTACCTATGCCTGGATTACACACTGCACAAGACCTGATATGTCAATTAAACCCACTACACAGATTAATTCCATTATTAGGATTAAGTGGTTGAAATTGACATTGGGTCCTTGTGTGCTGGTGTATTTACAGCCTGCTGTCATGGTCGTCTGAAAGCAAAGCTCAGAAAACATGCTGAATATCCTGTATGTTTGCTTATAGGATCATTTACAGACTTCATCATTTTGGATCCTTTTGTCACGTTTTCTCCACTTTTTTTCCATGATATATAGTAATGGATAACAGCAATCTCACTGAACTGAAAGACAATGCAGAACTCAGTATGCTAATATCCATAATCACAATCCATATCAAGTGTATAAAGGCTAACAAAGTGGAAGCGAATTCCCTGAAGCGATTTTGTTGGTGACAGCTCCCATGTAACATTAGCCTGCCGAAAACCTGCTGTCTGACTTTTTCCAGTGTGGATTAACCCATCACCAAACGAGGCCAAAGTGACTTCCACTAAATCACCAACTGAGTGCTTAGCACCTTCAGATTTTGTCATTTTGACGATCACATCTTCATTTTTTTTTTGCTTACTATGCTCACATACATTTCCTCCATCCCAGATATTCCCCCAGCTCCTGGGGCATGAATATACACGCAATAAACTTCATCTTCTGAGGCAAGCTGTGACGAATACAGGTGCCCAACCCACGAAAACAAGAAGCATCAGAAAAAGCAATCTTCTTACAACCAAGTGTCCAGTCAGATTGAAAAACCCTGAAGGCCCTTGACTGTGGCTGTGCACCAGGCACTAGTTTGTGTGTCTTGTGCTTCTTTAGGGTTTTCATGTACTGGGGCAATAAGATTGTGAAGACAGCAGATATTTGTACAAAGGAATCAAGGAATTTGCTGCATGTTTGTGCTAAAACCCAAGGGGGTCTAATTAACTTGTGACTTGTAGTATATCATTTGGAGTGTTTGTGTTAGGAAGAGTTGTGGAAGGAACGTACAAGATTTACTCTTCACTGCTTCTCAAAATAGAGCTGGATACACCTGATAATGAACTGGGGATAGAGCTTGTTTGAGAGAGATCACAGATACTGGGATTCATTCAAGTGTTGCACAAATGTTATATGGATTTCCAAAAAATTGGCAGATAAAAATTCAAATTCAGGCACATGTTCATCCATTAAGGTTAGTGGAAAAACCTCAAGGTGATGTAAAATGAGGGTGAAAATCTTGAAAGTGCATAGCTGTCATTGCTTTGCGCATGTGAAGCAAGAAACAGCATTAAGGTCGAAGATTTAACCTTGTATTTGCTCTGAGTCGAGAAGTGGAGTATATTTTCAGCTGGAATAGAATCACCTGATTTTTGACCCCATATGTCATCATTTATTCAGAAAAAAACGTTTTCCATTACCAGTTTTCACATTTGCCTTTATTGATATTTCAACTCTTCCATCTCATTCAAGCACAAAGCATTTGTTTTTGCAATATTTGTAGAGAATCTTGGGAATGATGCAGAAAAGTAAACAAACAAACAAAATACAACAAACCAAAAACAATCCCCAGCACCCTTGATCCTAGGTTGATGTGTGAAAGCTCTGTTTGTATGTTTGAGTGCCACTTTGTACAGAAACACACTCCAGATCTGCTGAACCAAAACATGTTTCAGCATAGAGATCCCGCACTTAAGCCGGCCCACTTTCAAACAAATGTCTTTTTTTTTCTTAAAAAATATAAGATTCTTCTGAATGGAGAACAGTACCAGCGTTCAGTGAAGCTGGGTGGTATACAGCTCACTTTAGCCCAGCATGGCTACTGCTCCACACACACTGTGATAACGCACTGGTTCTTTTACATCAGCCATGTGCCGTACACACCACCACATTGGCAACTTGTACAGAAGATGCTGAAATATTCTCTGGCTCTGTTTTGGATGCTCGCCACATGAGCCGCACCTGCAGTCTCTAAGATAGAAAGACAATTAAGTGTTTCTTGCTGTGTCATCCCATCTAAACTCATAATTAAAACAAACAAAAAAAACTATATAATTTTACGCAACACTAGTGTAAAGCTCAAGAAAGGTCTATACTAGAGAACTGCACAGGGAGGAAGTTCTGTCCTTCAGCCCTGACATGGAAGGCTGTCCCCGCTTCATATCCATGTTTTAGCTCTGTCCCATCTTCATTCCAAGTGGTACTGTCCCCACCCCCTGTCTCTCAGGCCTACACAGTATACTTTAGAGATAAACCTTAGGACAATTAAGGACAACAAAGACATTTGCAGGTTTTAATGTTACCTATTACATGAAGAGAGAGTCGTGTCCAGTGTGAAACAGAAAAGCTCAGGCAGTTGTTCTGCTTTGCTGATGTATATTTGTGTAATCACTTCTGGTGTAAAACTACTACATGTATGTTGTCCAGAGGTGGACATTCCAGGTCCAGAAAGTAAAAGTCCTCACCAAGATTTTGCTCACGCTTCCTGGATTTTCTAATTAGCACAAGCCTGCAGGTAAAGTTATTTCATGGAATCAACGTAATCTAGGATGCTTGAGCAAAATCCTGGTGAGGAATTTTACTTTCTGAACCTGGAATGTCTACGTCTGATGTTGTCCAGCACAGGTTCAACTAGTGAAATCTCCCTTCATTTTCTGTGAGGATCATCTATTGAATCAGAGATGGTTTTAGAGGTTGTTGGTGCCTCTGGTGAAGTCAATCACCAACGATGCATAATACTGGATGTTAATGAGCACAATATTATTTTAATTCTCTGTTTTATTAATTATTATTATTAATATAAAATAATAATATTTTCATTTATTGTCACGCTGACTCACCCAGAAGATTCCAAGTCCCAGCATGCAACACCCATAGCCACCTCACTTCATTATTGACAACAGCTGTCCCCTGTTTGACATTTCTTTTATATACCACATACCTACCACCCTTTCCCTGTGAAGTAGTGCCTAAACGTTTTTGTAAGCGGACCAAGTGTTCTACTCTCATTCTGTTTATCCTGGTCTAATCTGGTTTGTTCTGGTTTTTCCCCTTTTTGTCTGCTCCTCTAGATTTGATTGCCTGGTTCTTCCTGCACTGTTTTTTTGACTGTGCTCTCCTTAGTGATTTTGGATTTTCTTTTGTACATTCTGGATTTGACTCCTTTCTGTTTGAGCAAAGCTCTGGATTTGCATTTACTCATTAAACTTGTGAATGAAGGTCTGCACATGCCACTATGTCGCATTAATAAAATGTAATTTTTGTTAATTTTGTCCTTATTATTACCCATTGTTCTATAAGGATAAAGATTATATGTATTTGTTTTTCTCAAAAATGCAGAGTCCAGATGGGAAGTAACTTGGTCGGTGGTGTTTTTTGCTGCGTTTTGTGGCCACGTTATTGATGAGGCTGACTATGAGGCAATCGATGCTTCTCACGGAAAATGATTGGGAGATTTTGCAAAGCCTGGCCATGCTAGAACAATGTGAACGTGCGATAAGAGCATCAGCAATGGGCTGAGTGGAGTCCAGCAGTGGGTGATTACCACCCTCCACTCAGAGCCTTTCAGATGCTGCCTGTCTCTCCCGCTGGGTCGCTCTGTCAGGCAAAACGAAACGAGTGTCTGCTCAAAATGTCACCCGCCTGCTCTTCCGCTGCATGCCAGGCTCCAATTAGCTTCGTGGTAGCCGCTCTTGCTGCTGGTTTAGCTCCCTCCCTCCCAAAGGCCGATGGAGGTAACAAGGGCTGTCGGCCTGTGCAGGCCTCCTCCACACAGAGGAGGGTTAGCAGCAGAGGGTCAGGAAAAACAAGCACGCCATTAGTGCACCATATCCTTGTTAGCATGTGTGAAGCCCAGCTAGCACGCCAGCGATGTGCGTAATTAGGAGGTGTGAGCCCCACCGAAGCCGTTCGTCAGCGCCGCTGCCCCGCCCTTGTCTTCACGTGTGCAGACGCAACGAGGTGGCAGGTGGTGCGTTTGATGGTGCTGTAGGTGAGGCAGAACATGGGGGCGGTGGTGGGTGGCAGTGCTTAGCAACCGTGAAAGCTCTCGACAAATAATCAGTTCCTACATAAAGTGAGTGGAGATGGAGTTGTGGGTTTGGAAGAGCATGATAAAGTGGACTGTCCTGATGCAATATTTACCAAGGCAGTGGGGCCTTATGTGGCCTGCATGGGTTTTCCATAGCTCAAGTTTGGAGGTCAAAGACACACTTCACACTGGACAGTTAACCTCATTTTAATAGTTTAATACAGGTATTTGGCTAAGAGTAGGAAAAGAAGCACAAAAAAAATACTAGTGGAACAAGCTGCTTTGTTAATGGTGGAAAAAGCGATCAAAGTATTCCCAGTGCATTTGTGATTTTATAGTTACGTTTTTCTGCTCAATCTTCCAACTGTGCAAGCTGACATTGTTGATATTCTGCTATAAAATCAGGAAACAGTGGTTTAATGATACAAACTTGTGTCATCTTATCCAGTGGGGAACCAATGCAGTGAGACCTGGGGGACTATGTAAGCTATTGTTGTAAACGCAAAGCATGGCCTTGTTTGTGGAAACGGTCCGGCTGTATGTTTGTGCAAGACGGCGCATTATTCAGCAGGATGTATCAATTTGAGAAGGGCCCGTGCGGCCATAACAGGGTGCACATGGTCATCTGCGATGCATAACTGCGCTGCAGCATTCAGATGAGGTGTCAGTGTACCCGTGTGGCAAAACAAAAATGTCCCAAACCATTACATCAACAGCAACAGCCAGTACCTTTGAAACCAAGACCGGTGGGTCCCGAGGTTTGTGCTGATTACGCTGAGCTGAGACTCTGCCATCTGCAGGCCTCAGCGGAAATTGAGATTCCTCAGACCAGGCAGTGTTTTGTTTTTTTTTCTTTAATCTTTATTTGCCAAGCCAATTTTGGTGGTCACATGCTCATTTTGCCTTGTCTTCTTTCTCTTATCTGATGGGGCTTCGGCTATAGAAGCCCATTTAGTCTTAAAGGTTCAATGATTTGTTTGAGTTTCGCTGCTGTAAAGAGCTGTTATTTGAGGGCTTGTGGCCTTCGGGTAGTCCTGCCAGTCTCGTCTGACTGCTCTCATGAGTAGCGTGTTTGCAGTGACAGAACTGCTTCTCACTTCATTTCTTTATCACCTTATTATTCTCTGTAGTCTCTAGAGACTGCAGCACATGAAATCTTGGGACTGCAGCTATTTCTGAGATGCTGGAACCACCACATCACATCACGCCCAGCTTCAGCCCCTCGGCATCTACTGCCCTGCGGAGTTTTCTTCCAATACACCTGGCTCTCAAATTCAGATGGTGCTGGATGCTTTGATTAACTGGGTCAGGAATGTTGGATTGGGGTTGGAACTAAACTCCTGAAGGTGGTAATTCACTAGGACTAGAGTTGAACGTCATGGTTTTATAGATCCAACTGCAGCCATGTGATTTGTTGCTTGGAAGAGCAGGTTATTGGTGCAAAACCCAATAAAGTGACTACTGAGAAGATTCCCCAGCAGAGTTGTTAGAAAGTTCATTCTTAATAGTTCTGTTCAACAAAAGACATAATTTTAGCAATTTGATCAAACCTACTATAGTAAATGAAATGTTTGAATTAATCCCAACTCAGCTGGTCCCTTAATAAGTTATTTTAGCCTCACCAGGTACAGCACAGCCAAGCATTAAATGTATTATCAGTGGTGTAAATTCGGTGCATAATACCTCTACCCTCCCACTGTTTGTCTTAAAAATTGCATATGTGCAAAGCCCTTATTCCCATCAGATCACAAAAACTTGTGCTGAACAAAATCCTTTATTAAAGAATCCCTGTAATGCATAATAACAATCTGATCTTTGTTTATTTTGTTATATCTGGAACTTAGATAATGGCTTTAGTGCTGCTACATAATCCTTTGTAGTGTAATCATTTTTTATGACATCTAATGCTTTATCTTGTGCTCTGTTGTTTGTAATTGCTTGAGTTGATCAGAGTGATGTGGCTGTTTGGTTTTGATTGCTTTGATTGGACACCCCTATGAGCACCTAAGGGTACACAAGCAAACCATTAGTGTAGTGCCAGTTAATCATCTCTGGGGCTCACGTTTTCCTTAATCCAATCAAACTGTGTGTCACAATCAAACCTCTGCATTCTTGTTTTGTCTGCAGCACCTAAAAGGGTTGCTCATGAAATATTCATAAGGCTTTAAATAATTTATCTTTCATAAATTATCTTATCTTGTTGTAGGACACTCACTAGAATGACTGATAAACAACCAAATGAGTGCTGTATATGTAAATGAGGCTAATGCTCTCAACTGCAAGAACAACATGCTGTTCATATCTGGCAAAGCTTCCTAGAGTTGTTGTTCATCCACCGAGTGTCATACACCTACCATTTCTATTATTTTCAGGCAATTTCATCTTCTGAGCCCACGCACCACTCCTGTTTCTACCTGACAATTTTCTAATTGATGGCATGAAGCCACAGGAGCGACAGTACGGCTCCCTCCGTGAGCTGCAGGGTGTTAAGCGTTGCTCAGCAGGGCTGCTAAACTCAGGGAATCGGGATTTGTAAACCTCCTGCCTGAGAGTCTCTCTTGCGGAACGCCAGATAGCCTTCACATAAAGCATGTATGCGCTTGGTACCTGCGAGTGCTGCCAGAGCAAAAACAGTTTTTTTAACTGTAGAAGCCAATTCACTCTTCCCACCAGAAGCAGTGTCACGTACCTGTATCCCACCAGGTTAACCAGGATGAAGTTAGCACTTTACTTCTTGTTTGGAAAGACTGGCACAGCGCACCAGCTGGTTACCAACAGCACCGATCGCAAAAGTTTGAAAAGGTCAGTGCGTCATCTGCCGGCGGTGGTTTTAAAACTGCAGAGAAGAGTTCTCTCACTTAACGCGGGCGGCTTTGCTCAACGCGTTCAGCCGAAGGGCCGCAGCGAATCTATTTTGGTTGCGCGCTAAGTGCTGTGATTCAGCACGGACACACCCTGCACCGTGGTGCTCCACGCTGGACGAGAGTGGAATCGTGGCCCCTTCCAAATATTCAAATATGGAAGCTACGGATAAAAAATGTTCCCTATATAAAAAACAAAACCAAATAAACACCATAATACCGTACAGTAAAATGGGGAAATCCGTGAAGGTTTTTATGAAGAATGAACATCTGGGAAGAATGAACACTTATTGAGTGACCTTTTTTTTAATGAATGAAATGGTAAGAGAACAGCCAGCGGCTTAGAGTTTAACCCTTTAGAGGAACGTTTCGCGGGATTACTCCAAATGCTTGTGGCGAGCGACTCTTTATTGGTTTGATTTGCATAATTGCAGCATTTCGCTACCAGCACCCAGCCTTTGTGAGCAGCGTTCACGTTTTTAGAGGGAAGGATGTCTTCGACAGTCCTGAACTGAGGGTTGAAGCAGGGGTCTTGACACAAACTATTCCAAAGCAACACTATCTGGGATTCTGCTTCTATTCTGTTTCTATGGCAATCGTTAAAAGTGTACATTCCAGTGTGGACACAGCATGCCTTTGGTGCAGTCAGATACTCCCATTCATATGAAGAAATTAAGTTATTACATATCTGTGCCAAATAGCTGTCAGCCAGCTCTTCTGTGTTCTGCTTTAGATTACTTATGTTCCTATTTTGTGCTCGGATGCCAGTCTCTGTTTTCTTTTATTATATGCCAAGAAAACAAAGCCTGTGGCTTTTGTTGAGTTTCACTGGAATGTACATCCATGGTATTAAGAGGAACAAAAGCAGTATTCCCTGCTGCTATACAGAATGGATTTGTCTGGGTCTGTCAGCTGCCAAAAAGGCAAAGGAAAGGTTAGAAAAACAGTGGCCCCCTGTTAATGTAGTAGAGATTTGTAAGCCTGTTGGCTTGGTAACCGTTACTGTATGTAATGTTTTGTTTTCTTAGAATTATTGGCATTCTTGTGACATTGTTATAAACAAAAAAGATCATTTGGGTTTGTTTGGGGGTTTTTTTGCGCAATGTGTCACAGGGATGTTTAGTTCAGCTGCATGACAGCCTCATCTATGGTGTATATAATCTGTGTTTACTATATTTCTCTTATCCTGTTCCAAGATCTGACAAATCTGTAGAGTTAAAAACTCTTTTGCCCTCAACATATTTATTTCTGACTTAAACTTTTAAACTGTTAAACTTTTTGTTAAACCTCCTCCCAGCACCTGGCTAGCACCCAGTGGTTTAATGTTTTCTCTGTTCTGACACACCCACCTTAACACCTGTAAAGGGCTCTTGAATGAGCAGGGGTTTTGGAAGGAGAGGGACACGTTAAAGCAGAAGCTGTAGAACGTGGTGCAATCAGGTGCGTTTGAGCAGGACATTTTCCAGACTGTGCCGGTGTCCCTGTACTGAAGTACGCTGGGACAGGGATAAGGATCCACGGAACAGCACAGCGAACGGCGCACGTAAGGAGCAGGAAGCAGCGATGCCCGTGTGTAGCTGTGGGCGGAGTAATGAGGGTGGAGGGAGATCTTGTGAGGACGAGGGCTTACAGGCTCTCATTAGTGTTCAGCACTTGAGCATGTGCTAGCATGGGCCGTCACTGGAGCGGTGTCCACACCAGGATTTGTTCTTATCTAAGCAAACACAGGGATACACACGGTGTGTGTGTGTGTGTGTGTGTGTGTGTGTGTGTGTGATGGAGAGGTGTTTAAGAAGGGATTACAAGGGGTGATGGAGCTAGCAAGAGCTCCTGGTGTGGAATAACAGAAAGCTGAAGTGTGTCTCGATCCCCAGGAAATAAATGATCCTGGGACCACAGTGTTGCTGTAGGGAGTCTGTGTGTCATGGACCACAGTGTTGCTGTAGGGAGTCTGTGTGTCGTAGACCACAGTGTTGCTGTAGGGAATATGTTTGTTGCACATTATCTGGGGGAAAAATCTGGCTGAATCCTGGCCAGAGATAATACAAGCACGGATCACTGGGTGTGGTGCGACCACGCTGAACCACAGACTGTCTGTGTCAATATCCTTAAATCCACAAACCAGAAGCAGTGTAATGTTCTTTCTCAGCACATTAAATGGATGACTACATGTTTTCAGAACACAGTACTTACATGGCTGTGTTTCTGTGCACAGTACTTACATGGCTGTGTTTCTGTGCATGGTGTGTCCAGTGTGTACAGACCCTCAACTAAAGCATTTGTGATAAGATGGTGGCATCTTCAGCATGTCTGTCTACATCTCCCCAGTATTTATGCAGTAATAGTTTGTGGTTTGTGTGGGAGGTAAACTCAACAACCAAATACTTACACACACACACACACATTAATTTTTTTATTACTCTGGATCTTTTAAGCTCCACAATGTTACACTTTCTCCTCAAACACTGCATTACTTTTTATTCCTCCGTAGTGTTTCTGTTCTTTTCTAGTATTTGTGTTTCTCCCACATGATCAAAAACCCTGCAGCTCAGAGCCACACGTCTCTGACATGTGACCTTTTTCACAGCGGCCGGGATGAATTCCGGGGATGAATTCCTGTGGCGGCTGTTTGAGTCAGAAACAGGTGCTTCTGTCACTAATAAGACGTCCTGTACAGTAGCGATGCTGATACATCCCAGCCACAGACAAATCCATGTCCCGTAAATGTGCTTCTGTAGGCTCTTGGCATTTGCACGTCTCCAAACCAGAGAACACTCCAGATGTGCTTTTAAATATACTGGCTGATTAATTACGTGTGTGTTTTTTTCCCTAAACGTTAAGCTGTGGGAGTCCTTGCAGCCCAATTAATTGAGTCAGTTTCATAAAATGAAATGGAGTTGTGGTTCCTTCCAGAACAGCACGTGTGAAGTCATCAGGCAGGCTGGCGACACAGATGTTGGCTCCCTGCCAGCTGGGGAGTCTTCCTGCTTAGTGCAGGGAAGAGTGTTCATAGGACAGTACCGAGACTGGAGTGTGAGACTGGGTTAGGACAGTACCGAGACTGGAGTATGAGTCTGAATTGAGTCTGAACCTGGTTCGAGCTCCACCAAAACTGAATTATGAGACTTTGTCAACATATTTTTGACTTTGTTCAAGGGTCAGAATGTCATTATTTGCAAAATTGAATGAGTATGAGACTGTAGTAAGAGATTGGATTATGAGACTGGATTGGGACTGCATCATGACTGGATTATGAGACTGGGTTAGGACCGCACCGAGACTTGATTATGAAACCGGGTTAGAACTGCAAAGAGACTGGATTATGAGACTGGGCTATTACTGCACCGAGACTGGATTATGAGACTGGGTTATTGCTGCACCGAGACTGGATTATGAGACTGGGCTATTACTGCACCGAGACTGGATTATGAGACTGGGTTATTGCTGCACCGAGACTGGATTATGAGACTGGGTTATTGCTGCACCGAGACTGGATTATGAGACTGGGCTATTACTGCACCGAGACTGGATTATGAGACTGGGTTATT
>JAOYMR010000011.1:592848-617503 GCA_025802075.1 Tenebrosternarchus preto | reverse complement strand
CTGCACCATGACTGGATTATGAGACTGGGTTATTACTGCACCATGACTGGATTATGAGACTGGGTTATTACTGCACCATGACTGGATTATGAGACTGGGTTATTACTGCACCGAGACTGGATTATGAGACTGGGTTATTACTGCACCGAGACTGGATTATGAGACTGGGTTATTACTGCACCATGACTGGATTATGAGACTGGGTTATTACTGCACCATGACTGGATTATGAGACTGGGTTATTACTGCACCGAGACTGGATTATGAGACTGGGTTATTGCTGCTCTAGTGTCCAGCACAAGAGAACTTGGTGGTACATTTGTGCTCCTGTGCTGCTTTTTACGGTGGTCTCATTAAAGAGGGATCTTCTTATTACCATGGTACCCCACACTGTCCTTCTTATTAGCATCCCAAATCATTTTCAGGTCTCCTTTTGTGGAAAAGATGGGTGATTCTTCAATTTCTACTCCTTCTCTCCCTCTGCTTGTATGGTGCCTGAATATGTGCACATATGTACACTGTGTGTGTGTGTGTCTGTGTGTGTGTGTCTGCGTGCAGGTTTCCTCCCGTCAGTGAGAACGCTCCCGTGGGAATGGAGGTGGGAGTGATTCTGGCAGCTGCCATAAATCAGAGCATCGTCTACTCCATCATGGAGGGGAACGATGGAGGTGAGTGTGCACTTCCACCAGGGCGTCTGTCTCAGCTTCTCACCAGCCAGGCTTTACCAGCCTGAAGAACACCAAACTATCCCTGCTTCCAAAGAACACCAAACTACCCCTGCTTCAAAAGAACACCAAACTACCCCTGCTTCCAAAGAAGGGAAGCTTCAGAGTCCCCTGCTTCCATGTCTTGTTCATTTGGTGTTTATGAAGTGGCTTCAGGCCAGGAAAAAACCCAACTCTAAAATCCCCCAATGATCATAGGTAGTTATAATCTGGTTACTTCTCATTTACCTGCTGGTAATAAACAATTAAACATAAATGAATTGTAATTTTATAAGATAACAGAATAAGATTTGGGACACTTTAGGTGTGGTATAATGAATGAAGTAATGAAAGACATACTGAATGTTCAGGGAGCAAAGCTGGCTGTGAGTGGCAGAGCCTTGCTACTGCTGAGAGAGAGAGAGAACAAGGAGATGAGAAGAGAGAGACAGAGAACAAGGAGATGAGAAGAGAGAGACAGAGAGAACGAGGAGATGAGAAGAGAGAGACAGAGAGAACAAGGAGATGAGAAGAGAGAGACAGAGAGAACAAGGAGATGAGAAGAGAGAGACAGAGAGAACGAGGAGACGAGAAGAGAGGGAGACAGAGAGAGAGAGTGAGAAACAGAGAAACAGGAAAGAGACAAAAAGAATGGGGAAAGGGAAATACAGAGAGAGGGAGGAGGGAGAAGAAGAGAGAGACAGGGAGGGGCACATCACCGGCATGATTAAACCTCATGCTCTGAGTGCGCTCAGTTGAAATTGCCTGCCATATTGGAAGTCGCATCTGAACACATCTGGAGCCATTCGGAAATAAGAGGGAATTGGTTTTGGTTCTTTCTCATCAGGGAGAAATCAGAAAACACAGGTAATCAAAGTGGTGTTTGCATTAAAAGGCATTAAAGCCTCAGGATAAGGTAATCAGTGTAGCCTTCAAAATGGCTGAATCCAAGGTGTTTAACACAGTGACATCATCTAAGCAGAAATAATCCTTAATGAGCGCTAATGAGCTTTGAGATGTGGATGATGCCAAGCACCTAAAATTCTAATTTTACCCAAAGCAGTACAAGAGAGCTTTTTTGTCCCAGACAAATAAAATACTTCCCTCAGTTTCTTTAACATTCCTAATTCTTTATGGAAAGTAGTTAGGTACAGTTAGCACTACTCAAATTAGCTCATGATATCCAGTTCCTAGGACCCTCCATTCTTTCTTAGGCAAGTTAGAGCTCAAGTCACACCTTGGGTTTTGGACCAAAGCTTCATCTGATCAGAACCGCCATTCTCTAGAACCGAGCTGAGCGTGGGGGGGGGGGGGCTCTTCGTTCACGTACATCTCTTTCCCTCCCTCGCCGCAGGCGAGTTCGCCCTGAACAACCAGACAGGCGTGATCAGCACGGCCAAGCCGCTGGACTACGAGAGCGTCGGAAGCTTTGTGCTCCGCGTGGAGGCCGACTCCATGCGCCTGGTCTCCTCCAACCTGCGGGCACCGTCGAAAAGTGAGTCAGGCCGCTGCCAGCCCTCCCTCTGAGAGCCGCCCACCTCTTCAGCGCATGCTGGGGTTTTAAGTGTAAGTGGATTACCTGTCACTGCGTTCGGAATGGTGAGGTCTTTGCCCTCATTCTTCACGTGGGCTTGATCGCGAGGAATCACCTCTGAGAGTTTTGAAGAAGCTGAGAGTTTCGACTAGTGCCATCAGGTTGCCGGAGGCAGCGAGATATATTCATCTCATTAGTGGCAGTTGGAAAACCCAGTCTAGTCCAAGGTGTGTGAGGATTTTGTTTGTTTGTTTGTTTTTGTTTTTGTTTTGTGATCTCATCAGTGTTTTGAGTGCCAGTGGAGATGAAAGCTGCACACACACTTCAAACAGCGCCTCTGCGACTAATGAATTCCCCCACCCTCCCCACTACTCCCCTGGAAGTGAAGGGGTGAGCCCTATGGTTCCTCCAGCCGGGTGGAGCATGGGTCAGCACAGCCTCTGGAGCCCAGCAGACAGAAGGTCCTTGGTTTGGTTAAAGCGAACATTTCCTGAGCCAGCCGGAATGACCTTGCGACGAGGCGTATGAGAACTTCGCTGCACGGCAGTGCGCCGCAGCCTGCCGTAGCATAGAACATTCCGGATGGCCCCAGCCCTCCCCCCAGCAGCAGTGAGACAGCCAGCCAGATGATGAATGATACTGCTGTCCTCATCATTCCTCACTCCAGCATGACATGACTCAGCGTTGTGCTACAAGATGGAACAGAGGGAGAGCCTTAACTACTAAGGAGCTGCTTGCCCTCCTCACTTTAAGAGCACAAGATTTTTTGTTTTACTATAGCAAAGATGGGAAAGAATTGCCTTTAGTCAGTGTTGTAATAATGAAATAGCACTTTTGTAAGTCTCTCTGGATAAGTGTCTGCTAAATGCCAAAAATGTCAATGAAATCGAACTAAAATGTCACGTGATTGTAGCACATTATGCGTTTTGGGTGCGTGTGTTTGCAGGTAACACAGCCAAAGTGTTCATTGAAGTACAAGATGAGAACGACCACCCACCTGTTTTCACCAAACCCCTCTACCTGGCTGGGGTTGTGGAGGACGCCAAGACCTTCACGTCCGTCCTGCAGGTCCAGGTATGCTCCAGAGAGCAGCCCCCGCCCCCTGACCTCACTCCTGACCCCACTCGACCGCGTCTCAGCGCTGCCTGTCTAGATAGCCTGTCTCTTACTCTGAGTGGGTATGGCTCTCGTCTGTCAATGTTGGCGGTGTACTCGGTTTTGTTGAGGCGTGACGGATGTGCGCCCATCCAGCGTCGGCCACGCCCACAGCAACGGTCTGGGCCCAACTAGAGATACCGTCTCGGAGATCCTTGTAAATCCGTCAGGCTTTCTGCTTCGCCCCGTAGCACGACTTCATTAACGGTCTCTCCGTCATTATCTTCCTCTCACACTTCAGCATTCCCTTCTTGTAGAGGAACGTCTTGTTCCGAACAATAATTCCGGCTGTTCTAGGAAGAGCCACGCCCACTCAAGGTCACCCGTTCTAATTAACATCATGTGTCCAAATGTCTTTGGCGTCCCGTAGATACGTCTGTCTTCCCGCCTTTGCTCTACGCACGTCTTGTCTGACTCTATTATGGGTAGACAAGCACACATTAGGGTCAGTGAAACAGGAGGAGAAGTTTAGAAACCTCTGTCCTGTGTGTGTTTCTGCAGACCTCATTTGTGAAGATTTCAGTAAGGGATGATCCACCTAGTATGAGCTGGCAGCGCTACAAAATCGGTAGAAACTGAGGAGCTTCTGTCACAGAGGGGTTTCTGAAGCAAAGGTTGTAAAGGGTTCTTATAAGCAAGCAAGGCGTGCATGATTCAGTGTTTTGAAGTGCTAGTCAAGGGGGTTTGTATGCAGCCGTTCTGGTGGGTTTGCCTGGGTTTTGTAGCTCGGTTTGCATTGTGCTTGGTTTGTTATACAGGCTTAGTAGAGATGAGAGGAAACCAGAATCAGGTTTTACTGAGCTCTCTAATCTCTGTATCTTCTGTTAGAGTGTGTGTGTGTGTGTGTGTGTGTGTGTGTGTGTGTGTGTGTGTGTGTGTATGTGTCTTTGTGTGTGTGTTTCTGCATTTGTGTATGTGTGTGCAGCCTGCAGGCCATTTTTCCTGAGTTACCAAGACTATCAGGCACATCTAAAAGTAAAACTCAGAAAATAACATTTGCGTACAAAATATTGATCCCCTGCCTACTTCTGAAAGGGCTTGTCAGTTTAATGTGAAATAAATACTTTATAAAGCCTTCACAGCATTTTGACTGGGAAATTGTTACGTTCATATGATCTATAAGCACTGTGAATTGTGACCTCATAACACTAATATGGGGTGCCAGTGTGGCCCCAATCCATTGTCCAAAGTCTCTGCAGAACTGCAGTTCAGACTGACTGGCCGTCATGCTTGGTGCTTCTGCCTGGAGTTTTTGTCTCTTACATTTTCAAATGCATTTGAGGACTTCCTGTCAGACACCTCCGGCAAGATACAGATAAGGCCTTGTTGGCCATGGTCGAATGTTTTAAAAATATGTACATGCATATAAAAAAACAGTGCAAATAAGTAACTGTAAAGTGTCATTTCAGTTACAGTGTTTTGTAATTAGAATTACAGCAACTTTATTTGTCCATTGTGGGATTTGTGGGAAAGGAACATTTGACTAAACTAAACCATGGGGGCCTTGTTTCCAGGCTCCTACATTACTCTGACATGTGCTCGT
This sequence comes from Tenebrosternarchus preto, assembly GCA_025802075.1. Taxonomy (NCBI): domain Eukaryota; kingdom Metazoa; phylum Chordata; class Actinopteri; order Gymnotiformes; family Apteronotidae; genus Tenebrosternarchus; species Tenebrosternarchus preto. The sequence goes on along the minus strand of JAOYMR010000011.1, from coordinate 612,567 downwards.
GTCTGACTGAAGGTGTCAAAGAGAGAGAGGTCTTTTGTTTCTCAATCACACACAGACCTGGGAACCTGTGCAGGATTTTAAATTTTTTTTTGGTGGCGTAGACATCACCTGTGTAGATTATAGATCAAACTAACCTACTTTCGAATGCTTTTATTTCAGATAGGGGCATTCGCTGTTTGCTCTGTTAATTGCGAAGCACGGTGGAGTTTAAAGAAAGCGTATGCGTTGTGTGAAGGAGCACAGTGCGGAGCTGAATGCATTACCTGGAGAGCAGACGAATCGCTCCGCTCTGCTCCTCTAATTAGCACTAATGTGATCTGCCTCTTGAGCTAAAACAAGGCTTCCTGGTGAATTTCGCCATGAACTACATGTAGTGCACTTAATCTAGCGCACTACATCTAGCATACTTCATCTAGTGGACAACGAGACAAGAACAGAAGAATGAAGAGAAAATTAGGTAAAGTCCTGGTGAAAATCCTGGTGAAACCTTCTGCTTGCTTTGTATTTGTATAGCCATCTTCTCACTCTTGCCACAATGCCCCTCCCACAATGACACACCCATAAAATGCTGAGATAAATCAGTCCCTCTGCAGAGAAACTCTGAGAACCTCAGCAGAGGTTTAGTGAGATAGTGAACCTACTGTCATTAGTTCTGGAGTTGGATGCTTTAAAATCTCCCCCTAATGGTCAGAGTGGGAATTGCAGGTGTGATGCAAGGATTGTTACAGGAATCTCATGGTCATTCTTCTGTGTGGGGGTGTGTGTGTGTGGGTGTGTGTTGCAGGCACTGGACAAAGACACAGGGAATTACAGTGCCATGCTCTACCGACTCACTATCCCCCAAACAGCTGACGGGAAGGACAGCTTTGTGATCGAGCCCTACACAGGCATCATCAAGACAGCCATCGTGTACCGGAACATGAGACGCTACTACTTCAAATTCGACGTCGTCGCCACCGACAACTACGGACAAGGATTGAGCAGTAGTGCGCAAGTGGTGGTGAGTGTGGAATGAGTGTGGAAGAGAGAGAGAGAGAGAGAGAGAGAGAGAGTCTGTAAACTGATCGGAAAGTTAAGACACAGAGTGCAGGAATGCCTGTACCGCTGTACCAGCCTGCAGTTTTTAATTCTGTTCATCAGCTGTTGGGATCAGCCAGTTTTGTACCATAATTAATTCTAATCCAAAAATGACACTGACCACTAGAAATAATTTTTAATTAAACTTAATAATTTTTCCCAAACCTCTGGACATGTGCCACATTCTTTACACAGCCAGCATCATCTTATCATAGTGTACAGCTTGGACCTGAGACTTCTCACATGCTCTTGCACAAATCCCCTGCCAAGGGCACTCAATTGTACACCATTTCAGTCTGTGGCAATAGCACTGATTGAAGTGAAAGGTGCTGGGACGATCGTTTGCGCTTCACGACTCCTTCGCCCGATGGAGCCTTGGCACGCTGCACGAACTCACACACACACACACACACACACACACACACACACAGAAGGACATGCCGGCGGACGTCCAGACCGCAGCAGCTCCGAGGTCCCACAGGCGGACGTTCAAGCCACCAGATCTACTAACAGCTGTTTAATGGAGCAAAAGACTCGGAAGCAGAAGGGTTTGGCACTAAACGAGAACAGCATCACTCCACTGACGCACCTCACACGCCTCGCTTTGTGCTACACACTTGCGCACAAATACACACACACACACATGCACACAAACACACACATATGCACACATTGCCTGCATGGCTTGTCACACCACCTTAATTACTAACCATTAAAACATTCACACACATGAACAGAATATCTTAAAGTGGGGTGTGAACCTGGGGAAAACATTAAAGAAACTCATTCACATTTCTGGGTAGTTTATATTCACGCACCAGTCACTTTATTAGAAATAGCTACCTAGCATCTACACTCACTCGCTACTTTGCTACGTATGTCTATTTAAAAGCGCCTTTCATAGCTCTACAATTGCAGGCTATAGCCAGTTCATTATTTGTCATTTGGCAACAGGCACATGTACAACTGTATCTGTTGCCGTGCTACCACCTTTCATCGCCGGCCAGTTGCCAAGCAGATTTCACACAGGCTGCAGGCACAGAACTGGCACCGCAGCTGCATGGTTGGGAATGATTATCAGGTACAGCAGGATTGCTGGAATATTCTGGAATTATCAGTGTCAATGTAGGGCTGAGAGAGGTCCTGCTCACCCAGAAGTGTCCAGCCAACTGGGGTCCTGTGGTCAGGAACCGTCCAATGGGGAGGGACTCGAGGAGGGCCAACACTCTATAGCTACAAGGTGCTTCTAATAAAGAGTGGTTGGTATGGTTTAATGGATAACAGTGTTGCCCCTCCTGTCAGGAACCGGAGTTCAATGGGGTTCAATCCCCCATCTAGGAAAGTTCACCATGCCTCATCTTGTGCAAGACTCCTAACACTATGTTCCTACCTCTGTAACATGATTTAAATTGTAAGTTGCTCTAGAAAGAATGTCTGAATGTAAAGTGGTGTTTCTGATAAAAATGTCTGGTGAGTGTGTGCATTGTGGTCAGAAAGCGTAACTAGTGAGTGTATATGACGTGGTCAGAATGTGTAACTAGTGAGTGTATACAATGTGGTCAGAATGTGTAACTGGTGAGTGTATATGATGTGGTCAGAATGTGTAACTAGTGAGTGTATATGACGTGGTCAGAATGTGTAACTAGTGAGTGCACTTGAAACCCACCTATCTAATAACATAGAGCAGTAAAAACATGTCAGGAGTGTCACATTGTATTGGTGATATGCTAAAGGTGTTTTTATTGAGCACATGAGTTCTATTAATTGATTCATCCCCCAGGTGTCGGTGGTCAACCAGCTGGACATGCAGGTGGTGGTCTCCAACGTTCCCCCTATGGTGGTGGAGGAGAACAAGGAGCAGCTGACTGGGTAATGCAGTCCTCATCCTGGCCCAAAATCACCTCCTAACCCAGCCCAACACCACCCCTCGCCCTGTCCCAACACCACCACCCTTCACCCTGTCCCACCACCACCCCTCGCCCTGTCCCAACACCACCACCCCTCACCCTGTCCCAACACCACCACTCGCCCTGTCCCACCACCACCCCTCACCCTGTCCCAACACCACCCCTCACCCTGTCCCACCACCACCACTCACCCTGTCCCACCACCCCCCGCCCTGTCCCAACACCACCCCAAACTAAGCTGTGATAATATGGCTGTGTAATAAACCTAATTAAAAACTAGTTCTATCTATCTATCTATCTATCTATCTATCTATCTATCTATCTATCTAGTGCATCCACCTTGGGATGCTTGAGGATGTGTTTGTGTGGGGGTGTGATGCTGTGGGCCACCCAAACAGACGTGTGGAGCACGGCTCCCGGCTTCAAACAGAGCGGCCCGGGGAACCTCTCTGTTCCGCTAACGGCTAGAGCCGAAGCGCATAACGCCTGCCGGCGTGATCAGAATGCTCTCCGTGTTTGACGGCCGCGCGCCTGGCTGTTGGTTGTGCTCAGAGGACACAGTGGAGATGTGCCTTTCAGAAGGCAGCAGTAAGAAATGACCGCAGCACACGCTCTGTGAGGCCACTGTGATAGACTCTCTCTATTACCCTGGCCAGCCCCCCCCGAGGAAATCCATTGATCCACACACCGTCCCATTTCACCTCGCCTCCAACCCCATGCACTCATACCCTGCCCAGCCAGGGCAGGTGGACATCTAAAGCTCCCTCCTCACACACACACACACACATCACCTTCCACCCACAAACATTCCATCCTCCCCACACACATAGTCTGCCACACTCTCTCTCACACACACATTCTCACATACCTACACACATAAATTCTCACACTCACACACACATTCACACACATACACACACACACACACACGCACAGGTACAGACGCTCACAAGGACGACAGCTTTGAAACATTAGCATCTCTCTTTTTCAGCACACAAGTGCAGAGTGACCTTTTGAGATGATATGTGTGTCTGAACTGCCAGACTGAGGTGTGTTGCGATGGGGTAATTGTTGCTCTGTGCTCTGACTGCTGTTGTCTGGGGTAATTAACACATGTTCCTGCTGACCTAAGGCCCATGACACACATCTGTTGGTTTCAGAAAGGAATTGTCAGCCTTTTTATATTCACCAACAGGATGGGATTGTAAGGAAACTTTGGTAAGGCTGTGGTCCCAACACCTAAATGTTCTTATTCTTTACACTGTCGCTTTGTTTTAGCTCAGTGCATGAAGCTGTAGGGGACTTTCTCCAGTGAAAAGTTTAAATCAATCTGTTATTGGAAATGCCTCATGTCTGTCTCTGTGCTGTATTCCTCTCTCTCTGTGTCTCACTGCAGTATTCTAGAGAATTATGTGCAGGACCAGATACCAGGTGCCAAGGTGATGGTGGAGTCCGTTGGGCCGCGTCGCTACGGAGACACCTATGAGCAAGAAGACTACTCTAAATCAGACCTGATGGTCTACGCCATTGACCCCATGACCAATCGAGCAATCTCCAGACAGGAGCTGTTCAAGTGAGCCCCCGATTCCCTCTTTCCACCTGACCTTCCTCTCAACTACGGCAGGCTGGGTGCTGCCTTCAGTCTCTGGGACAGGATCCCCGCCGGGCGTACTTGTGCCCCCTCATGATGGCAGCCCCAGTTATGCCAGTCACTCACTCAACAGCGTAAGATCTCTCCTGAAGGCCCAGCCCCCTTCCTTCGCCAACCTTCTCTCTTTCACCTCCCTGCAGATCATCGTCACTTCCAGACGTCTGCTCAAACAGCAGAGCTCTTTCTCTCCAAAGCCGTGCTGTAAAACTTTCTAATAGGATGCGAACTTGACGAAAATGTCCCTGGGCTGACATAAGTGCATTATGGGATTTTACTGTCCTTGCCACAGTGAATTTGTGTATGCTGATGCTGACGTTTTGTACGTGTGATGTGTTTCACTGAGGGGGTGCAAGTATCAAGAAGTGTGTTTCCTCATGTGAATGTACTAAATTAACAGAGTTTTGACTTAAACCATAAGAGTCATTCTATTATCATGGTAGTTTAACCAGATCTGTTAGTTTAACCAACCTATTTTTATGGCTTAATTGTTTTCATAAGTGCCCATGAGTTGAGGTCTCAGAGTGAGGCACCGCTCTTCTGGCTCTTCTGGCGGAGGCTGACGTAGGTCGCCCTCCTCTCTCACACAGGTTCCTGGACGGGAAGCTGCTGGACATCAACAAAGAGTTCCAGCCCTACCTGGGCCGTGGTGGGCGTATCCTGGAGATCCGCACGCCTGACGTGGTGCAGAACGTGAAGAAAGCCGTGCAGGCGGTGGGCTACACGGAGGGAGCTCTGTTGGCCCTGGCCGTCATCATCATCCTCTGCTGCGTCCCTGCCATCCTCATCGTCATCTTCACCTACCGACAGTGAGTGTCCACCGGGCCATCGATGGCCTGTGGCAGCTGCGGCCAAGGACTCGTTAGACGCCTGTTAAGTACTGAAGCGTATGTAAACAATCATTTAATCAAGCATTTTTTGTCCGATTAAACTCATTCTGGATCTGCTTAAACAGATGCCTGAGTGATGCCTCAGTGACTAGCTGTGATAATATGGCTGTTTAATATGGCGCCACCTCCAAAGTGCATAAGCACTTATTGAAACATTAGCGGCGTGTGGTGGAGATGTGCTGTGTCTCCAACCACAGCTACAGGAGGACCCTTAACTGGGGGGCCCTTGGCTTGATGGGCCGTATCCCATGGTAACAGCTCAGAGGGCCAGCACCATCTTCTGTCTTACAGCCACCACAGATGAACCAGAGAACCAGTTTGCCGCGTTTAAGGGGAAGAGTTTTGTTCCCTATGGAGAACATGAGTGACGAGGGCACCGATCAGAGACAGAGAGGCTCGGAGCTGCAAAGATAAGGGTCCTTCTCTAAGAGGCCATCTCTTTATGAGGGAGCAGCATAAACCATCCTATCCACAGGAAGGGGAGAGAGGAAATTGCCTGCGGTCTGCTGCAGCTGTGTCACTGAAATATACAGCAGGCAGACCCTGCACAATGCCAAGAGCCTTATTCTGTTTCAGTGTGGTTGATATATTCTGTGGGGGTTTTTTTTGTAACTTTCTTTCTGTTTTTCCTCTTTCTTTTTTGCACCAATGCATTTTCTGCAGGTTTAAAGAGTAAGTACTGTGCACGAACACATGCATGAGTTTATAGCGCCTTCACTCATCAAACAGCTATTAAATATAATTAAATTATATTAAATAATATAAATATGTTAAATAATATATTATATTATATATATAATATAAATATAATTATAGACTTACCTCGTCCATTGGCCATTGCAAACTCTCTAGTGTGCCACTGCCCATGGAGACCATAAATAATAAATGTGAAATGTGCCCACCAAACAGGTTTTTAAAACCATGTCCACAGTGCAACCATGTCCACAGTGCAACCATGTCCACAGTCCACAGTCATTATATATGAATGAACACGTACATTGGTGTCTCCTGTGAAGTAAGTTAGTGCTGTAACTGTGTTCAACTGTGTCCACCAACCCAAGGCGTCAGACCGAGTGTGCCAAAACCGCCCGGATCCAAATGGCAATCCCAGCCAACAAACCCTGCGGAGCCACCACCAGCAATCTGTACGAGGAGCTCGGCGACAGCACCATGTAAGTGTCCACCACATTAACCACCATCTCAGGAAATGGTGACTTGCTCCACAAGTCATGTTTTGAACAGAATAGTGTTCGAAGAAATTTTGGACAGGAAACATTTGGTTGTTCGCTTTCTTTTTGGTAGAAGTGCTTTTGCCCAGTGCATGTGCAGCAGTTCTTGTAATGATATAAATATCATCCTGTTGACTTTTTATTCAGAAACAAAAATGCTCTAAATAAGTTTTAATGGGGCGGCTCTGTGCTCTCATGTCATCGGAAAAGCTGCCACTTGAACTGTTCTGCCCAGGTTTAGTGAGAAGGTGATGTTTCTTCATTAACATAATGGGATTTCATATTCAAAGAAAACACTATCTTGTGTTTAAAAATGTAATTTCCAAATTAAAATAAAATGTCAGCATTTAAAATTATAGGTAAGTTAAAACACATCAACCTAGTTTCCACAGATACAGTGTGAAGTGAATGTAAAAGTGACGTAATTGAAATGTAATGAAAATAGCAGTTAGCAAATCGAATTCATTTTGTTGATGAGCGTTTGAGAGGCTCTGTAGCACTGTGGTGCCTGTTGTAAACAGGACTGTTAACAACACGTCTGAAAGTTGTTGTTTTTTTATGTGCAGAGTAATTCATTATTTTGAATGTAATGTTGGTCGGACGAACACTTCATCCACCTGTAACTGCAGCAGCTACTGTCTTGTACTAAAATCAATACATCGTTATCTTGTGTAGGACGATTTGTTGTTAGCAGTGGGTAAAAGGGCAAGAAAGGCCAGTAGTCCTCTCACAAGATGGACCACAAAACTCTTGTTTTTGAAATAGATACTGCAAGCATGCCTGGAGAAGAGCCATGTTCTGCAAACATCCCCGATTTTTTCTGGAAACACCCTCTTATCTTGTAGCGATGGGCTTTATTACCCTTAGCTATGCTCCAGCGCCTCACCTGTGCTGTTCTGAACGGTGTTCATCGTTGATGGTTCATTTGTATTTTTCTTTCTCCTTCCTTCCCTGTATTGGATATCAGGCTTAAGTAAGTGGACCTCAGTGCTGTTTGGTAGCTGTCCATGTGAATCCTGCCTTAGAGCTCCTGTCTGGTTGGTCTCTTCTTGTTTTTGTGTAGCTTGTTAAAGTTCCTGTATAAGAAACATCCTCTCTTAAACAAAGCGGTGATTCATTGCATGTGCTGTTGTAGTGTAGATAGTGTAGATCCAGTTCTGCTGTGTCAGGGCTCGGTTGATTTTGAATGAACATGATTCAGCACATGATTTAGCACCTCCCTGATGTGCTGTAGTGTCTCAAGTAGTGCATTATGGGTACGTGGTGACTGTGGTTAGTTTGCCTGTAGTTGGCTCCTGTCCCGTCAGTGCCTGTGGTTCTCTGTGCTCAGGACACCTGTGTGTCTGGCTGTGGCGTTGTGTCGAGCGCAGGGCTAACAGGTGTGTCCTGGAGGAGGCCGACCGGCAGCGGTTCATCAGCTCGTTCGCTTCCCGCGCCATCACAGCCTACAAGCACTCGGCGAGCAACGGCGTCCTGCGTAGCAACCTGCCGCGCTCCGAGAGCAGCGTCACCTTCCTGTCCGACGAGAACCCGCTGACCACCACAAACCCGCTTTACCGTGACGACACGTGTGGGGGGAGCTCCGCCCGGCACTCCTCCGTCCGCCGGCCGGGCCGCCCATGGACCCTGCCGTCCAGGCTGCACAGACGGGAGGCTGGCGCCGGAGGAGGGTGGAGGCGGCGGGTGGCGATGGACCCCGTGCATCAGGAGCCGCAGCTGCTGGACGGCGGCCAGGAGAAGCCGGGCAGGCGGAGGGACGGGCAGCCAGGCGACGGTCCCAAGCTGACGGTGAGGGAGAAGGCGAAGCATTTTGAGGCCATGCAGGAGATGAAGCAGAGGAAAGCGCAGGACTCCCTCGTCTCGGTCTCGCTGGACGAGCTGCCGCTGTCTGGAGCGGTGGGATCAGTAGAGAGCACAGACCCTCCAGCCATCGTGATCACCAAGAGCGACGGCACGCCTCCACCCAACCGCCACCCTACACCTCCAGGCATACGCAAACATGCAAGTCTGGTCGCCTACCACGAGGAGGAGGCCTACGAGGTTAACCTGGAGATCATTCCTGACCCTCCTAATGTTCCCGCACCTCCTCCACCTATGGAGCCGACTCTACCGACTGCTCCTACTTCCTCCACCTATCTACCATCTCCATCCCCTCCACCTCTCCCCAGCCCTCCACCCCCTCCACCTCTTCCTATCCCCTCTTCACCCTCCCACTCACTGCTCCTCCTCCACCCCCTTCCTCTGATCACGTCTCTCCGGCCGGTCTCCCTGCGTCCCCCTCACTTACCCCCTCCAGCCAAGCTCGAGCCTTCCAAGAAAGACCTCAAGGGGATCCTCAAAAATATCCAGAACATAGCAGAGATCGAAAAGTCTGTTGCCAACATGTACAGTCAAATAGACAGAAAGCAGCAGCCACCAAAAGTGGCCCCAAAGCCAGTATTCATGAAAATGGAGATGGGCGGACAAGAGGCGGAGCCTGTGCAAGAGGCGGGGCCTGTGCAGAAGGCAGAGCTTGCGAAGGAGGCAGTGACCATGAAGGAGACAGAGCCGGTACTGGAGGCGGAGCCTGTGCAGAAGGCAGGGATCATGCAGGAGACAGAGCCAGTGCTGGAGGCGGAGCCTGGGCAGAAGGCAGGGATCATGCAGGAGACAGAGCCAGTGCTGGAGGCGGAGCCTGTGCAGGATGGAGAGAAGCAGAACAGCCCAAACCTGAACTCTGTCTTAGAGGAACTGGAGTCAGACTTTCCCTCTCAGTCCACTGTGCTATGACTCACTTTTCTCACTTTTCTTTGCCTCATCTCTGTCTCTCTGCTGTCTCTCTGCCGTCTCTCTCGATTCTCTTTATGTTCACTCATTTTTGTCATGTTTTTACATATCGTACGTTTGTCGCTTAGAACGTCCTTGATTTTTGTAAATATTATTATAAGAAGTGAAGCTCAGTGCTTCTTGATTTAGATTTGATTTGGAGCTTAGATTATAAAATATTTTTTCAGTTCTTCAGATTGGTTTTGTATGAGAAAAGTACTTTATTGTCTGTCGGACTTCTCTCACTGACTAATACTTTGACTTTGACGCTGAATAAAGCTTGGCACTGGGTCTGTTGCTCTATTCTCTGAATCTTTCACCCTCTCGTTCCCTATCTTACAGTCTTTCTCTCTCACTTTCCCTCTCTGTCTGTCTCTTTATTTCTGTCTTTCTCTGGTGGCCTTTTTTCTTTACTGTTGGCACAGCATGTACAGGCTTTCCTCTTCATCCATTATGTAAAAGCCTTCCAAGCAAATCATACATCCCTCACATATAGGCCAGGAAAACCTCAGGCACTCCCTGCTTCGCCTGCCGCCTAAAGAAGAGGAAGCTAAGTTCTGAATGGCACCCCAGCCCCCACCTGCTCCACCTGCTCCAGCTGTATTTGAGAGGGTGCCAGTCACTCACATTATACTGCCCTCAGTTTGATTTACTTCTCTAGGGGCAGCTCTTACAGAACATGGGGGGTGTCTCACAGGAACGGCTTGTTTCCTGATGGGAATGTCAGCTTGGAAGAAAAAGCACCAGGCGAGCAGGCGAGGTGATGGAGGGGACTGAGATTGCCGCTGGTGCTAAACGCTCCATGACTCTCCTCACCTTACAGGCACTGCTTGGTTTGATGAGTCTGAGTTTTAATTGCAGACTTGATTTTGTGTGTGTGTGTGTGTGTGTGTCCCATCACTTTATTAATAACAGAACCCACTGACATTCTCCCTCTTCGGCCCATGTCATGTGTTTTGAGGTGGGGATATTAAGACACCCTGGCGAACCGTGATGACTGAACCAGAAAGGGCAGGGTTTGTTTGAGTGGTTTTCTGCGTGTTGTAATCTTTCTGACTCAGCAGTCTTTTATTCAGAGTGTAAATTCAGTCGACCGGCAGTGTGTCGTTTCCCACCAGTCTCTCTCATCGCTTTATTTATTTATTTTATAAGTTCTCTGGAGCTCCTGTTCCCAGTAACTGCCAGAGCTGTTGTCATAACGTATCTGTGGCTCGGAGGAATAAACAGCATCTTTATTGCAATCTAAACAATGCAGGCACATCTTTATTGCATTTAAAAGAACAGGGAGTGAAGACAACTAAAATAAAGCAGCCGCAACTCGAACGTCCGACACGAGTCATAAAGCAGTGCTTAGTCATCCAAGCTGGACGGTACGAAACTTCAGGGAGATGTACAGCAGGCCAAGTCTGTAGTCCAGTGTTTTCCACTATTGCAATCTAGATTTCTATAATAACATTTTAGATGTGTTTTACACCCCTTTCTGTGTCTGGATGAGCAGAAGCAGCATTAGAGACCACACCCACTTCCACACGCATGCAGCCACCTGCAGGCACACTCACACACTTGCACACACACATACATGCACATGCACTCACCTATTCACAAATGCATGCACCTGCACAGATACACACTCACACACACACACAGATACACACTCACACACACAAGCACACACCGAAACGACAGCTTGTATCATGACCACTGAGGAAACAACCAAGGAAAACCCTTGACGCTCATGGATAATCATCTAGCGCTAAATACTCATTTGAATCCTTCAGTACTCTCGGAGAGCGACTCTGGTGATTGGCTGGCTGCAGTCTACCTGCAGTAGACAGCTGGACAGGGTCCTGATCTTCCTGCCCTCTCCCCTCTCTCCCATCATCTGTTTTTGGTCATTTCCAGCTTTTTTTCCCGCTCCTTTCACTCTTACTGCTTTCACTCTCACCTCCTCATCTTCGTCGGACAGCCTGCAAGAGCGCACCCCCCCTGCTCCTCCTCCTCCTCCTCCTCCACCCAGGCGTGGGCGGAGATGCAGCACGGCCTCGCTGCTCGTTCGTAGGTGCAGCAGGTGTGTGCTCGCCCCGCTCACGGTGTGAAGTGTGGTAATTGAAAGAGACCAGCCTACAGCCTTCACACAAGGTTCCCCAAGGCATCTGGTGCGTTTCGAGCAGGAGAGTGACGGAGAAACCAGCACTGGGCATGAACTACAACCAGATTTCCATTAGCCACCAACAGGGATCCACATGATAAATAATGGAAAACAGCATTTAATCATTTATAAACAAGCTGACATGCTCACAAAATTAATCTTAGAACTTTGGTTGAATTTTTGCCTGTGATTACAATCTGCCCTTTCGTAATGGGGTTTTAAAATCCAGCTCTATTTACCCTGCCTTTTTGTATTACATCTCTCTAGCACTTCCACTCCACATTTTTTCAGTTTTTGATTTCTCTCGCATACTCACATGCGCACACATACACACATGCACGTTCTCTTGTATCTCCATTATTAAACAGGGAAAAAGCCATGAAAAATGTAGGCCAATAAGAATTATTCTTGTCTGTACTACATAGTTTTATAAGTGATCTCAACCTCATGAATTTAAATTGGAAAAGGGTGCAGCATTTCAGAGCACCACGTCAGCTTTAGCCACTGAATGAGGAAATAGTTTTCAGACATGACACTGAAGTGGTTTGTCGTGATGATCTGACTGATGTACTGTTATCTCCTCACAGGAGAGGGTACGAACATCAAGAGGTATGTACTTTTTTTCTTTTCATTTAAATTGCATTGAAAACATGCTCCACCTTCAGACAGTTTTGTTGACCCTCTTTTTTTATCAGTTTATGGAAGCTGGTGAGGTGATTTTGAAGGCAAGCCTTTACTTGAATTTAACTTTGTTGTTTTTTCCATGTTGGCTGATGGATCTGTCCATCTTGAACTTAGACAAAAATAATCACCTGTTGTTAGTCATAGGATTTCTTTCTCGAACTTCTGGGCTTAGAATTCAAGAGCAGTGCGCTAATATGTTAAAAGAGACGCGTCTCCTAACCCAAGCACTGCCTGAAGAGTAAAGTCTTTCCTCGAGGTTTCTAGAGCTGCACCTCCCATTTTCTTTGTTGTTTATCTCTGCTCCTTAAGTATAATATTTTATACTTTCTTTATACCTCCTTTTCTTCTGCTCCTCTATCCCTCCGATTCCCTCGCCGACGTCGGCCTGTAGCTGCAGATGCTTCGCCCTTCTCTCCTGCGGCCTGAGGTACCGCATCCATCCTCCTTCTCTCTTCTCCTAGGAAGATGAGAAATGCTCCATCTGCTTTACCGGGCTCCTTGAGAGGTGTTCAATTTCATCCTAACCCAAGTTTTACAAATGCCTGCCTGGCTCACAGAGCATCGTTCCATAGGAGCATCACAGAAAGCTTTGATGTCACATTTGGCTAACCTATCAGGCTGAGCATGAGGCTCATGTCCACCTGAACTGGTTGGGTTTGATGTTAAGTGCCCTCACTTGCTGTCAATGCTTACCACCAGCTGCTTGAAGTTAAAAGTTGCTTTTCAGCCTGCTGCACGTGTGCTGGAGTGGAGGGTTGCCTGGTAACTCTTAAGTGACCCGTCTCCTTCCCTGAGGACCTGTGTGTGAGTAATGGCTCTCGCTCTGACCACAGGAGCTGTCTATGGAGTCCGGTATCGACCCAGGCCAGGACTATTATACGCAGGATTACTATAATTACGACCATGGGTGAGTGTGTGCGTTCATCACGCTCAGACCACACCGCCGTGCCATGCTCGCTCTCCACACCGGTCCGTCCGGATGCTCGGTTCCACAGCTGTCACCCCCACCCCCCACCCTCAACACACACATTCACACACATCGCTGCAGCTGTGGTGCTCCACTTGAAGCTCTCCTGAACCAGAGCTTGGATCGCTCCAGCCGGTATTATTGACGAGGTCGCTCCACCTCACCCAGGAATTATGGATCCTGTCATTTTACCTCAGAGGGCTGCACAAGGCGTCTTCTATGATAATAGCCGAGCTAATTATTCACTGAGCCGTACGCGGTGAGAATTGCCCATATGGCGTTGTTCTGTAGAAGAGAAAGAGTAGCGATGCAGATTAATTCATATGCTATGAATTAAGGGCTGGTCCTTTCCCAGAAACTCCCTGAAGGGAAGGATAATGGATTTTGGAAGCTGGAAGATATGAGGTGTTTTTTTTTTTTTTTTACACACAGTTACCTCAAATGGCTGTTAAACTGAATGTGCTTTTTTTTTTATTTTGATTGTGCTGTATTCTTTAGCACCATTATTATTTCACTTTCTTGACGTCTAACTGAACAATGAATCCAAGCCTGGTGCCCTTGAAATTACTTCTGGGATGATTGCTCTGTGGAGACATAGTTCACGAGGTCTCTACTGGCTGGTGGGTGTCATTACACACCGCAAATCCTTCCTGCTTCTCCAGCGATGTTACAGTGTCTCCACTAATCTGAGCTGAATTTCAGTTCAGACAGCTTGGTGTTCCCCAGGGATACTCCAATCCCTTAATCAGAGGCTGCTGTGTTATAGTGGCCCATACACCACATGTCTTATGGGCAAGGTTGATAAGTGAGAGTAAACCAGTATGAAGCTTGAACAAAGATCATAACTAATCAGTTTTAACTGCCACAGTCTAGAAACGTGGCTCTAAGCCTTTAGCTGTTTACCGCTACCGTGCCACGTTAGCAAATTAGCAATGCAAATGTCAAGGGCTGTGGTGTCTAGAGGGTGGTAAAAATACAAAATGTTATTATATTCTGTGTGTGCCAGCAGGCATGTTTGTCACTGCTGTTGTGACTGTGTGTTTTTGTGAGTTCAGGCATGCAAATGCGTGTAGGAATTCCTCCATTTCTGCGTTTACAGGTATGACCTACCTCAGTACGGTAGCAGGAGAAAACTGATATCACCGGCTGGAACCTATGATGAGTACGGGGAGGTGATTGTGGAGGATGATGGCAGCTATTACTACAGCCCTCATGAATCTGAGGGAGAGGTAGATGCCTGGTTTTCTCTTTTCCATGAAAATATTGAAAACTACAGTGGGATGCATTTTACCAATTTATGTATTTTCTGATGTGTGTTTCCACAATACATGCACTGTATTTACTGTTAAGGCATCCAAATTTCCCTCAAGGATCCATAAAATGCATCTGTTATAAGTTATGCCAAGTTTAATGGAGTGCCTTTTCCTTTAAAACTAAATGACCAGGGTGAACTGATATGGATTCCAATCAAAATGTCTTCATTGCTTTATAATGAAAGTGACAGCAGTTTGGACTATAACAGGTTGCCGGACATGGTTTAAAGCGGGTCCCACCTCAGAATCCTCCTGACCTTCCCAAACTGTTTCTAAGTGACCAGCTTCCTAGGCCAGCGCAGCCCAAGCCTGGGCCAGCAGAGGGCGCAACACCCCATCGGCGCTCAAAATCTGAGACCAAACTCAAAGCTGTGATGCAGCTCAGCAAACTGATTGCCACTGGCAAAACTGCTGGGCCTCTAGCCCTGCGCCATGCTCCGTGGAAAAAAACCCGGATATTTCCAGTGGTTCTCTCCAAGGATAAGATAGAAGATACCGATGCTCCAAAACTTACTCAAGGCCACCATACTGGCAGCTCGCATAGAGACATGGTCGCTGATGGCAGCTACTTCCAGACCAAAGAAGGAAAGAGCTTGGGAAAAAACTGTCTGGGGAAAATTCTTAGTTGGGAAAGCGACTCGAAGAATCTACAAACTCGAAGGAAGTCGCTGACCAAAACTACGGACAGCTTGAGCGATGGGATGGTTTCAGTTTTCCAGGCAAATAGTGATTTGGAGAGGGAGTTACAGAGTTTTCCCAGTGAGTCTGGCGAGACTGGGTGTAAGGGGAAGCCTTTCAGAGAAGTTACTGTTTGCGAAACCTCCTCATACAGAATCAGTGCCATATCATCCACACATATGTATCCAAAGAGACACCAGGAGATGGTGTATATGAGTAGCTTTGACTCTGATGAGGAACAAGGAATGTCCATGGGTCATTTGGAGGCTAAACGGAATGACTACAAAGGTGAGTCAAAGTCTGATACATACCAGGACTCCGAGACAGAGACAGAAACGGAGCAAGAGACAGAGACTCAGAAGGAGTCAGATAGCGAGAAAGAATCTGAGACTGAGGAACAGTTTGAGACAGAGAGAGAGACGGAGACCCCAGAGGAGACTAACTCTGAGACTGAAGGAGAGACTGGAGCGTCTGAAGAGAACATGCAGGAGGTGAGTGAGGAGGAGAATGATGACTCGAGCAAGGAGTCAGAGGATGACGACAAGTCAGTTTCATCGGCTGAGTCTGTTTCACCTAGTGTGAAGCATTCCCTGTCTTCTAGGAGGAGTGATAACTCAAGAAGTCAAAGTGAGAGCAATTCCTCTGAGAACAGCAGTAACGCAGAGTTAAGCCTAGAGGGCGGCAAACTCTCACCTATAACCGAGGACGAAGAGGAGCATTTGGTGTCAGAAAGATGTGAAGTCTCAACAGTTGGAACAGGAGAATGCAGAAGTCCAGACCAACGTGAGGAAGTAGAGGGGAGCTCATCCAGATTCTGATGCTACTTCATGAATGAGCTTCATGCTGACTGTAAGCAGGGACACCTCTTCGTGTTTGGGCTTCACACTTGTGCTTTGTTTGTCGCAGTCTTTCCCCACAGCGTTTGTTGTGAATTTCCTCACTTTTCTATGCGCATGGTACCTCACTTCTTGCATTTCGTTCCTGAATCTGCCCAAAAGAGGTTTTGTTCATTAAGGAGGAAAGATCCTATATAGAAAGTGTATTTAACTTTATGTTTTTACTATAAAGTATCATTAATTTGCATATTCATGGGGTTGAAATTCCCTAATTACCTCTTGTGTTGTCAAGCAACAGTTTTAAGAAATTACACCAGCGCCACCTGCTGACCAAAAACTTCTCTGGGCAGCTTCAGACAGTTTATACCAACAATAAAAAGGCTTCCCAACACTGTGCTGTTTCCTGGCTTTCAGTTAAGGCTTAAAGGGAGAAATCACCTGACAGTAGCACTGCTGTGACATCCATTAATGATATGTGACTGGCTGAGGTGACACTGGCAGTGTACTTGAAACTGTTTTGTTTTCAAGATTGTGTGCTGTGTGTTGTGAAAAGGTGCTACTTTTCCCCACCACTAAATCCTGAAGTCCTGAATTTTTAGTCTAGGTCTAGATTCAGCAGTTGTCAAGATTAACCTCACTGCTTTACCTGTGTCTGTGCTGGTTTCCCTGCAGTATGCCAGAAGGAAGAGAGTCAAGCTGGTGGTAGACCGAGAGTATGAGACCAGTTCGACGGGTGACGACAGTGCTCCGGAGCCTCAGCGAAACCGCCTGACCAACGTCAGCGCCCACGGTAACATCAACGGAAGTGTCTACCTAGCCCAGAACGGCTCCATCTTCCGCACAAGGCGCGTTGCCCATACCAACAACATCAAGCTCACCTCTCCTGTCCGACTGGGGAAGCACTTCAAGAAACTGGATAAACTGGCCGTGACTCAAGAGGAAAGGGTTCCCCTCAACAGCCCTGCAGGCACAGGAACGGCCACCGGGGGACAGCACACTGATGCCAGGTCCTCCGGTGGAGCCCTGGCTTCCAGCATGGCAGACACAGAGGGCGTAGAGTCCAGGTCGAGCGTGGCACAAGGACGGGAGCGGACGCGAGATGCAGATGAGCACGAGTCCATGGTGGACAACGAGGGAATGAGGGATCCACTGGGCTCACACAGCGACCGGACGCAGTCCGACGAGGAGGAGCTCTGGATGGGACCGTGGAGTAACCTGCACATACCAATGACCAAACTGTGACCTGCCTCATTATGTAAACCAACACTTTCATTTTGATTGTCTTAATCCGAAAACAGCATAGAGACAGAGGGACTAAATTTGCCACAACAAAATTGCACTTTTCCGTAACTGCTTTTTCTTGGCCTTCTGAACGTCACCAGTGAGCTTGCTTATTGACTCCAAAGTTTATAGCCACCCACACTTTGACTCCAAGGTTCATAAGCCACCCACACTTTGACTCCAAGGTTCATAAGCCACCCACACTTTGGAGTTCTTGCTCAACTGATTGTTACCATGAATATTTTTTGAAAATTGCTGAAAAACTGTTTATGCAAATATTTATTGTGTTTTTAAAATTTCTATAGCAAAATCAAACATATCCACTAAAATGTTATTTTTTGTAAATGTTTACCAACGCATTTCTTCTGTCCTGTATGTACTTGGTGCCACATTTAACTGGATGGAAAAAGAGGTGAGAATGTTATGTGCCGGTCCTTTTACACAATGCCAGGAGTCCGTTCACGTATGCCATGTTTTGCTGATTGCTTTCTGTCTAATAGGACCCAAATGTCACCAATGCTTTTGTTTATTTCTTCAGGTTACAAAAAAGGCACATTAATAAACATTCCTGGTCAAGAATGATTTTTTTGGACTTTACTTAAATGTGACAAAGTGGATATTATGCATGTTGGGTTCAAAAACATCTTTAAAAACCTATTTCAGAGCATTCAGGTCTGAGGTCTGATAATATAGAACTTGTCTGATTTATAAAACGAATATCTAATAATGGATTCAATAATGGGTGTATGGATTCAAGTTTGTGTGTTGAAGTGATTTGCAGTGTGTGAATTACGCTCTTAATACTCATACAGCAAGCCTTTCTCATCATTATCTTGGGAATCAATGTTATTTTTGATCAAATTAATTCCAGTTTTGTCATGTCTGTGTTTGCAGTTCTATGGATTATTGCTTCTCAAGGCTTTTGTTGTTTTCAGAAGGAGATAATCTCTGTAATATGCTTCACCAGCTTTGACCTTACACGGTAAGCATCTGTCTGTCTGTTTGTTTATATGTTTGTTTGTTTGTATTTGAGAGACATATCATATACACACAGGCAGGTTGACATATCTATGAGTGTCAGTTTCCCAGCCTGAGATTTGCCCTTCTGTGTGTCACTGAAGTGGATATGTCCTAAAGCCAGGAGCAACTCCTCCACCAGAATCTTCCTCCTACAAAATGATTGCAGTCGTCTTGCTTTCTCTGCGGCTGCTTCCCTGACCGCTCAGCCTCTCTCTGGTGCTGCCAAATTTGTTTTATCCACCTGTGATAGCCTGGCCTTGTTTATTTGTTTGTTACATTTAAAATGCTCCTTTCTCATACCCAAGGTTGGTTAATTCATGTGGGATGTTTATATATATATAAAAAAAGTACATTTGGCTGGTAAATCCACAAATACATCACCATCTGTTCAACTGTGGTTGTAAAAGATTACTAATTTAATGTGGACTACACGGAACGGCTGTTCCTGCGTTTGCCACTAGGTGTCAGGTTCTTACTTTTTTTTTTTTTTTTGTACAGTACATTATTTTCCTGTCTTGGCTATTGACGCTAATATCAATATTTTGTGAATTGTGTTTTGAAAATGCGTGAGAAACATGCGTGTGATATGACCAATTTCAAAACAACTATTTAAGGAGATTTTTTCTTTTTCCATAAACCGACTCAAAGTCACATCTCTGCTGTCAAAAACAAATCATTCTGAAGATGGAAAGCTAGCTAATTACAGTCATCCATGCGTGATGAGCAAAGGTTACGATTTTTTAACCTCTGATCCTCAGATCGATATTCCATTGAAATATTTCAAACAAACATGTCAAAAGTGAACAACAGAGTGAATGATTACAGTACAGTGATCACAGGTATCCAAGCATCATGGTAATTTCAAATTCTATAATTAACTGACAGATCAGAGACAGAAGCAATTCAAAGTGCCAGAATGTACATCCTGGATCTATTGTGTAGTGTCAGTGTGTAATAGCACCTCTTTAAGAGAGGCAGACACGCATACACACATTAACCTGTCTTCCTGGCCCATGTCCAAGAAACTCAATGCAGCCTTCAAGGCTTCAGGTGAAGTATAGGTTTGTGGTCGTGTTTTCAACTCGTTTAAGCCCAATACTTACACCTGTAGAAAGTCATCTCAAAGCCTCAAAAAGTTTTGCTTGATGCATTTTGATTTTAGAGGTAGTATAGTGTTTACATAATCCTACAATATTAGAGGTAGTATAGTGTTTACATAATCCTACAATATTAGA
>JAOYMR010000011.1:581895-592748 GCA_025802075.1 Tenebrosternarchus preto | reverse complement strand
GTATAGTGTTTACATAATCCTACAATATTAGAGGTAGTATAGTGTTTACATAATCCTACAATATTAGAGGTAGTATATATTAGAGGTAGTATAGTGATTACATAATCCTACAATATTAGAGGTAGTATAGTGTTTACATAATCCTACAAAGCAGCTCCTTCAGAATAGAAAAGTCATTTTAGTCATTTGGAAGAGATGTAATATGAAACCCATGTCTCATCTATTTTTGGCAATCCTATATATTTGGAGACATGTTTGGTTTCTTAAACTATATGCTGAATGTTCCACATGCTGTGTAATTTATATCCATAGAGCGCAAATTAGTATTTGAAAGATATTTGTGTGATCCTCACAGAGACATAATCAGACGCTCACAACATACCGCACGCATACAGGGTAAATAATGCCAATGGCATCCCACCCAAGCGTTAGATTCTTTCTGAAAAGCAGTCCGTATAGAAAAATACAAGCCCAGTAGTCTGGCTCTCGTAATGACGGGTTGCACTGGGCCCGGCTCCAGGGCAGACATTTGAAGATATGTCTTGGCCATCAAGCCACCAGAACCAGTAATATGGCATGTCACAGGGAAACAGAAATGGCCGGCGTGAGCCCTCATTTGCTGCGAAGCGTGCATTTTGTACCTGCATGCTTGTCAAAGCTTCCTCTCAATGCAGCGCTCATGGAGGGAAGCTGACATCCCTAAACATGGACAGCTTGGCAAATGCATCATTTTTTTTTCTCCCTTCAAAAGGAAAAAACCTCACTAGGCGTCATGGATCATGCATGTTTTTTTATTAAATGCTACATTAAACATCTATGCTCCTTGTATATAGTTATTCATTATGTTTTTGTGGTTTGTAACAAACCCAGTGTTTTTAAAGAGGCCTGCTAAAGTTAAAGCAAAGGAGACTCTAGTACGCGTGTTACACTGCTTTTCTCTTCCATGGTTTTGTGTTTGCTTCTGTGCATGTTCAGATTTGATGAAAGTCGTTTGAATCCGCAAGCTGCCGGGTGTTCCCTGTAGTAAATCACCCACTGGCTTTGACACAACCACTCCTGCCTTGCTTGGGAACGTTTTGGCCAGGGGCCCTTGTGGGCATTAATACGTAATGTGGCATCAGTGGGACGTCTCGTTAAAGCAAAACGGGATGAGAGAAACTGTGCGCTCTGTGGTAAAAGCGCCTGCTGGACTGAGGCTAAACGCAGCATTTTGAAACTGGAATTCGACTGTCTGCTCTTGTTAGGGCCACCGCCGGGGCCGAGGACGCGAGAAAACCGCGGCGTCTCGCACTCCAAGCGCTCGCCGAACGAATCTCTGCGCTCGCCAGGTCTCAGCTGGCACCGCTTCACTTATGTGTTTGCTCTTTCTCACCAATGCTGAATTTATCCGCAATATGCTACACCATCCTGATCTTTCAGTGTATAAACCGAATAGACGAGGTAGTGCGGCTCTGGGGAAATCGTCTACAGGTTCCGTGCTATGCTGCAAAATCACACCATTGCTGCCCTTTTCAAGCACACATAGCATGGCATTTGAGTCAAGTGTGAAGGTCCAGTTCTTCCACAAGCCGTCAGTCCTGAGATTTTGAGAAACATGAGTTTTGAGCAGGTCTTTGTGTGCCAGCATGATGTGGTGGACCCTAAACTGTACAACACCAGTTAAACACAGAGCGGTCAGTGTGTGGTGGACCGTGGGCAGAGACAGAGGGCATGTTGTGGAGCGTAAAGCTGTATCCTTTCCTTCCCATAGCCTTAATGAGCCTGGCGCCATGAGGCTTTTAAAATGACATTGGCTTCATGACTGCACCATCTCCGTTTCTGAGGTTAAAACTTCAGTTTTACGTACGTTGGTGTGTTTGGGATTTTGTCAACTGATCTGGGAGGCAGACCTTTCCCAAGAGAAGAAGCTCCAGTAATGAAGCACGAGTGTGAAGCACGAGTGTGCAGATATCCTCTGTGAAATTAATTTTCCATGACAACAGGGAAAGAGGCAATGAGCTTTTCTTCTGGTAGATGGTGACTTCAACCAGAATTAGATTCACTTTGGTATATATTGGACTCACCAGTATTGTGTGCTAAAATGAAAACATCCATCGAAGCCTTCTTGAGTCCTCATGATGACTAATTGAGATCCAAATGCTTTCTAAACCTCAGTTTTTCAGAGAAGAGGCCTCATGTCAGCTTTGGCCTGCACTGGTTTCTGTCAGTGACCAATGTCTTGAGCAGCAGTGAGCCCCATCCATCAGCTCCCTGAAGGGCCAAACAACTGTGGGTTGTGCTGGCCATCATCAGCCCTACTTTGATCTCTCTGTCATACTAATGAAGTCATCTCTTAGTCTTAACAGCACCACAGGCACTTCAGTGCATATTAAACCAGCAAACGTGCTTAAAACCAACCTTCTTCCTTCACTTCAGTAGAACCATTAAGTTGCACGTGACACAGATTTTGTTAAAAGTATAGCTGGGAAGTGATCACACGCAGGCAAGACAGAGTTGTGGCCCCCACACGGCGTGTGCTGTCAGAGCCGCGTGTTTGTGCTCTCAGATGAGTGTGGCGCCAGTGGGATGGGAGTTCCTTTGATTTGTGACCTCTCTCAGGTTAATTATAAAGAACACGTCCATTAGCTATAATAATGCTGTTTTCTTCTTCTTTACTTCTTTATGACCATTCTCAACCATTTCTTAACTATTTCTCAACTATTTCCACCTCTCAACTATTTCCCTTGCTCTTATTATTGTTGAAAATACTTTGTATACAAAGTGAAAATACATTGTATTTTCCGTAGCTGTTCAGACAGACAGCTTTTTGTGAAGATCACTGTGGTTAACGGATGGGTCTGTGGTGTCAGGGTCGAGTGTTTATTAAGTGTTATTACCTTCCAATTATACTTTTACTTTTACCTTGTGGTGGTCAGCATTCACTGACAGGGACAGGCCATCTGTTAAAAGACTTTCATCATAAGACCAAGGAGGGTGAGAAAAGTGAAGTACTTTACAAAAGTTATGGTGAATATATATTAAAATATTTTCAAAGACAAGTATTTCCCAGCTTAGCTGTTCATTTTAATATGATTGTAATGATTGATGAAATCACTGTGAGGGTAGGAGGGTATTTTTGTACAGTCTTATAGATATACATTGTGTTTTCAAGTCTAAAATATATCCCCAAACATTAGTCTGAAGAAAAGGTATAAATATCAGTTTCCATGGTAGCTTAAACATGTTATTCAAGTCTTTCTCTTGGTATGTGTATTTCTTCTGCACCTTCATAAGTCCCTAATGGATGTGTAATTATATGCTTTGTCATTTATTTTGTCAACTAAACCTTATTTCCCGGCATCAGTCCCTCCCGAAACATACTGTCATGATGCCATCACACTCTCCATCCTGGGCGACTCCCATCTGTTTAAAGAGATCTGCCAGCGTCCCAAACTTAATACGCAGCTGACGAGGGCAGGGATCAGCAAGCACAGCTGTGTTTGGTGGGCCTTTCCTCCACGCCGCATCAGCCCACGCAAAACCCCCGCCTGCACCGCGACACTTGACTTGACCGAAGCGCTTGTCAGGAAGTCCCGTGACTGCTGCTGCTGCTGATAACTGCCTGGCACACACATCCTAGGAATGGCTTTGAGGCACCTGAAATTGAACTATGCCCACCCAGCATCCATAAAGACTCTCAGAGATAAGAGACAACCTGCCGCCCGCTACAAGAATCGTCGCTGTAATATGAGAGGTTGGTTGGAGAAACACAGCTCCATTTGACAGAGCCTGGTACTGCATGAGGGCAAGAAGGATAAACACCCCGTCAGGATCCAGCCCTGACACACAGGCCCCGGGCGTCTCGTTCCACTTCAGCCTTTGCTGTCTTTTCTCTGACTCTTATCATAGTCAAGTAGGTGACTAAAGTCTTCAGACTGACTCAGTGCCCTGAGCCCCAGTCTCTGTAATATGGGTGCAAATTTTCACATTTATGAACATGAAATAGAGTGCTGCTTTAGTTTTCCTAAAACTTACACATAAGTATCAGTGCAACAGTGTGTGAGATCGAACCCCTGACTGTAGCGTTGCTGGAACCTGTCCTCTCAGGTGAGCTATAGGAACTATATCACCGAGCCCCAGTTTAGCCATCCAGTGCGCCGCTACATGGCCCTTGTGTGTTACCAGTGCAGTGGTAGGTGAGAGCGGTTGCCTCCGCTGTGATTGACAGCCTCGTTAGCCAGCTGTCACACGTTCCTTGGAGCGGCGCATCTCACAAGACCCGACTGGCCAGAAGCCAGGGACACAAGAAGCAGGTCTGGCCAATAAGGGACTGCATGCCTAACACGTCAGGGGCAGTCCGCGCTTGCAACTGAAGTTTTACTGTAGGACAGCTCTGAAGTTCAGCTGAGGTTTTACTGTAGGACAGCTCTGAAGTTCAGAAGTTTTACCACAGGACAGTGCGAGGATGTTTGGGAAGCAGCAGGTAGCAGGTTGACTGCATACTTGCTGACATCCTGTTGCTCTTGTTTTGTCTTTCCCTTTATCTGCTCCTTTTTTTCCATCTGCGTCTCCTTCTCAATGAGTGGCCAGTGTCTCCACTAATGAATCGTTAGATCAGCCTTTGATGTCACATTCATTACCCTTATCCCAAGGTGCCTCAGGGTTTCCTTGCATTGTCTTCTACCCTATACCAGATCATCTTCTCAACTGGCATCAGCACCATTGTTATTATCATCATCGTTGTGTAATCAGACAGACTTGCTTATGCCTGCATAGCCTTTATAAGATACATGGAGGGCCCAAAGAGTGGAGACACCGCTGACAGTACACTCCGGGTGACACTCCAGAGCACAGCTCGTACATCTGCAGTGTGAAACCTTGTCATTACCACATACACACACACACACACTCTCACACTCACTCACACACAGACAGGGAGCAGACACTGCTCTTACAAGAAAAAATTCCGACTGCACACTGTCACTCCATGAGCTGTTGCACAACCGCTTTTGTTTTGATTTGAATGCGTCCTTAGTGCTTCTGGGCCTAGATACTGTAAATCAGCTGTGTGTGGTGTGATTGAGATTTGAACGACTACTAAGAAGGGTTTTCTTTGACCAGCAAGAAAGACATGTCCATGTCAAAACAAGGAAACAGTCCCGCCCCCTCCATCCGTTCGAAGGTATTCCAAATATTCAGGTGGAATTCCTAGAATGGTGCTTGTTTGGAAGTGCTCCACAGGGAGACAGCTTTTGAGGGAACTGGGGCTAAATTACAGGCCAGCAACCAGGAGTTTAATGAGGCTCAGGGAGCCAGGCTGACCCTGGGCGACGAAGAGATGAGAGAGAGCGAGAAAGAGAGAGAGACAGAGAGAGAGAGAAAGAGAGAAGGTAGAGCAAGGTGTGTGGCTGGGCCCCAGCCGTGATTAATTGCACTGTCGAGGAGTCAGCTCTCCTAATGGCAGGCGTGAGCAGCGGGGCTGAGCCCGCTCCGGTGCCAGCGGGTCTGCCACCAAACACTGCGTGGCTCCAGCTCGACTCCCAGCACAGCCACGCCACCGACTGGCCCCTCACCACTCACACCACTGACACCACTGACACCACTCACACCACTCAGTACCAGTGAAAACAAGACATCTTTTATGTTATCTGGATTTCAGTGGGGGGAAAAGAAGGTGTTATGTTTATGAATTACAGTTATCATATATCAAGAAAATTAATAGTTGTGAAGACTATTATGGATCATGACTGTTAAGGGTTTCCAATTTGCTTCAGTATTATATTTTGAATCATGGATGTGTTTTTAGACAAACCCTTGCTATGGACGTATTTGTTGAAGTGGATCTCACTCTATCATTCCATCATCTCTACCTGCAAAATGGCGAATTATTTAGCGAAAGAGCCAGACAACTTTCCTCAGAACGCGCTCTAGATTCGCAGCCGTTGGCTGGTCCGCGAGCATCTCGGAGCACAGCGTTTTGACATGGTGATGAGATCTGGCGAAGGTTCGCCTTGATTTGTATTCAGTTTCAGTTACGAAATCACTCAAGTGCCTGGAGAGGTGCCCAAAAGAGAGGGACAGAGATGTAGGAATCATTAAAGCGATACGCCTTTAAAACAGCGGAACTGTACGTCACCGCTGAATTGTTTTGGCATTTCATTAATGCCAGGTCCACACACCCTAATCCCCCGTTAATGTCCGCGCTTTTATCATCGGTCACAAGAGGCCTAAGAATTATCCGAAGACAACGATGTGGAAGCGAGGCAGCGGGGAGGAATAAATCTGGCTTTCTTCCTTAAGCTTCCATCTCCGCGAGAGGACGCGGTTGGCATCTGATATCCATTATCATTAACGTTGCGGTCAGTGTGTCGGGAACCCTTCTCTTGAATCAGCCATTATCGTCCTGCCGCTCTTTTAAGTATTACAGATTTGGTTATCAGACATGTTTTCTTTATCTGTCACGGGAACAAAAAAACTTTCTTTCAGTGACTAAGTCCAGTTGTCTCTTTGACTGCCGCAAGTGGAATGTCAGTTATCTTTATCACAGAATTTGTGGACTTCACAAAAAGGAAATGCGATATGGAGTGTGATCAAGTCTCAGCGCTTTAGTATTAGGTGGGAAGGGGTATTTCAGTATGCGTGATCACCTGTTCCACAACTGTCCCATCGTGTTATGAATACTTTAACATTAGTCTGATGTGACTAATATATGCCATTTTCTGCCCAGTTGCTATTTTCAGTGTCTGCAGAATGTCTGTCCTTTTTTAGTATTTGTGAGGCTCGAGTGTCTTTTTACATGTTTATTTTACTTTTTAATTTAACGGCCATTAAAAGTTTTATGTGTGTAGCCTTTGGCTGGCAAGTCAAAAGCAGTTGAAAGTCTTGGTTATAGGCAAGTTTTCAGATAATTGTCTTGCTCAGATTCTCCATGACTCTCCCAGCTCCTTTTAGCAAGTGCCTCAGTTCAGCCAACAAAGAAAATGACAATTTTATGAATGCATGTCAGTACAAAGTAATGAGTGAAAAAAATTGGAAATGTGCATGTCTGTTGTGTGAAAAGTAGTCAACAGGATTTATAGTCCTTACTGTAAGGGATTTTGAAATGGTGAATTTAATAAATCCAAATATCATAATGTTGTATTTTACACTGTTCAGTTTTGCTGAACTGTTGCTAAAGTACATATGAAGTACATGTCTTATTGATGATTTTACATGGTACATGAGAGTAGTCAAGTAAATCCGATGATTTTTCAGAAGAATAACTGAAGTGTACTGTAGTAGACAGTAGAGATATAAAAAATGATTAAGGACCTCTGTCCAAATCATCCTGTTTCTTTGGAAACCTTGTACTTCACTTGTGTACTTTTCATATAAATGTTTTCTCATATACATATACATGATATATATATATATATATATATATATATATATATGAATATCCAAGAACAGCCAAAGCAGACAGAGAGAGAGAAAGAGATGAGAGACATGCAGAGAGACAGAGACAGACAGACAGAGAGAGAGAGAGACTACACGACCGAACCTAATAAAGTCATCACTCAGTGTATAAACAAGCACTGTTGACGTGTCATTTGTGTGTGTTATGGACTTTTTACAGATTAAAAGCCCATCTAAAAAAAACCTCACTTACAGTGACTGAAAAAAAAATGGCTTCGTTCCACTGCTTTTCAACATTTCTGAAGAAAAGCTCCTTGTCCATGGACCTCCTCCTCCAGGGGATTCAGAAACCACAGGAGCTTTCCCTTGTTGGCACACAGTCTTGGAGCCGGGGCGAGTGCAGTGTCTCCCGAAGCCCTTGCCAGCCCAGCCGTGCCATCATGCGCACGCCTCTGTGCTCGCGTTTGGCTGGCAACAGGAGCAGACTTCAGTGTGGCCTGTGTGGGCTGCTCCGTGGCACGCCCACGTCTCTCCCCACTGCGGTTTCACCAGTCGTGCTCTGCCACCCCCGGGCAATGCCGCGACGCTGCTGATCGCCCCTTAATTGGCCCTTAAGCAGCGTGAATGGCCCAGCTTGGCGGCCCGTGGGTCGGAGAGCTGATGAAGTGATGATGGGGGCTCCAGGATTACCACAGCGACTGTAGAAAGTGGGTAATGTGCACTGAGCTGTTGATGGAAACTTTAAAAGGCTTAAGGCTTTTCATAAATTCTTCTCATAATGACCCGTGACAACTGCATGGTGAGCTGAAGAAGCTTGTAACCCTGCCAAAGTTCTGCACTTATTCTTGAATAATGTCAGAAGTCCTGCTTTCAAAAGCTACTGCACAAGCACCGCTGTTTGTGTCCTTTTGCCTAAATGTACTTTATAGAATTTTGTTTAACACTGTATCTTCTTAAATGGTTTGAATTACATTGTTTTACATTTAAAAAAAAACTTAAAGTCAAAGGTAAAAATTATTATTCCTCTTAATGTAATTAACCAGGACTCTACTCCCATGAGTATAGTACAGTGTAACTAATAAATTGTTTACCATGATGTTTCTAATAAATGAATGTTTTTTTTTGGGTTGTAAGAATATAAACATCACTGTAAGTTGAAAAAGAGACTGTTTTTATGACACAGACATCAGTTGCACAGACCTGGTCATGCGAAAAAATCTGTCAGTCATCATTTATCTGCTAAATTCACATCACAGATATTTTGTTGCGCAGGTTTAGTCCTAAAATAGGCTGCTATATGCATATTGTACAGAAGTACTACAGGTTTTAAAGAGACAAATGGAACTAGTTTATGTAAACTACAGAATATTAAGACATATACCAATATGGATGCGTAGCCTACTTAATTTATTTTAACTCTAAACCAAATCTTGGGCAAAAAAATAAAAAATAAAAATCAGTAGATATTCTCCACTCAAAGTCAATTTTATTTGTCATTTGCATAAATATACAAGACATTCATGTATTGAAATGCTTGTGGTGATGCACGGATAATCTACAGCAGCAGGTTAGCACATAACTAATAACAACTGATAACAAATATAGGCCTACTAAATATATACAAAATATAGTAACAAAAAAATAAATATACTAAGTACGCACAAAATATAGGAACAGGAGAGTATTAACAAGTCGTTTTTGACTAGTTCAGAACTAAAATATATCGGGGTTGTTTATACATCTGCCGGTTCACCCAGGTAAGCCTAGTGTCAAGGAATTCAGATCAGTCCGTCTGTTCCGTATGCCGTATGTTCTTCAAACTGCTTGTCGAGTCACAAACTCCGTCTGGAATCCACATCGGTCGTCTTAACCTTCTCTTGTCTCCGGGACGATCCTCCTTTAAAGTCCACTCTTTGTAAACAAACTTGTTTGGATGGGAAACACCTGTGCTTGGAGAGGAGATTAGGATGCCTCGAGACGGCTGTTTTTGACTGATAAGTGAGGCTCTGAAGCGCTCGCGATGGCTCGCAGTCACCTGCGCAAAGTCTCCGCTCCTCAACACGTCGACGCCACGCCCTGCTGCCAGTCTCTCGCTAATAAGCAGAAGCGGAAATTATGTGGCGGGCCATTCCCAGCTCTGCGCCTCCCCTCAGGCTACAGACGGCGAATACCTCAGGAACGCAGGCTGCGTTTAGTTCAGCCACCACCCTTACAGCGCCGTATCACTCAGCATTGGCTTGCGTATATGACAACGTGAAAAGCTTAGTTTCTGGGTTTCAGCTATAATACTGACAGCACTTTTGGTATTTGGAGCTCTACCAAACTTCTAAACATTACTTGGCTCCAGACATATTCGGTAGACGAGAGTATTCGATTCTATTCAAATAAGCGTTAACTGGTGCTGAGGTGGAAAACAGGCTACAATTAGCTAGTTTGCTAGTTATGATTGTATAGTTTACTAAGCAGAATAAGACGCCAACAAAAATCGCGCTACAGGCGATTTATGCACTCAAAAAGTGAAAGTAAATTCGATAAATGCTATTAGCCAACACGCGAACTTATTTTTGTGTGTGTTCTTTGATTTTGTGTGTGTTCTTTTGTGTGTTTATCTGTTAACTGAATTAAGTTGTAATGGTAGATCTCCATTACAGAAAAAATGTATCAATTGCAAAACCGCAAAACGTTTAGTTTAATAGTATTCGTTTTACTGGCAAGGCAGCACGCTTTTAGTGGGATTTGCATATTTTATTTGGTCTTTATTTCTGGCACAAGCATTCACTGAAATGTGTTTATATGATGTTTAAATCAAAACATTCACTCCATGGGGTTCTAAAGTTCCAAGTGAAGATCAGTTCTTTTTCTTTAAGTTTCCTGCCATAGCAACAACTGGCAATGCAAACAGATATACTATTAATGCAGTGTCCATTAGTATTAAAATGCCGTGCCAAAGGAAACAACATATCCTTAATTCAGATGGTCCAAAGGTGTTCAACAAACTGATCAGCAAGCCTTCTCTTGGTTTCTCCAATGTAAATCTGATTACTACTGCAAGTAACACAGCAGAAGACTCCTGCAGTAATGCGTGCAGAGGAGTGGGTGATGACAACAGATCCTTTTCTGGCAGTTGTTTTAATGGCTGTGTTAATGAATTTAAAGGACGCGCATCCAGAGCAGTTAGAGGCTAAAGTACCACAGTTATTATCTTAATGGTCATTTATCTCATTCATGTCTTTGATGTTTTTGTCTTGTCTCTGGGAGATTAGTAGAAGATGCAGTCTGTACATCATCCTTAAGGATCCTGCAGTGTGTAAGTATAACATTAGTATGTAAGTATAACAGTATATAAGTATGTCATTAGTGTGTAGTATAACAATATGTAAGTATAACATTAGTATGTAAGTATAACAGTGTGTAAGTATAACATTAGTGTGTAAGTATAACAGTATGTAAGTATAACATTAGTGTGTAAGTATAACAGT
>JAOYMR010000011.1:532617-581795 GCA_025802075.1 Tenebrosternarchus preto | reverse complement strand
TGTAAGTATAACATTAGTGTGTAAGTATAACAGTATGTAAGTATAACATTAGTGTGTAAGTATAACAGTATGTAAGTGTAAGAACAGTAAGTATAACATTAGTGTGTAAGTATAACAGTATGTAAGTATAACATTAGTGTGGAAGTATAACAGTGTGTGAGTATAACATTAGTGTGTAAGTATAACAGTATGTAAGTATAACATTAGTGTGTAAGTATAACAGTATGTAAGTATAACATTAGTGTGTAAGTATAACAGTATGTAAGTATAACATTAGCAACTGTTTTATTTGTAGGATGATAAGTGAGCACGGAAGGGTTTCTGATTGTGTTAACAGTAAGTTTATAGGTCAGTTTGTCTATTCTCTGAACAAGCAAAACACTAGCAAAGGCATCATTAATAGCATCATTTATGACTTCTTTAGGAAATCCGCAGTTCTGAAAATATTCATGCATTTCTGGAGAAAGTCTTCAATCACACTGCAAATGTATTTAAGTCTAAAGAGTTATAAGAGAGTTTGGGGATGTGAAGAGTTGTATGCAATTAAGAGATTCATATGTTTATAATTGACGGTGGTGTTTAAACAAGAATTTTCTTATCTGACTGAAACATCAAGTAAAGTTCCCCTCATGCTAGGATACTCCATATATATTCCAGAGCTGGGTGGAACTTGGAGGAGGAAGAAATAAACAGAGCTCTTCAAAGGTATTTGTAAGAGTACCGAAAATGTTATCAGCATATTTCAGAAATATAAAGGCTACAGGTCTATCGTTTCTGTTGAGCAAAAGAACAAGCAACAGAACATCCAGAATTGTTTCCCAGTTAAATATAGGTAGCAGATAGAAATAGGTAACAGTGATGATTATCTGTGGTAAAAATCCCATGAATAATTCAAGGGAGAATCCTGCTGAAATAGCATTATTTCTGAATCAGCACTGAATGGTTGACTGTAACTGTGGAATGTTGTCAGAGATGTTAAAAATGCCATCAAAATACTGATTGCTTCCTTCTTGTGAAGGTCTTTTTTCCAAACAACAACAGCTCTACCTTTGTCATCTCAATTATTTTGTTAAAATGTTTAACTATAGAGTATTCCTCCTTTGGTTGAGTTTTTTTTTTTATTAAGATTTTTAGTCTGTTGAAATTTATGTTACTGATTTCTCTTTCATGGGTATTACTAAATAATCCAAATTCCCTGTAGGGTGTCCAGGATGAATTGGTTGATTATATTTAGATACGTTGTAGTTGAGGTAGTTTCCACTAGTGCCATGACATGTGTGAGGAGTGTTGTGTCCATCTTTAAAGGAGTTCATAGTCTCCAGTGCTGGAAAAATCTTTAGTGTTAGTAATGGACTGAAATTCATTAGTAGTAGGGCTTGTAGGTACAAACTGTAGACCGTTTGATATTACAGTTTGATATTACAGTTTGCTCCAGGGAAGTCAATTCCAACAGTGACAGATTTTTGCAGTTTAAATAAGCAGTAGGTGCAATAAGTCTGATAGTACTGTTTTTTTTGTTTGTTTGTTTGTCTGTTTCTTTGAATTCTTCTTTGAACTCTTGAAAAGCCTGGGAACCTTGTGTTCAGTGTACTTCACTACTATTCTATGTTATATGTTAAGGTGCAATTAATTTTTCCATTTGTGATGGAAAATTATTTGGGTTAGTGTTTATTTTAAATGTCTGCTTTCTATCAAAGTTCCTAACATGCTTTTTAACTGTGGCAAACCACTGTGCTACCCAAAAAACTGCCATCAATTTTAAAGGCAGTATATTGGCACAGTACACTGTAGGGGTGGCATATGTGTAATTGCTTGCATACATAATGACTGTCATTTGCTCTTACCAGAAACAGAAATTTCTGCATTTCAGTAATGAAAATAATCACTAAGCATAAAGGCTTCTTGCGGTCTATCTGTCATATTTGTCAATTTGCTGTAATTGCTTTTGCCATTAAATTAATTGCTGAGTTGGTTGTTGCATGTAATAATGTTCTTAAAGCTGAAGCTCTCTTGTTACCTGCATGGGTTCTCACTATACGTTTTTCTTCACAGTTCACATTTCAATAATTAAGTGGACTAAAAAATAATGCTATTAACCATAAATGGGTCGGGCCGCCGGATGGAAGATGGGTTCCCTCTTGACTCTTGGTCCTCCTGTGGATTTTTCCTATTCTGCCAGGGAGTCTTTCTTTCCTACCGTTGCCCTCAGCTTGCTCATTAGGGATCTTGACCTTTGTAAAGCTAATTTGTGTGTTGTAAAAAGCACTATATAAATAAACTTAACTTGACTGAACATATTAGAGTGGCAGCTGCAACCCAATCTAATGCTGGACAGTTTGCTATAATCAAAAATTACATCTGGTTGGCTACACTAACACATGAGCCACGAACACTTGTTTTAAGTGAAGCAATTAATAATTTTTTTAACCTTTATTATAACAAATTATGATTAATGAGAGGAAATCAAAGAGTACCTTTATTATAACAAATTATGATTAATGAGAGGAAATCAAAGAGTACCTTATAATATTGTGATTGAGGTAGTAATTAATGAGGTAGTAATTAATTAATTAAAAATGTAAAGACAGAAACAAAAAAGCAGAATTAAGTGTAATTTAACTGCAACTGCATTTCAAAAAAGGAAAAAAAATGAAAGGCACTTTTAAAAGAAAACAAAATGGGTAACAACAATACTTACCTGAATAAGAGTTGTGTTTTTTTTCAGCCATTTCGCAGATCAAACAAAACACTCTGTATCTTTGGTCACATTTTAGACATGTGAAATGAAACATATTTAAATCAACAAACATTCAGTCTGATAAGGTATGATAGTAAGAGACCAAAAGCCTGTCTGACACAACAAACAAATGTGACTGATGCCATTAGGTATAGATATCATCTGTTATTTCAAAGGACTGAAGATCCAAACAGCTGAATGGATCGCTTCATTGACCATTGCCTGCATGTGCTGCTAAACATATAACTGATTTTGACATGACCAAAACTGTTACAGTGCATCTTATGTCAATACATAAACATCTATGCTACATTTGATTGCTCAGAAGTGTGTATTCACTGTGTATTTGTCACTATAAATTAATTAAAGTAACATTTTGGCAGCAATAAAAGGACATTGTTGCTTCATTGCCTTTGATTTGAGAGCACAGTTGTTTTTATGATGTCATCTATACCTCTGTGTGAGCGTGTGACTTTCTTACAACTGTGAAGCAACAGGTTAATGGATATGGTTTATAGGATGATGTGGAGTCACCCCTGGCCCTAAAACCTCCTGCCTGTCAGTCTCAAATTCTGTTTTGACCCTCTTGTTGTCTTGGGAGGAAGCTGCTAAAGTGTGCTCAGGTAACGCTGAACGATGTAGCCCTGAGTCTATTTCTCTCTCACACTCTTCTTCTCTCTCCTGCTGTCTGTCTTCCTTTCTTTTCCTCTCTCTTCTTCTGTCTGTCTGTCTGTCTGTCTGTCTGTCTGTCTCTCTCTCTGTCTCTCTCTCTCTCTCTCTCTCTCTCTCTCTCTCTCTCTTTGCACATGAGTGAGCACCTTGAACATAAGCACAGGGTTCGGGCTCTTTTGGGGGTGGGGGTTGAGGGTGGCCCTTTGAAGTGCTGTAATGTACACCCACCACTCCCTCTTCCTCTTTACCTTATTTATGGTATTTGTTTCAAGAGCAGTTAAGAAAAAAAACACTGCCCCCTCCTCTACTACCAAGACACTGTATTCATATTTAGAGTGATAGAAACCATGTGAATAAGCCTGGGGAGAATGTAAAAGCTCCTCATATGAGACAGACGACAAAGGAGCATGATGAGGAGGTTGAATAACCTGTGTCAATGTGGCGACCCCTTCAAGTCTGTCTGAGGGTCTTGTTTGTCGTTACCAACAGGCACCGATGTGCTAAATGTTGTTTGTTTTTAGATAGCAGTCGGCCTTGTGAAAGCAAGGCCTCTCTTTTTGAAGTGCCTTACCTGAGGCTAACCACGGGCCTTGTTGGCTGTTGGAGATAAACCCTGAGGATCTGTCCTGAGCCCTGCCCCCAAGACCCACCCCACCCCATCAGCCCCTCCCAAACAACACATATTCTTTGCCCCCTAAACACTTGTGCAAATGAGCAAACACACTGATAATAATGTGTGGGTAATGGCTAGAATCAGAGCTGCCTTTGTTTTCTGGCCAGCTTCTCACACCGCTCCACCACAACCTGTGGGCCCACTGAATCTAGCACATTTACACCTGACTAAGATCAAAGGGTACAGGGTCTTTTTCTGGGGATGCAATCACTTAGGCAAATGAGATTCTGTGCAAACTCTCCTTTGTGTCAGCTAAGTCGGGCTTTTGTGTAGAACAAATGGGGGTGTTATGGGTCTTGGCAAAGGAAGAGCTGCTATCAAAGTGAAGCGACCAGGCCCTTATTAAGTCCCGTCAGACTGTACTAGGCACAAAGGACACAATCGGGAAGGATCAAATGCTTTGGGCTTCTTCTTCTTCTTTCGAGGGGAGAAAACAAATGTGACATAATTGCCCTTTAGAATGGACATCAGTGAATTGTGTGGTCTGGCGGAATGACATTGTCCCTTTTCAGAGGGGAAACGATGCTAGTCTCTGCACAGAGTCAGGGTGTTATCTGGTTTCAACTCTCCCTGACCCACAGAGCTCAAAGACAAGGCAGAGAGAGAGAGTGAGTGAGTGAGAGAGAGAGCATGCAGAATGTAGCTTCTCATTTTGACAAAGGTCAAGTCCAACTTCAGAAAAAAAACAGCACATTATGTTGTGGATCAGTGATCGGTGCAAAAAAAAGCAACAGCATGGAATTGGAAATTCTTTAAATTTGTTTGTTCAGTAGTTTTAGTTTAGTAATTTGAATTTGTGTGTTCAGTAGTTTTAGTTCAGTAATTTGAATTTGTGTATTCAGTAGTTTTAGTTCAGTAATTTGAATTTGTGTGTTCAGTAGACTATGTAGAGTATTCAGTATTCACTGTATACACTGTATACGATGTCTTCATGTATGTGCATGCACACGTGTATATGTGTATGTGTGTGTGTGTGTATGGACAGAGAGAAAGAGAGAGAGAGAGAGGGCAAGAGGAAGCAGTCTGACAGATCGGAAACTCAGATGATTAAACACAGCGCCATGGTGACGACAGAAGGACTACTGCTGGTTGTCACATGACCTGACCCCACATTCCCCCAGAGCCACATCAGTGTTTTCCCGCTGGTCTAACGTACCACCTCATCCTCTATCCACCACTGCGCTAGTCTTGCTGAAAGTCAGGGAACGCTAGACATATATATGTGTAGCTGAGGTAGATATTTTTGTCTCAATATTTCCATTTAAATATTTTACAAGCAATATTAATCTGTTACAGTAATAGTTATTCAATGAAGGACAGTTATGTGCAGAATGAATTTGATACATAGCAACACTGTGACCCTGTGTTATTACCTTATATATATAGGTGATAAACCAGGTGTTTGCTGCTGTAGGCATGTCGTGCTGTGTGTACATAATCAAATAAATGCCCAAGTGAGGACACTCAGGCAGTAAAGTGCTGGTAGTTGCATCATAAATAAAAATGTTATATTTGTAGAAAAGCCTGTGGGCATGGCAATGTTTTCTCTGGACTCAAGGAACATGGAAATGTTTGAGTTTTGTGGAGTTACTTAATGCACGAGGTTAGTGGTCAGTTTGGAAGCTAAGGGTTTTTAGCTTGTTCAAACAAATAGTATTATAAATACGATATGTTCAGACTGCGAGATGCATGAGCTTTGGTTACTTAAAGTATATAAAAATTAGTGTCCTTGTTTCATAATCCAGAGATGTGCACAGTCCTACAGGTCAGTAAGGATATAGTTTTGGTTCATGGCTCAAGGTTAAAAACAAGTTTTGAAAAAAAAAACATAATATGTAGATCCAGCAGCAGCGTTTTCTCAATTGTGTAATGTAGTTATGTCATTTTCCTTGATGAGACAGACACACCATCTCTACAAGCTTCTATTGGACTGCTTAGTGGAAGTAGTTATAACCAGACCGATGAGAACTTGTCGATACAAATCACAGCCGGCTTCCCACAAGGCGTAAATGCCACATTGAGTTATTCATCAAACAGCTGTGGCAATTGTATCCAGTGATGTAATTCTCCATAAATCACATGGTAAGGCACACATAAGAACCAAGAGCTTCCCAGCCACATTCAGAATTTCCATGGTATGTGGAGCACGTTCCATTTGATTATAGTGTAAACACTGAGATTACATGTCAAAATGATGTCTGAATGGATTAACACATCAACTTAAATGGAGAAGTGACATCATTTTTAACGTCTGAAGAAAATCAAAGTGTGATTTGGTCAGTTGCTTATTGTGATTTATCATTAATTAAATTTTTAGCTTTTACTTGTAATTACACTTTGAAGTTTTGTTTGTGTTTGTTTGTTTTTGTTTTTTAAGCTCTGTGCTCTTGTTCTTCTGTTTCCAACGTTTCCTCTTCACTAAAAAGATTCTAAAAGGTGGAGGTTTGTTGTTCTGTGTCATAGACTATGCTCATAGCTCAAAACATTCAAACATTAAAAATAATTGTTGTCAAGAATGTGACGGAAATGAGGGGACATCAGTGCACAGCCCTCCAAGTTGCTTGTTGATTCGAAACACCAGCTCTTTCTGTTGAGTCAGATAAACCACGAATCAAAGCTCTATGATTTAGAAGCCTGGACAAACAGGCAAACTTTTGTTTACAGTTGAGTATTTTCATTGCACGTGGTTTAGTCACAGACTGAGGGGTGCGTCTGAGTGAGAAACAGAGAGGTAAGCCACACAGCCTTCCGAGCTTAACTGGTTTAAATCTGTGAAATTTGGGCTGTACTTGCTTTGACATAGGTAGCTACCCATTTCTTGCCTTCGTTTTTGACTGAGAACACAAGGCCTCACTAAAAGTGTTATGTAGTTCTCCACATCTCCTCAGACTGCTGCCGCCCCCACCCAACCTGCCGTGCCTTCCACGGCTCACCTCTGTGACGCCTGCCATCATTATCGTCTCCTCTTCCTGTCTGTAATTTTCCCAGCATGGCTGTCAGACAGCTAGCAAAGCAACGTGGGTAATAGTGCATGTTCATTCAGTGTAAATGCAGGACACTCACTGACCCACATACCACTTCTCTGCATGTGGGAAAAAAAGATACACTTATGTCCTCATGGATCCTGGAAAAGCAATTTTACCACAGTATCTCTGAATAAAAATAATCACACAAAAAACAGCTGTTTTGAGTGCATTTTTAAAGTGTGAATGCATTCATTTAAAAATACACCTATTAGAATTTTTTTTTGGAAATTCTGTGCAAAGGTATTGTGAAAAAAAGTTTGTTTGCTGTCTGTTCAAGTATGAGGACTGTAAGCTCTTGGGCTTACATGGGAGGACTCTAATTAGAAATTGTGGCTATCTCCTGTGTTTATCATAGTGTCAATATTTTCACCCCTTTGATGGCAACATCTAAGAGAAGCTCTTGTGATAGTTAACCTCTCAGCAGCAATTACATCCAGTCTCCAAATTAAAGACACCTACACTGACATCCCTGTTTATGCCAGGCTACTTATAAACCGCTAAAAAGGCATCTTCTCCACTTTGAGCCTATTTAGCGCTGCACTGCATCTGCAGATGTCCATCTTCCACCTGCATAAGGTTAATTGAAATGAGGTAATTAGAGGCTTAGTCATCTTTTAAGTGGAAACCACTTAAATGGAAGTTAGAATTAATGGAAAAACATCTTGAAACAAAACGTTTTCGATAAGAAGAAAATGCCACCAAGAATCAGACTGCACCCTTTAGACTGATAGGAAGGAAAATCCTGTCTTTATGAAGTCACAGGAAGCTTCATAGAACGTGTGTGTCACTGGACGTTTGACTAACATTAGAAATGGGAAACGCTAAAGATCAGTTTAATGGTTCACTCCCATCAAGCCTCAAAGCTGCACCATATCTGTTTAATCTTCTGAAGTAAGACTGTGGAGTCACCAAAAATATCTCAAAAATCCTCACTCCCATTAAGCTATCCAGACTTTTGGAAATTCTCACATGGGGGAATATGACACACTTTACAGGGTAAATACATTGGTTTTCATACATATGAAAATACAAAATTGATGTATTCAGTCTCTTTCTAAGTAAGTCTCTCAGAAGACCTCACTTACTTATTTGTCGCAAAATAGCATTGTGCCACAAAGCTGTTGACTGATCTCAACTTCAAAGTGAGCTGGGCTTTGGAGGCAGCCTGCAGACATTCACACTGCCCCCTTTCCAGGCCCTTGAAATGCTGTTTTATTGTACCCAGCACAAAAAGGAAATCCACTCTTTACCAGTTCAGCGTATATCAGTGTTTGCAGAATAATTCTGACTGAATGTCAGCGACATCCTTTAATGGCCTCTTATTCCCTTAAGCCCAGAGCAGATCAAATGGCCACGACTTGCTGTGGAATCTGGAATCTAAGAATTTACCACCTTACAGTATGCCTAGCTCGGAGGTATGAGTTTCCCTTTGCACCACTGTGAAGGCTTTGGTTCCATGCACAGATGTTTCTGTTCGTTAAGCTGTTGATGGTATTGACAAAGGCTGGGGGCAGGCCTCTCCAGCAGTGACCCAAACACATGGATGGGACAATTGCAACATGTATATCCTGTGCTTTGAAATGCCTACCCCAATGCTTTGTCTCCTTTGACAGCTCAGAGTAAAGATGTCAAGCCTATAGTTTCCAGTTTCTCTGAAGGAAATGCAGAAGGGACACTGGGCTTAAAGATGGGATGGTTCTCAAAGGAGCCTGAGTTTTGAGTGGCAGGAATTTGTGCTTTTTTGACACTGTTGCATGCTCTTTGAACATAACACTTTTTCAAAACTACCACTACTGCCCCAACCCCCACCCTATGATGTTCAGTAAAGTACTCCCAACTCCAAACTGATCTGACATGCACTACTAGATTGATCTCTAAAGCTCAGTTAAAGCATGTATTTCATGTTCTGCACCAATGTCATTTGTTGCCACCTTAAGATATTTCAGGACCTTTGAACTTTGAAAAACCTGAGGCTCCATATGCTGGAACATATGGCTTTAGCAGAAGATGAAAAAGCTGGAGCTAAATCAGTGCAGAATGAGGATGCAAGAAATCTCATCTAGGAAGGCTCTCTGCAGCACAGTGCCAAGCAGGCAGATAGAGAGAGAGAGAGAAAGACAGACAGAGCGAGACAGACAGACAGAGCACAAGTGAGAGCACCAAAGTGTCTGTCTACTTAGATACCAATTTGCCTTTTTTTGTAATGTATAGTGTTACACGATATTAAAAAAACATTGTTGAGAACATTGGAGAAATGTGATAGACACTGTAGTTTTCTATTCTTATCACAGTTTTTAGTTTTTTTTCTAATTCATTAAAACTTTAACATTTTTATTGACCAGCAGAACATAAGCTCTCGCTGTGAAATGTATCTGTATATTTGATAAATACTTTATTATAATAAATTACCCTTAAAGCTTTAGCGGGCAATTGTAATAAACCTCCACATGTAACCCCTAATAGAAAGTGTTTTTAACAATACATCAAAATATCTTTATCTCTTTATTTAGAATAAAAATAGACATATATCAGACTCTATATGATTGTGAAAATCTGTATATACATTTACAATAAGCTGGTAAAGATGTAGGTCATGCTCAGAATCATTGTGTTGACAACCAAAAGAGCTAAGTGCCAACTTCCCTACAGTATTTACAATACAGTAATGTACTGCAACCATCGAATGCCAAGTTCCTTAGAGAAACATTTATATCTACTCTGCAATGTTGACACATGATTTAGCTACAGAAACAATTGAAAAAAGCCCCAAACAAAACAGAGTATCCAAAATCCATCTCGCACTGACGGCACCTTTCCTCCGTTCAGCTCGGCCCCACTCCCCAGGAGCTTTCAGAAAGAAAACCAAACCAAACCAAACCCAAACAACAACAACAACAACAACAACGACAACAACAAAAACCCCAATCCTTGTCAACCTGTCCTTCAGCGTCACTGGCAAGTGTGCAGACTCCGAGAAGATCTGCTGTGGTCTCCCCTTTGCGCCTTGCAGACCAGGCCTGCCCCACAGTCACACCGCTGGAAGATCTCCAGGGCATGAGTGCCCTTGCGCTTGTGTCTGGTGCACACCTGACCCTCTTTCAGCACAGGCTTGCATATCTTTGACCAGAAATGGCGGGCGCAGCACAGACCCTCCGCGCAGTCAGATGACCTCAGACAGTTCTCACCCTCGAGACCTGTAAAAGCGGCGCAAAGTTAGCAGAAATACCCAGAGATTAAACATTTATTGAGTTTTTCCATTAGCTATATGTAAAGAATAGGTTAATGGGTTACCTTTGATGTTTTGAGTCGTTTCTGGCTGTTGCAGTCCTGTGGTGTTGTCATTTTGTGGGGTGCTGACCAGTATGTGTCCTTCTACTCCAAGTTGTAGAATAAAGTCATATGGCTGGCACAACCCTATAGAAAGAGTTTTTCAAGATACGCTGTAGTTGCGTTTTCAGCTTAACATATTCTTCTATACAGGAAATGTATACACCATATTTTGATATGGCCCAGAAGCCACTTACCATTGCTACAGTGGTTGCCAGGACAGCACATAGCATCCCGGATGCAACGCTTTCTGCGCTTCTTGCACTGAAGACAAGCACCGCGAGACAAGAAACAGAACTCCTCGTCACCACAGTCCTCGTCGGCTACGCAAAGGAAAGCCTAGATAATATATACAGATTGTGAATAAGAGAACACACAAAAAAATCTTCAATGAAAAATCTTGCAGAAACTATTTAAACAAAAACTATGAAACATAAACACACAACTGATTATAAAGTACGCTTACCTGCACCGTATCAATTGCAAAGTTCTGATTCCCGCTGTCACTGAGTAATTCGACTGGGCTGGCGCTAACTGCGTGACTGTAGGTTGCCACAGCTGGACCGAACTTAATGGCATTTGAATTTAGCAAAACAGTGCCTGCTGTGGTAAATTCAATGCATCTGACCAGAGCAAGGCACACGGTGAAAAATAAAAGAATCATAGCGGTGCGTCAAAATGAACCGACTACAAGAGGCCAATATTCCTTAAGGCGATATTCCTTGCCGGTGGTTAGGCTTTCCGAGCCGAGTTGATCGCTTTTTAGTAGTCATAAGCTCCTGTTGCTTCATTTATACAGGAGGAGAAGTTTGCATTCCCGCCCCTCGCTGTAAGTAACAAAGGGAGGGGATGAAATTTCAAAGCGCTGTGTCATGACGCGGCTCACAAGAGTTGTGTGTTGGCAGGGAATTCTCCCTTAAGCCTCGCGCAATGTTTGTGTGCAATTGTCAGCGAGACATCATGAGCTGACATCAAACACAAACCGAAATAGTCTATTAAGTGAGCTGTTATCCCCGCTTTATCTGGAATTAGGAAAATGTGTATTGGAAAGGCTTCATAATCGGGCGGGATTATTATGGACGTTACGCAGAAGCACTTTTTGCCTTTAATAGCTTTATCGGTATCCGTGTGCTAATTAGGTTTTTACATGTCAGGCTCGTCGTCTAGTTTTTATATATAGTTTTGTAACTGTTCCATGACCCCACTGCAAATAAGGTATCCTGTAGTTACCTATTTACATAACCAACAAGAGGGACCTAAATAAGTCTTAACCATTTAAAATGTGTCCACCTGCACCTCCTTGTGACACATCCGTTATTATGAAATGTTTGAAATTGTGGGCAGCAGTGTTAAGTGTTTTGGTTCTAGCCGTATACATATCCTTACAAAGTCGCTATCATCCCGTTAGATGCATTTGATGATCTAGACCTAATTGTAATGGAGGGACTTTGAAATGCAGTTGATAAAACAAGTGGTGAAGATCAAAGGGTACATGCAAATTAGAAGGCGGGAAATGTTTACCGAATTAATTATCATGCAGTCTATGCTTTCGAGTAAATAGTGGCCGATTAACACTACGGTAAGTAAAGTGACACAGGCCCTTGCGAAGCTCAGATGGAGTGCCGTTCCTGTTCTCATTAGACCTATGAATCTTATCTTTAAGAGGGGAAAGGTGGGGAAAACATACGCCATCTTCTCTACCGTTTGTCTTAGAACTATTTCAAATCTAAGTGACATGTCCAAACATAAATTTTGTTAAGAAGTCTCATTATTTCAGTACATTTTGTAAGACGTCTCACTACTTATGTAAGTCTATAAGTATTAGATTAACCTTATATAAGTCTATAACCATTAGATTATAGACGTATATAAGCAAGATCATGTATTTTCACATTTGCACGTGACAGTGTGCGGTGTGGGGTACTTCGTTGGTGCATTGCCACATGTTATGTCGTGGATGTACTGCACTCAACAGGTGAGGCCCTTTTTACGTGTTTTTAGGGAAAGATGGTTATTCCACGTCAATACTACACTACACGACAGCCCGGGGGAGGGCAAACATTAAAGTAATGTACAAGAGATGCTTTTGAGCGCAACATTTGTTAACATTTTAACAGTTTCAAAGTGAGTGTCTTTGGGATAACCTTCCAAATAAAGGTCTTTGATGTTGTTAACAGAGGTTAGTTATAATAGGCGACAACAGGACAAACGTTC
Source organism: Tenebrosternarchus preto (assembly GCA_025802075.1). Classification (NCBI taxonomy): domain Eukaryota; kingdom Metazoa; phylum Chordata; class Actinopteri; order Gymnotiformes; family Apteronotidae; genus Tenebrosternarchus; species Tenebrosternarchus preto. The sequence continues at coordinate 569,146 of JAOYMR010000011.1, read as the reverse complement.
AATACACTTCATGAAACGTGAATTGGCAGCATTCTTTAGACGTTTGGCTTTGTTTTAATTGTACACCCAAAGCTTACAGCGGTGTAAAATGAAGCCTGTGCAAAGCGCCCTTTGATGAGGACACATCAAACAGGACAAGAACCTTGCGTCTTAATCAGACTTCATCAGCAACGGCGTTTCGCAAACAGTCCATTTGCTCGGCTTTTAGCAGACACTGTGCTCAGCAAATTCATTTAGCGCGCTGGCAGGTAATCCTGTTTTTAAATGCCTGAATGAGGCTCAGCGCAGTCTCTCCAAAGGCAGGACTACTGCTCATGCCAATCAAATTTCATTAGTTTAACTAAATAGTCAAGAATTGCCACAGTCATAGGACAAACAGAAAAAAAAAATTAAACCGCACCACAAGTTCGCTCTATGACATTGTGGTCTAAAAGGCTTAGCTCTCGGAGAGCATCTTTGTCCCGTTTGTTTTTTCAGGAGCCCTGTCCTGGATTGTGTAACGGCGTGTTGGGTGATCATGCTTTCTCTCTGATGAGGTTTCTGAACCAACGATTCTTTGTTGATACGTGCTGCAGGACTTCGTGTTCGGAGCGCAATGGACCTAATTGGTTCCTGAAGTTCTGGTTAACCCAAGCTGATTTACACTTCATAATTTAGAAACGAAACTTCAGTGTACAGTGCACTTAAAATTAAGATTAAGTCATACATAAAGACCACATACAATTGTTTGAAAGGAAAACAAGATCAAATCATAGGGATGTCACAGGAATTGTTTCTGGAACAAAGTGGTTTCAAAAATTCTGGGCAATTATATTATCAAGACTTTAAAAACTAAAAAAGAAAAACCCTCCAGAACATACAGAAATAATAGTGTCCTTTATATTTCTCACATCTGAACATTTCTGTCTTTTTTCTTTTTCTGACTGTTACAAATATATAACTGACAAACCATATCCGTCATTGATGTCATCTGCACCTTCTAAGATTATGCCTTTTTGATGTCTATCAGATGGTGCTTGGTGAGGAGCAGCCATCTTCCTAGTTTATCTGTGTTGAAAAAGGGCAGGGAAGAGAGCTGTTTACAAATCATTATCGCCAACTGATATGTCTTGCTTCTTTCTCAGAGCCAGAACCCAAAGCTTGGTGGGGTCATTATGATGGAATTTTTAGAAGTGGTGGTAAAGCATTAGCACAAAGAACCAGGATCAGAGCAAGAACACTGGAGAGCTGGCCACGACTTTAAAGACACGTCATTTTGAATTGCGCTTTTATTGTAAGAAAAGGGCATATAAATTGCTGAACCTTTAAAAAAGCCACAAATGAGTTAAGGGTTACACTTTGAGGCATCGGACCTGTTCATGCAGCATTAAAACAAACACAGGGTCTTTGTTGAATGCCGTCGAGTTAAAGGCACTTCCAATAACTCCAGAGACTGAAAGGGGTACAGAGTCTCCACCACGAGAAGAGGTAAACAAAAGAAATCAACAAAAGTTTCTACAAAAGACCATACAGATTTAACGTATCCCAAAAAATTAAATAACAGATCTGGGTTTAATCTCACAAAAGACCATACAGATTCAACACATCTCAAACAAATTAAATAAAAGATCTGGGTTTACTCTCACAAAAAAGTTTTTTTCTTCTTCTACTAGTATCACAAAATATTAGCACTGAATATATACAGAAATATTTACCTCTGGTCCTACAATAAATAAAAATCCATAATTTGTTTTCCAGCACAGTTGTTTCTGTTCAAGCCATCAATGGCCCTCAGGAGGCAGTCTTTAATCAGTCTTTTAATCACTGTTTAGGTGGATAGAGTCAGACTGTGATTCTGCTTTAGGTTAAAGGTCACTATTAAAATAATGCATGACCAGCAAGGTCAGGGTGGATCATACAGCAGCACCCACACCATGGCTGTTTGCTGACAGTTGTACTCCAACTGATACTGGCATACCAGGTCACTTGTGTTTATCACAGACTGCCCCCTGGTGGTGGTCATGGAGCCTTGCCTAAGATTAAGTATAACACAAATTTGTTAATGGATGCACTGTTTGCATTGTGTTGCTGTTTTACTGAGGTGTGATTTGAAGTACTGTAAAGTATCAACTATTACAGAAAATTCGTTTAACTAAACATCAAACAGTACGCATTCAACAAATAAAAGATTCAAATGGGAAGGCATTTTACCATTTTACCATCTTAAGGAACGTTGCCCTCACAAACACATTGTATTCAGTGGCTATTTGTGTGTTGTCAGATGCAGCACAAGAGAGCTTAAATTCCAAAAGTAATAACCACATATACATATTATCATATATCATTACAGTGGATAACACACTAAAATTCAAATAAACCAATGAGCATGGACCTTTATCCAGATCTGGAGTAGGAAACTGGACACTTTCCATTTCTTACTTAATCATTTGTAAGTGTAGTTAAAGCAGTGACTGATTTCACTGCTTGTGTAAGCCAAAGGTAACTGAAATGGAAGGCAAAGAATAAAGAAAGAGAAGAATAAAAAAAAACACAAAAAGAGAAATAAAGAAAAATAAAACTATGACAATGAAAATGACAATGAGAAATAATGCTACGTGTTATGAAACGAGCAAGCACAGTCTGCCTCTCGCCCTGCATGGGAGACCTAGAGTTCAGCACGTAGGAGTGGGTGGTTATGTGGGAGGGTGGGGCGGGCCTTGGTGCACTGTAGGGAGCGGGAGCATCCAATTGCAGCTCCAGGAGGGGGAGCAGTGTTGGGGAAGGCATCACGGTGACCCAGAGCTGGGCTGGTTCTTGATTTTATTTGAATATATATTCCGCCTCCTCTGAGCAGCAGTCACTTTAAACCCAAAGATGTCCTGATAGACTCCGGACCACGCCCACACGGGCTGGATGGAGCACAGCATGGCGATGCACATAACCCGAGATTAGAAATCAGCGTCCCAGCCCGAGTTGTCGTCAGGTGGTGGGTCCTCGTTTTCCTCTGGGAAACTGTCAAAGTTACTGGTGTCAGTGGGTGATGACACCTGAGCAAAGTGAGGCAAAAAATGTTTTAAAAATCACAGAATTTCAGAATATAACTGATTATATTATATTTCAGAATATAACTGTCCGTGCCCAGTTCCATTCATCCATCCATCCATCCAATTTTGCTGCAAATGACAGACTATAAAACTTACATCAGGGATAATTGGAGGGGTGAGTGTGCCTTTGCGTAGTCCTTCCCAGTTAAAGCCCTCAAACCATCTGGAGTGCAGAGAGAACAGGGTCATGTAAACACAGATGAAAATGCAAAGGCACATTCACAACTTACTTTAAATATTATAACATCACTTACTTGTGCTTTTGAATGTCCTTTACCCCATTCTTCAAGTTTCCTAGTCTCTCCGATGGATTGTCCCTGTACAGTATGTGAGGTCAAATTTAGGCTTTGGAAATCACTGATTTGACAGGCTCACAGATTTTTTTTTCTTTAAAAAAACGTACCTGCATAGTTTCTTTATTAGGTTTGCAGCATTTTTTGTGATCTTCTTTGGAAATTCTATCATATCGATACCCCTCAAGATTATATTGTACGTCTTCATTGGGTCTGGCCCTGAGAATGGTGGGCTGCAAAAGTAATAGAGCTGTTTAAGCTCTTTTAAAACACCTGTCACTGATACAGTAATAATTGATCTGAAAAGAGCAAACATTCTATCTTCTCAAAAACTCCTCAATAGATGTAAAATACTCCAAGAAGCGATTATTACCTGCCAGTTAGTAGTTCGTACATCAGTATACCCAGTGACCAATAGTCTGCTGAGATGTCATGGCCTTTGTTGAGAATTATCTCTGGGGCTACATACTCTGGCGTTCCACAGAAAGTCCATGTCTTCTTCCCAAACCCAATTTTTTTGGCGAAGCCAAAGTCCACCTTAAACAAAATCAACTCAGATTAGGCTCCTTCCTGCAAGCACTGGAGGTCACCCCATATATGTCAAAAAGATCATCGAGGTGTCTGAGAAGATCATCAAAGTGTCTGAGAAGCAGCATCTCACCAGCTTAGCGTAGCCTCTGTGATCTAGAATGAGGTTTTCTGGCTTAAGATCCCGGTAGATGATCCCTTTGGAATGCAGGTAAGCAAAGGCTTCCACCACACAGGCTGTGTAAAACCGTGTTGTGGAGTCTTCAAAAGAGCCTCTGCAGGCAAACCATTATGTCAGAATGTGTGGCCATTTTAGACAGGGTCTCAGCTGCAGCGGTGTAGTGGACCTGTTACCTGTCTCTTAGAATGGTCCACAATTCTCCACCCAAACAAGCTTCCATCAACATATACAGGTATTTGCTGTCTTTGAATGTCCTGTACAACCTGTATCAGCACACAAAAGCAGAAATTAGAACTACAGCAAACAAGAATACTGATTTGCTGTAGGCTACGGTATTCTTAGTTATTACGTACATTAGCATCCAAATCAAGCCAGCTGGCTTTCAGATGTTTCATGGTACATGCCTGTGTGGACTAATCACATGGATGTTTATTCTTAGAGTCTGAAAGTTTGGGAACTACCTCACTATAAAGTCTGAATGGGCCTCCTGCATGATTTGCTTCTCGGAGCGGATGTGCTCCTGCTGCCGTGTGTCCACAATGTGCCGCTTTTTCAGGATCTTCATGGCAAACGTTTTGGTCTCCTCACTTTTCAGCTGCACCTGCACCGGGAAGCAAAGAGAGCATGTCGGAACGCCTTACATATTACCATATGTAAACATAGGGCTGCACAAGCAAATCCTTGCTTCAGCATGCTTTCGTTTGCGTGTGCATGTGCTAATTCTAGAATATGACACACAGTCTATTCATGGCTCCGGTAACCTGAATACAGATCGTAAGAGGGCAAGGATTCTTCACATTGCGTATTGGAGGGAGCACTTGCGAGTGCTGCTGGAGAACTTGGTGCATTCCATCTAAGTACGACTTGTTGTTATGGAGGTGCTGCAGTCTAAAATAGACTAAGGACATGGGAATTCCTCTTTAGTCCAGACCACCAGTTACTATCCAAACGACACTAATATTTATCAGGTTTTGATTGTTTATTTTAGCCAGTTGCAAAACATCACCTCTGTATGTCTTTAATACACCATAAATCAAGATTAAAGTTTAATTTAGATTTAAAGTGGAGGCACAGTAATTAAAACACAGTGAGAGTAATTCCAGTCAGGTAATCAACCTCTGTACTACTATAGAGAGCTCTAAACTGATAGTGGAAAGTTACCCTGAATAGAGCTTGGCCACTGCACCTCTCCTGCATCTGCTGCAGATCTTATATAGCGCAGGCTCCTAGACATCTTTCCCATTAATATAAGCATACCAGCAGTAATATAACACTGTGTAAAGGACTCATAGGCAAGATATTAAATGTAGGGTCAGTGGCGTAAAAAACTCAGTAACTGTGATGCTAATGGTGGAGAAATTTAAACATTACATTATTATGAAAAGAACTCACTCAGTGGTTTAAATAAGAAGTAAAACATGCACGTTTTAGACAATCCTACCAGCTCAACTCGTCCAAATCCTCCCACTCCTAAGGTGTCGATGATGTTGAAGTCCACCAGCTTCAGGCTGGAGAAGAAGGCGTTCTCTGCCTCATATCTGCATTTTTTGAAGTGAAAAAAGGGGAACTTCTTAGAGGTGTGCAGAGAATACAAGATCGGGAATGTTAGCGGAGTGGGGATGGAGGCAGGCAGGCTGTTGACGCGCCCCCTCTCTCTCCGCTCCCGGGCCGGGGCAGAGAGCAGCTCACGCATTCTGCCCTCCACTTGCTGGGACCAAATGATATAATGCAGCACGGTCCAGTGGACCCCTCTCAAAAAGCAGAGGAACACTGAAATGAGGACTTTGCCGATTTCGGCTTGTAGAGCACGTTCGACTTCCCGTCTCACGAGCACGTTCGACAGAGTGTTATTGACAGGCCCTGCTCGAAGTTGGAATTACGGCGCCATTTCCGGTTTACATTTCGCGCCTTGCGGCGCTGTGGTGTGGAGTGGTCTGGGTCCTCGGAGTGTTCCCGCATCAAGCTCACCCTCTGGTTACCCACACTCGACAGATCTGCACTGGATCTACTAAACTCGGAGTGACACGAGACACCCTAGGTGGACAACTTTCCTGGTCAGACAACTCCCAGGCAGACTGCGGCAGTAGCTAAAAGAAAGGCAGGTTTGGGAAGTTCCTCCCTCGAGGAACGCTCGAGGGTAGGGAACTGCGCAAAGCTTCAGCCTGAGCAGCGGGGAGAGTGCTCTCTGAGCGCTGCTGCTGCATGTGTTTGGAGAGACCAAGCGTTGTCTTGGCGATGAAACCTTAGTCACGTGCCACAACGGTGTCCGAGTGTGTCCCCCTTGCACTCAGGAAGGTATTTTTAGCCCATGAACATGGCTCATAACTCTCTCAGTTAGTGCCATTCACACACTGGCCTTGCTGAAAACAACTGGTGTCAATCATTGGTGCTGCCTTGTCATCTGTGTTCTCTAGAGCACTTGAAACTGGCCATGGGTGTCAGACATGTAGCCATGTCCTTCATTATAGTTGTACCTACTGTAGCTGTCCTTCATTATAGTTGTTGCTACTGTAGGTAAATGGATCAACTGTGTCATATCAGGATGGTACGGTTATGCAAGCAAACAGACATTTTGATATCTTTCAGACTTTCTAATGTGATACAGTATGCACATCTGAAACTGTGGGTCTGTAAATGACCTGCCCTTCCTTACTGAGCTCTCAACAAAATATGCTGAGGTTGCTACAGCAGTTAAGGGACAAGCAGCAATTCAGGACTAGATCTTCCTTGAAGTCCAGATTTAATGTGCAAAGTATAGTTCACCAAGTCACAGGGAAGGACAGTGGTGAAGAACACTCAGTGGTGAAGAACACTCACACTCCTGTGACCTTTTGGGTGAGAGGAACACCCAAAGGGAGGCAGCTGAAATCAGACCTAGCATAGTCATGGTATCAGCAGAACAGGCTTGATGCTCGAGTGAAACAAACATCACTTCACAAACAAAGGGTCATGCTCTCTATGCTTTGTGCACTAACAGGGCCCAGGTATATAGAAACACTGACACATGCTGACAGTGGGGGGCAGGTGAATAGCAGTACATGAAACATTGAGATGACAATGGATGTCAACTCTGAGGCAGTTACTGCTTTGTCCGTCACTGTCAGAAAGCAGGATTTGGTCATAATTGCCCCCTGTATAGACCGTGAAACTCAAGACTATCAAGTCTTTCTTGTGAATTTTCTTGTGAATCTCCCACAGGCTGAGTACTCAACAGTTTATCAGACCCACAGTCCTTGCTTGGTAAATAGTGCTCCGTCAGCACAAGCTAGGGCAATATTCTCTGCTCTGAGGCTGTTGATACAATCAGTTCTGTCAGAATCATAAAGGCACTGCAGTGATACTTTCTGCTTTGCTCACTTCCATATAGGACTGCATATCTGCTTGTCACTCACCCACTGTTAACAGTGAATACTTAATGTATATTATTTAATAAATAAATTAAATGCATAATAATCAAATCCTCAAGCTTAAGCAATCTTAGACAAGCAAATTTGGCTAGATCCATTCATAAATCTTAATACTGTGTGTAGGCAATTCTTCATATCAGTCACCATTCCATGGGTGTTCCTTAACTAGGTTGGTTAGTTGTGTTTACCGTCACCGTGGTAACCACAGTCACAACTCCCTTGAAAGGTGACAGCTCAAATGTGGGTTCTCTGAAGTCCGTAAGAGGGAAGAGGACCCAGCATCACATGCACAGTTTGAGCTGCTGACAGCTGATATGTAAGGCGTGGGCTTTGAACAGAGCTGCCGATGGCTGGTGTTGGGCTGTGATTTTCCACTGAGCTGAAGGACTCAGCTGCATGGCAGCAGCTCCCCCTGGGAGGCTGAGGCTCCAGTGACACTTTAACATAGCAGTAAACAAGTCGAGTGCACTGAAGCAAGGGCCTGCTGGACCACCTGTGCCATCTAGTAGAGTGTTAGACCAGAGGTTTCGAAACCAATCCTCAGGGACCCCCAGGGACCCTCAGGCAAGTCCACATACTGAATCTCAACTCCCAGCACACCTTGGTCAGAAGAACTTTGCAAATAACTGTTAGGTGGTTCAAGGTGAATTAGGAGCTGAAACAGAACTTCCCCAAGGACTGCACCCTAATTTCTCAGACTACCTATATAAAAAAAGAATAGTTTTATATTTTTAGAATATTTATTGGTTTTATTTTTAATATGAGCACTGATCTCTTGCTGAGAGAACACGTGTAATTATGAAGATGTTGAGGAGAATGAAGTAATGTTTTATTCCTGCTGGAAAGGCCATGTCCAGCTGATTTCTTGGCAGGCGCAAGTCAGAATACATGATTTTTCCAGAAGAAAATGATGCTCCGGTGCATTCCTTTGACTCTCTGTGTCCACCTCCAAGGGCACAGCTGTGAAAATAAGACCTGGTCCTACTCTGGAGAACGTCCTCACAGCTCTATAACAAGAGACGCCAGGCCCACCACTGACTTTGACCCTTTGCTCCACAATGAGCAGATGCAAGAAATGGCAGTATTGTTCAAGTGTTCATTTTTATTCATACATTATATTGGGACACTTACTGGGATGCACCTCTTAATCATTACATTCAGGTGTTTAATTCAATTCCATGGCCAGAGGTGTATAAAACCAAGCAGCCAGCCATTCAGTCTGCCTTTACAAACATTCCTGAAAGAATGGCTTATTCTAGAGAGCTCAGTGAATTTGAGCGCGAAGCTATAGTAGGATGCCAATGTTGCAACAATTCAGTTTGTGAAATTTCTTCCCTCCTAGATATTCCACAATCAGCTGTGAGTGGTACTATAGGAAAGTGTAAACATTTAGGAACCACAGAAACTCAACCATTAAGTGGCAGACCATGTAAAGTTCACTAACTTCTGAGGAACATAGTGCAGAAAAGTCACCAATGCTGACTAACTGCAGTTTCAAATCTCCTCTGGCATTAACTTCAGCACAAAAACATTCACTGGGACCTTCACGGCATGGGTTTCCATGGCCGAGCAGCTGCATGCAAGCCTTACATCACCAAGCACAATGCTATGTGTTGGATAGAGGGGTATAAAGCACATTGGTACTGGCCTCTAGAGCAGTGGAAATGTATTCTGTGGAGTGACAATTCACGCTTCACTATCTGGCAACCTGATGGATGAGTCTCAGTTTGGTGAAAGCCAAGAGAATATTACCTGCCTGACTTTACTGACTGTATTATCCAACTGTAAAGCTTGGTGGAGGAGGGATAATCTGGACAAGGCCTGTGCTATGGGGTTCTCTTTCAGGGGTTGGCCTAGGCCCCTTAGTTTGAGTGAAGGGAAATTTTAATGCTTCAGCATACCAAGACATTTTGGACAACTGTCTGCTTCCAACTCTGTGGGAACGGTTTGGGGAAGGCCAGTCCAGCATGACTGTGCCCATGACACAAAGCAGTACTAAAACATATTTATTTAAAACTTTTGATAACTGCAAAAACTAAAAATCATCAATAGTTAGAATTAGAGTGAAGAATTTGTGCTTCTCCCAGTCTTTAGTTAACAGGATAAATTAGTTTTAGAATGGATTGACAGTTACTTAAAGGAGACTAGAAAACAATCATTTTCCCAGCCTGTCCACATATTCACAACTGGTCATCTACCAGGTAAGAAAGTGTGAAATGTGTCATTGTACATACAAACAACATAGAGGACTACATTAGCATAATGCAACCTTTTGACATGGTGACCTCAGACATGCACTCATTAAGTAAGCCAAATGGGTGACTAGGCTTGCTTTCAGTGCTTTACGTTTGAAAAGATAAGACAGTTCTCAGTTTGATTTTGCTTTCCCTTCAGGTCTGCTTTACGGGATGAACTGAAACCTTGTAGATGTTCAACTGAATTACACAAATTCATTTCAGCCTGTCGTCTACAGTCAGCTGGTTATAAGTAGTATTATGTAATAAGTATTATGTGTTCTCCCCACACTGAGAGAAGACATAACAACAACACTACTTTGCCCTGCCCAAGTATAAAATGTGTGATTTCCTGTCATTGCTTGAAAACGCAGCTGACCTTGTGAAGAGGCTGTCATAGATAGGGTGGTCAAATGGACTTCAATTTAGCACCTAAAGCCAGGCACAAAAATAAACAGTTTACACAACAGTCTGTGAGTATTGTGTTTCTACTGTCAATAGGTTCTGCAGGGTTGAGAGATCTCATACAAAGGCATTGGCGTTATTGTCAACACCTCTATAAATTACAGTGCCGTGCTCCACAGAATAATGCTGAATATTTCAGTACTCTAAGTCAGTAACATTTCAGCACTGAGTCAGTATTTATTACTTTCTTTGTACCTACATGTGTGCAGTGATGTTAAAACATCGAAGGAACACGTCTTTGCTTGCCAAAAACTCTAAACATGAGCAAGTTGTTTATGTCTTAAGGGAGTGCACCTATGGCCAACCAACCACAAAGCAGCATTCGGTCACATGGTTTGAAAGGTTGGCTCTCTTTTGGAGGTGTGTTCTGTAGCTGCATATAGCAGGTGTTTATGCTTGGTGATTCCGGGAAGGAATGACCTCTCGCATACCTGCATCCTTCTTCATTTCAAACCCATATTCCTCACTTCAGCTTCAGCCTTCACTACTTCAAGCAGAAATACTCCCCAAAACTTTTTAAAAAAGCATTTTAAACCGGTTCTGCTTAAAGAAGTCTCAATTGAACACCTCTCTAAACCATAACTCAAAATTGGCAACTTCTTCAGACCACAAAGAATACTGGATGAATGATTTTATGTAAACAAAAAGGTCCTGTGCGTTTAACTGGCTCATCAGCAAGAATAACCCAGGGAGGGTTATGTTTCTCTACCGCAGTATGTACTTAGAGGGTCCGGTTAAGGTACAGCCCCTGGACTGCACGGCTTGGCACTGAGAGGAGAGGTTACAGTACGAGGTGTCTCCCCTGTTTTTGTGGGCCCAGGACAGAGTGTATCCATTTCTCCACTGGCAATGCACAGGGGGAATTGATATGTGTCTCCGCTGTGCCCTCAGTCCAGTGGCTACAGCAGGCCAGCCAAAAGTAACAGGAGGTCACAGGAGGCAGGATTTGCAAAAAATCTTCACACTTAAGTGTCAAGCATGGACTTAGAGAAAGACCATAGACTACACAGAAATAACAAGCAGGTTAAGGGGTCTTCTTTGTGTGAAATGATTAGAATAAATTCAGTGAAGGTCACTCACAGACTCCAAGCTTCAAACAAACAGCTACCGGTACTCTAAACCTGTAGCTGTTTGTTTGAAGCCTGGGAGGATAACTGATGCTGAAAAAAACCACCACCATCAACAATCAAATGAATAAACATGTGCATTAGGCCAACAGGATGGTATCCTAGTAACTAAAGAAGCTAATGCAAGTTCATCAGATGTGCTCTTGACTGCTGTTTAACTAATTGCATGAGTGCAGGGTGTTTTATGAACACAACCATCATCGCTCTCATCTTATGCACAGTGTGAGCAGCCAAGCTGGTAAATGAGATGACGGGAGATGGTTGTAGGTTCAGACGACTGACCAGCCACCATGGCAACGAGACTTACGCTTGTAGTAAGAGAGTTAAAGCAGAATAGGAAGCAGTGAGATGCACAGAGCTGTGACTGGCTTAATCATAGTCACATTACATTTAAGGAACATCTTCATGGCTTGAAAATCAGGTAGGTCTGAGGTAGAGGAGAAGAGATGGGACAGTCTACAGGACTGTTCACAGGATACAAATGTGTATCTTTAAAATAATTCTTGAATAATATATACATAAAAATATATTCAATAATTCACACCCCCAAACTACAGCATAATATTAACATATGATATTAAACAAACTAAAAGTTATAGTGCACATGCTATAACATTCACTACGCCATTGCACTGTGCCACTCTGTATATAAATAGCAAACATACCATTAGATCATAAGTAACCAGAGGAAATGGGTCTTTTGGTTACACAAGGGAAATCTATATTTGCTGGGCTTTGTTGCTATCCATAAATATCTGAATCCACAAGGTGGAGCTCTTGGGCCAGCATCAGTGCTTTTAGTCACAGGATGAAAATTATTTTACCCCCAAATCTTACTGCTACTACTGAAGGACCATAAATGTTTATGAAAAGTGTGTTGCATATTAAAGAAGGAAATACATACATAAAGTAAGGTATGTATGTTTTGTATCATGTATTTGTACGATGGCATGAGCAGAGATCAGCAATGATCAGCAGAGATCAGCAATGATCAGCAGTACCACATAACCATGCAGAAAGATGTAGGCTGAGCCTCAGCTTTGGGGGAACACAGATAGGTAGGGATCTCCCGGACCCGCAACCTTCTCAGATGGGTAAGGGTCTCCTGGACCTGCAACCTTCTCAGATGGGTAAGGGTCTCCTGGACCCACAACCTTCTCAGATGGGTAGGGGTCTCCTGGACCCTCAACCTTCTCAGAAAAAGGCTTCATGGGCCAAAAATGGGCCTCTGGGACTTTATGATTGTCTGCACAGAAGAACACTCGTATACAGAATGAGTCCCTGGTACCCACAGTGCCCCTGCAATGTTCTGTCATAATAATATACAATTACTCTGGACTAACTGTAGCAATTCAGCACTGACAAATTTATTGGTCGGATCCAGATGAGACTCCAACTGATCAGACAAAAAAACAAAAACAAAACACAATGTCTATTTCTCTGTACTTTGCTGACGGTCATCAGAGAGAGAGATTCAGAAAGCATGCAGTCAGACTGTGTTACTCCTTCCCAAAAACCTCCGACCACAGATAATTATAACCACGAGCAGGTTAGACACATGGCACAGACACACAAATCAAATGAGAGATGCAGACCAATTAACTCATGACTGCTTGAGAACCTCAAGCATATGCCACACAGCCAAACTCATTAAAGGAAAAATATTAACAGTCTGATTTACAGGGGAGACAGCTGATCTTGCTATCAGGGGGATGGGATAAATGCATGTGCGTGTGCGCATTGCGCCTGCAGATATATGGTTATATAGTATGCAGTGTATAGTATGTACGCGTCAATGGTTTCGGATGTCTTGTAGATCTGTAGAAGGGAGCTGTGTTAATGAGAGAAGGGTCTTACTTGGCTTTGGCTCCTGCATCCTCATAGCCTTTGTTTGAGACATCTTCCAGCCCACCAATCAGATGCTTAAAAGAGCTGCAAAACACAGAGCAGACAGAGTTACTCCAGTACTTTTATTTTTTTAAACTCAGGTCAAATTCTTGACTGTAATAATAATACAGTACATGCCAGCACTGACAAAAAAAGTGTTTACACAAGTGTTACTGTTTATCAGCCAGTGCCCTTGTGGAATGTTTTATGCGAGATTTGCCCAATATGATCCCAACACTGTTAGTCTTGGCAAATCTGGCTGTTTGTCTAGATTGTGTGCTGGGGGAAGATGGCATGCCTGCCCCACTTTAAAAGAACATTTTGAACCCAATTAAAGTGTATTGTAGCCCGAAGCTCAGTCAAGGCAGTGGATGTGGAAATCCTGAACGCTGGAGGACTATCTGTGTGTTCGCAAAGAAGATCCTGTACATAGTCTGCACTTACACACTACAATCATTAGACTGGATTTTTAAGTCTCAAGGTGGCATATCCTCTTATTTGACTGGGCTTTTCCCTGCCAACAATTTTAAGATGTGGACTGTGATGTTTTCAATGCCCTTTTAAGAGGTGTGGGAGGCTATTAAACCAATGCCTTCTAGTACATTCTTCAGGATGGATGTCCTTTAGAATTTTCACAGACCTTTCTGGCCTAAGACTCGTATCTGCCATCAAATAATTTGTCAAAACACAATAACTCCTGAGACATGAAAAACAGCTTCAGTTAGCTTGCAACTAGGAAACTAGGAAAAAGGAAACTCGCTGCATTTTGCTTGGCTCTGGCTGATAAGTACTCAGTGTAGATTTTAAGATGATTGGCAGAACATTGGATCATAGATTGGAATCTTTGCTTCCTTGTTTAATTAAGCCACACCAGATGGTATTTGTTGAGATATAGATCAGACAATTTAAGCCTTATTTTGAATATCGTTGATTATCTTAATAGGACTAAAATTGCTGCAGGTTTTGTATCATTAGATGCTGAAAGAGTATGTGAAAGTTATTTGCTGTTCTGGAAAAGATTAATTTGGCCCTAATGTCATAAAACCTCTGAAACATAAAAGTTTTTTTTCATTCTAGTTCTTTGTGCCTCAATACAAACTGAATTTTATGTCTGACAAATTTGTAGTTGGCAGATGTTACTAGCAAAGTAACTCTGTAAAGGTGCCCCCCTCATCTGTATCACTCTCCCACGTTTCTCCCACGTATCAGCTCCGCCCACTATTCTGGCCACAAGCACAGTTCTCAGCTACTGAGCTCTGAACCATGAGTGACTGATCCACTGGGTCACAGGTTCAACCAACTGTCCTGGCCCCTCTCAACACCCCTGATTCCTCCCCTCCTGTGGCCCAGCTACCTGTAACTCCACAGCCCTGGACTGTTAGATTTCATATCTCATTATTCTTTGTATTTCTTTATATATTTATCTTGTGGTGGCCGGTGTCGGCCAGAAAAGGATGGGCTCCCCCCCCCCCCCCACCCGAGTCTTGGTTCCTCCCAAGGTTTCTTCTTCACGCTCATAGGGAGTTTTTCCTTGTCACTGTCGCCTTTGGCTTGATCACTGGGGGCTTGGACGCAGACACTTGTAAAGCTGCTTTGAGACAATTTGATTCTGATTTGATTTGATTTGAACGAGCAAGCAGGTCTAATTCCGTACACATTCCCCAGTACATACATCAGGCTGCATCACTGTACAGACATCAGGCTGCATCTCTGCACTGTGGACATGTACAAACATGTATGGGCTGTTGGACTCTATCTGGTCCTTTTCCACATGCCTGACGTCACCATCACAGTGCTAGGAGGCAGCTAGCAGCAGGCGTGCTGGGGTTTCATCGCTTCTGTGGAGCCGTGCGAGGCGTTTCACACAGTCGTACCACTCGCTCACATACAGCGGTGGCCTAAATGAGGCAGCATGTGCCGCTTCTCCTGCTGCTTCAGCCTTCGCTCAGAACGTACAGCGCCAGACTCTCTCCACTCTGCTGCTGTGATGCCATTAAAACATAATGACTGCAACTTGGCGGAACTGGAAAAATGTGGTGGAATGAAAGCCTCATCTCATTCTTTAGGGGGTTTTTTTGGGGGGGGGGGTTGAGCAGGCATAACCAAAGACAGCAAGACAGAGAGACAGAAGCAAAACAAGCACACAAACACACAGGCAACACACAAGGCACTCACTCTCTGTCGATGACGAGGCAGGTGACGGCTTCTGCAGCGATGACGTTGGCTGTCCTGATGTCTTCTCTGTAGAGACACAAAATGACAATGCGTCAGTTCCCAGCCAAATGCTTTTAGCATTCGTCATTCAAGAAGTGCACCACCAGCTGGACTTCGCTTCATTAGGGCATAAAGAAACAGAGGTGACTTCAACATGCTTGAGGAAATTGCCTTCAGAAAGTATTTCAAAAACTGAATCAGAATTCTCAGCTTCAACAATTAAACTAATAAAGAATTTGACCAAAAAGTCTTTGCACCTAATAGGAACCTCAAATTATTACTGCTAATATGGTTACGCAGTATAAACGTGATCAATTGTTCTCCAGCTGTGCACAAAATGAAGCGTTTTCAGTAGTCCTAACTGCGTAATTACACCGTGACGCTCCCCTCTTTGCCACCAGCATCCCCCGCGTCTCCCGCTGATTCCGGATGGAGCATCACTGGGGTTGAACCAAGGTCTGAACCTGACAGAGGGCGGCAAACAGCGATTGTCCTCCCAGGCTGAAGCGCAGCACGCCATGTGTCTGTGCGGCTCAGCCTGCCGTAAGCTCTGCCCGTGTGGGAGCGGGGGGGGTCCTGGAGGAGGAGGTCCGGATGACGTCCCCCGGCATTGGGGTCGTGGACTTGGTTGGGGGTCCTGTGGGGTTCCTGGAGGATGAGGTCTGGATGACGTCCTTCTGCACCCCTGCGCCCAGGTTTCACCCAGGTGAACAGCACTAACGTGGTAGGGGCTGATGGGTAGGAGAGGTTGGATCACCTGCTGCCCAGGACCGAAGCAAGACGGATAGTAACGGATGGGTTCGAAACATATTCAACATGATCGTTAAATTGCTCCGACATCATGCAAGATGTCAACCAAAGCTTGTGAGGAGCTTTAGTAATGAGGGCACTTGTGACTCTGCCCAGCTGGTTGATGGACTGTTGCTTGTGTTTGTCTTGAACGAAAGTGTCAGTACAGAAGCAACTGCTTTAGTGAAATTAACTAAAATTAGTAATTTGCTGGAAAGGCCCTGGAAATCGTAGTTTTCACTGATACTTGCTGTTATAGCATTTAAAATGTCTAAAATCAAGTACACATTTAGATAACAAAGTTCATTCAGCGAATGCAGTCTCCAAGTTACACTCTATGAAAAGTAGATTTTTAACATAAAGATTTTAAAATGCTGCCCTTTAGTCATTTCTTCTTTTCATCATGAATTATAAACCATTTTCATCTATAATTTGGACGATTTCTCTGAATAAATCAAACTGGATACTGAATTATAATTTTTCGAAATTTTAAGTTCTTTTGGAACTTGTAAATTTGGACACTTGAAAGAGTCTAAGATTAAAGGAACCTGAAAACCAGAATTACCAGTCCTACCAAGTTTAGTTCCAACATCAATTAGCCATGCCTGCTTTAGCTAACCAGTTAAACTCAAAGCATGTTTATAATCTGGATTCTCTGGGTTTTTGTGGTTTTGAATTGGACCTGATCTTGACAGGAAAATACATTTCAAGGTTGGTGACCCCTAATCTTCAATAACATCTTCACAGCTCCATGGAAAACTCTATAAACATCTAAGCTGAATCTTAGCTGACATGGGAGGCAATTATGAAATTGCGACTATTTTCAGACATGTCCTCTGTAACCTTGGTACCCAAATAGGAAGAAACCCTCTATGCCCAGGCAGAGGCAGGGGAACCTCAGAAGAGCTTTCTGATAAGCATGATCTAACGGTTTGGTGGTTAGATGTCAGGAGATCAAGGGGAGGCTACGTGGTTAAGTGGCTGAGGGGGAGCAGAAGGAGCACATGCCTCTTCCTGTACAAGGCATAGGGGTCTCCAGCATGAGGAGCTGAGAGGGCAGCTGTACATTTCCGTCTTTGCCGAGAGACCACCGCGGCTCAAGTCCTCTGTCCAGAGACGGGGTGCTGCGATGAGCTCCACTGCCTGGAGTTGCGCCTCCTCGGATATCACGTTTCCACTGGGGCGCCAGGCACCATGTGAAAGCAGTGGTGTGAAAACAGATAGCTCCCCACGAGGAGGCCACACTAATGTCAACACCCTCCCTAATGGAGTGCAATCAATGTCACCTACCAGGAGTGTTGCGTAATGCTGGTTGACAACCAGCCCACCGCTCATTCTGACCCCCCCCCCCTCCCCCAACCCACCAAACACAACTGCCCAACATCAAACGCTACAGACAAATTACTTCACCAAACCTTTCAACACAGAAGCTTCTGGAAGAAAATCAAAGACTACAATTCCATGGCCTTATGCCTCAAAACATGTTTGTCCTCCTGAATATGGAGCTGAGAGCAGGAAAAGAGTGAGTGGAGGGCTGGGAGTTTTCAGAAGCGGCTGGTGAGGCGAGAGAGAGAGAGAGAGAGAGAGAGAGAGAGAGAGAGAGAGAGAGAGAGACAGAGAGAGAGCAAGTGAAACTGAGCTCGACAGAAGCATCCACCAGCGATCAGTCAAAAAGACTGTCCCCCTCACGGCACTCCAGAGCAGTCTGTAATGAAAAGGTCAGACCTGCCAATCTGACTGAACAAGAAAAAAAATGTGTGTGTGGGGAGAGAACAGAGAGAACAGAAGGTGAAGCCCAGTAGTAACGCAGTGCCACAGTAACAGAGGTTGAAGCCCAGTAGTAACGCAGTGCCACAGTAACAGGTTGAAGCCCAGTAGTAACGCAGTGCCACAGTAACAGAGGTTGAAGCCCAGTAGTAACGCAGTGCCACAGTAACAGAGGTTGAAGCCCAGTAGTAACGCGGTGCCACAGTAACAGAGGTTGAAAACCAGTAGTAATGCAGTGCCACAGTAAGAGGTTGAAGCCCAGTGGTAATGCAGTGCCACAGTAACAGACACTTTAAGCGCTCAGAGAACCTTGCAAGTCTTGCGTGGATAAGAGAGGAAGATACGCCTAGAATGAACTGACCTTGACATTATGCATATCCATTAATAGATAAAGTAGAATGTTAAATCAAGCAATAGACTCAGGATAAGAGCTGAAATTAGTGTGTGCGGTCGCGTGCATCCAGGTTCTTACTGACATCTTAATTGCCAACAACTGAATTGGTTTGGCTGTACAAGGTGATTCACCAGAAATGTTCACTTTGCATACAAGCTGTTAACATCAGAAAGGTGGGAGGCCTTTTCTACACAAAGATATCAAAGATATTCCTATACCAGCTTCTTCAATAAAACAACCTACACAGACTCTGATTGACCCCCAAAACACAGGTAAAACACCTGAGTTAATATTTAGGCAGAATATGGCAAGGAATCCAGCTCAGCACCTGTGGAACCTTCTCCAGGACTGGGTTAAGAATCCGGACTTCATTGTACTGTTATTATTATTATTATTATTATTATTATTATTAGTAGTAGTAGTAGTAGTAGTAGTAGTGTTGATATGAAAGACAACTTGGACAAACAGAGTGTAAATCTGATTGATTTGCTAAATGCAGGCCCTTGAACAAACACACAAGGATTATGTGCTTTTATTAAAACAGAGCGAAAGGTGAGATCAAAGGAAAGGAGATGAAGAACACACATTTAGGAGAGCAACGCCCCTTCAGGCTGAACTAATGCACCACGTATCATATTACCGTTCCCTCTATTATCAGGGGGTTGAGCAGGCCCACATCAAAGGACTGGAGCCTTTACAGAAGACACTGGTTTTGCATTCGAAGAAACAAACGTCAACAGAGCAACGGAACAGTGCTGCCTTCAAGTGCTGTCAGAAATATTGTAATTACACGTTACGAGCACATGGATGCCTCTCAACAGTTGTAATTATCCACGGAAGATTCTGGAGTAATTCTGATGCCTGCATTGCCAAGATGTGATGTTTCACAACATAAGAAAACACGGCCTGACACCAGTTACTGGCGGTGCATGTCTGCATTTTGAGAGTGTGCTACGTTTTTAGTATTTGACAGCCACATACGTTTGTGTGCACTTTAGGAGCAATATCAGAAAAACAAGGCAAACAAATGTGTTTATTTAAGTTTGCCTAATCAGTTATTTCGTCAGCCTAGCTGTCATAAACACACTGATGGTGTAAAAGTACAAGTATTCTGCTTGGAATAAAGACCATGTGCACCACAAACCAAAACCCAGTTTTCACCCCTGGTTTTGATGTCTAAGATCCTGAACAGTGCTGAGCACAAGCTTTTGAAAGTAAGAGGCAAAATGATATCCTGCACCAGTACCCAGAAATACGAACGTGCAGAGCAGCATCGTTCTCTTACTGGCACGAGTTGGATGACAGTAGGTCTGATTACCAACAGCACTATGACCGCCACATAACGCTTCAGTAACTGTCCAGTTGTTTATTAATAAACATTTCTTTTTTTCCACCAAAACCAGTACTTTGTGTTCACTGGCAAAAAAATGGTCAGTGCTGACAGCAGGCGAGGGTCTACAGTGGATGACACACACCCCTCCTTAAACACGCTCTCTTTTCAGGATGAGCTCTCAGACAGGCCCCGACGACAGCGTGGCGGAGTCACCACGGCGCCGGGCAACGTGCCAGGTATCTCTGCCCGATGTGTTCCCTGGGCGCAGTCTTGCCAAGATGAGCTCTCTTCGTTAGAGTCCTCACTCATGCATTCACTGCTTTAGTCTGATCTTAGCAGGTAACGAGGGGTTGGGAGAGTGTCACAGGTGAACATAAACACACACACACACACACCTGCATGGATACACACACACATGCACACACACAAAAACGTACACACTGTCTCTCTATGTTCACAGATTGCTGTCCCCTTGCACAATCGCTAGATCTAGGGGGATTACAGGGCTCTAGCAAGTGCTTCCTAGTGGGGAGAGGAGGAGTATTAGGTTTGTGCAAAAACCTGCATGGTTTCATAACGTACCTGAAGGGAACCAGAAGCTAGAAGCTTCCTCACTGCAGAATATTTCATTTAATCCTCATTTCATTCCTCACAGGATTTAAATATTTCGTTTAATCATTACTTTTGGTTGCTAGTGTTTCTGTTTGGACTCACTGCAGAATGCCTGGTCTGACCAACCAGTGAAGGACAAAGCGAAAGAAAATTTGAAGGTCTCTGTACTAACTTGGACTAAGAGCCCTTGGAAATGAGAAAGGTCTGTCTGTGGAGGTCTGTCTGTGGAGGGACCAGAGTGCAGAAGGTCTGCATCACCGCTCTGCTCTCATCTCAACTTACTTCTCATCCTGCCTGCAAGTTCCACGCTTTCCAGAAAACAAAAATGACTCCTACCGGCACTCATTCAGAAAACTGAGCAGACTTAAACTTGGGAATGTTTGTGTGTGTTTGTGCGAGTGTGTGTGTGTGCGTGTGTGTGAGTGCACTCGTGAGTGTATGTGTGTGAGTGTGTGTGTGCGTGTGAGTGTTCTCTTTGCTCTACTATGTGACTGCTTTAGCAGGATTGTCCTTTAGGGTCACTGGATGATGAATCAAAACAACCATGAAACATCACACAAACACATTACTGGTAGATTAAACCAGCGCTAAATGTCTCCATCACCCGTGTTTACCAAAATACAAATCCAGGGGCATTAATGTAATGGTGGGGGAAAAAAACCCACTAAACTCTCACTGTTGGTGCCATATTTGCAGACACCACTGCTGCTGTCCACTAGGGGTCTCTACCACATCTGCTGTCTCACACACGTACAACATAAACCCAGCAAAAGAACCCATCCCAAACATACCCGACAGCCATCCTCTACCTAATAAAACCCTTTCCTGAACATGGATATACTGATCTAATGGCCCTTTGGCCACGTGGGAGTTCTGTGCGCTGGCTGAAAGTGTCAGAAAATGAACATGGAGATGAGGGCCAATTTCAGAACTGGTCGGCTGAGGAGCATCCTGCTGCATCTCCTCCAGCGCTGCGCTCCTGTGGGGGACCTCCTGTTAGACGGCGGCATCTCCCACATGGCCCAGCACGGGAGTTGCTGCTCCTACTCCTTTTAAATGTCTAGCCTTTGTCTGTTTGCTCCCAGGTTTGATTTTTTATTTTTTTGCCAGGACCAGAGACCTTTAAATGCATCTGCTTCATTGAGAAATGTGTGTGAGTTTCTCCAGTTAACAGTCCATTACGCTTGGACCTACAGATCACGATCCACTGAACACATAATTGATGACTAACCTTCCAGAGAAAAATGCACATTCTAACCGTCTTGCAGCGCTGTGAGGGGTCGATACAGCATCGGGTGGGTGAAGATTTACACAAAGAATCACATATTGATCAATAATCGCAACGCACATCAAAGGCTTTTCACCGAGTTGTCAGATCACAGGCAAGCATTTAGAGATAAACTGCACTACTCAAAGGAGTATTCTAGTGCCCCACTGAGACCTTCATCTTTGTCTGATTTGTAAGATCATTGACAATTCCTTTAAATGTCCCAGATATTTCCCGTTAAATGCCCTGTAAAGGTTCTAGCAAATCACTCACAGGTTTTGGGCCCGTAAATGTTCCTAGAAATTGGCCTTTAAGTGGTCATCACTTCCGCAAAGAGCTTTGTGATGAGGTGCTGACATCCATCTAATCACTCTTAATTTGCAGTTCACTTAATTGCAATTAGTGAACTTAATGGCAGTGTCTCTCAAAACACAAGCTTGTTTCCATTTGGTCACAAGCTTGACACTGTGAGCAGGGTTTAATCCAGTGCACGTTCACTTACCCTTGAAGGGCTCTCTCCCCAAACCAATCGCCTTTTCCCAAGGCTCGCAGATAAACCGGGGTGTCACAGCGTGTATCCTCCTGGGTAACATTCACCTGTCATCACAAGTTCACAAAATTAGAGTGTTTTTGAAGCCTAATCGAGCAAGGAGAGCTTGAAAATGTTGTTCTTAGTGAACATAAAAAGGATTTTATGCGATCAGTGATCAGTTGTATCCCTGAAGCAAAGCTGGATTATACATGCAGTGCTGCCAGTGTCCATGACAGGTGCCTTACTTTTCCTTTACTGATGATGAAGAAGGTGTCTCCTCTAGCACCCTGCCTGACGATGTATTCTCCATCGCTGTAATGGGTCTGAGAAGAGAGAGAGAATGTAGGAAGGTGAAAGAGATAAGAGGAGAGACACAGAAAGGAGACAGATAGTGAAAAAAGCGAGATGAGAGCAGATATAGAGTGGGAGAGGAAATATACAGAGAGAAAGAGGGAGAGAAGGTATAGAGAGAGTGAAAGTAATGGAGAGAGGGAGAGTGAAGTCACTACACAGGGCCTCTTGATGTAGAGTCATGGCTATATGAAGGCACAATGACTTCCCACTGCAAACAACAGCCTCTTCAAATCTATAAACTTCTAAACAGCCAAACCCAGCAATTAACAGGGAGGAATAACCCATCTTAATGCTGAGAAATTCTTGTAGTTCCAACAACACATTATTACAGACTAATAGACTTTTGGCTCTGTGGAACCACAGTCCCTGCTCTCTTCTGACAACAGTGGTGCATTAAGGGATATTGTTTGGCATTGTATGGCCCTGGTGCACTAGCTGAATCCAGCTCCCTGGTGCACTAGCTGAATCAAGCCCCCTGGTGCACTAGCTGAAACCTGCCCCATGGTTTTCCCACTCAGATGCTCTACACATTACACAATACCATTTTTTCCACAGTCAGAAATGCTCCTACATCTGCTTCTTGCTCTTGGCACATCTCCTGCCAAGCTCACTGATGATTCCAGTCATGCTTTGGAAGAGTCTTTTTGGGGGACTTTCTGCACACAGACCCTAATCTGCCTGTGAGCTGTCAATGTTCACTGAAGCATCACACGGGGGCATCGAGTCATCAGCGGACGCGCAATTCACAGCAGCAACAGCCACTTGATAAACACAGTCTCCGAAACCTCACCTCAACCCTCTCCTCCACCGTTCACCATTGGATACAGCAACGAGGGATGAAAGAGTGCACCAGCACAGCGTATTATTGAACTGCTCTTCAATGCATTAGCGTAAGACGAGTCATTATCGAAGTCCCAGTCTTCACGCTGCTCAGGCTGAAACCGCAGGAACCAAACAGAGACAGCACAGGACGGAAAGCACAGTGGGCCAGGGCCTCTCTACCTGCCTTACAGTAACGTGTCTCTTCTGTCTTGGTCCAGTTTCCATGGCTAAAAGCTTGTGTAGGTGACTTGCAAATATTACCACAGGAAGAATAAAAACAACAGCTAACCAGGGCAAACAGGAGAGCCATGGAAAGCAACAGAGGCTGACAACATGCAAAGCGGTTGACGATTTTTCAAAGGCTTCAGAGACGCTGTTCACCTCCAAAACAGAGGTGCACCCGTAAAGGAAAGAGATGAATAACCACATTAAATAACCCCAGGAAATCTACTCACTATATGTCTTTTCTTAACAGGAGTAAAATTTGATTTCAGCCTCTAAATAATCTTAAATTGAAAATACCATCACACTCTTACCTCTAATAGCCTATCTACAAGACATTGATTGGAAGAACGTGTGTCTCTCAGGGTGATATTCCTCTCTCTGAAACACAGGAGCTTTGGGTCTGCTCCCCAGCTCATCTCCAGGCTTCCATTACTCAGAGCAGCCTAGGCCCATCTACTGAGGTCAGTGGGGCATGTTCTCTAACTGCCACAGTCACTGCAGGGAACGCAGGCCTGCCAGCTGAATTACCAGCCATCTTATCATTACGACTAGCCCTTCACCACAACATAAATGACGTAGGTTCTCCTTCACAGATGTTCGGTGTGGAAAAAGCCCTCAGAGGAACCGACAAGGCACTGGCTGGTTACTCTCATCTCTCTCTTTCTCACCTCATTTCTTTTCTCTCTTTCTCCCACTCACTCTCTCCGATTGCTGCGGCTCTCGCCCCTCGTTCGGCCTCTCCCTCGCTTGCCTTTCTCACACTGCACTATCGCGTCTCACACATCAGATGGAAAACGCCGACCCCTCTGCCCTAGCGCTGCTCAGGCCAGTGTGAGAATGGCCACCCGCTCCCGCCGTCACGTGCACACGCTCGGGGACCAAGCAGAACCATCTCGCTTGCGCAGAGCAAACGGCTAACCCTGTTTTACAGCTCGATTTATTTGACACGGCGAGCGAGATGTAAACTCTTGTGTTTACGTTAACTGACCCGCACGGCCCACACTACTGCACCGGCTGTGGTAGATTTAGAGGGTACGAGTTTATGTCTGCATTTACCACAGAGCCTTGAAGCAAGGACCCAAACATGAAAGAGCTTTTATCTACTTCTCTTCATTTGCTGTTGTTATTTTTGTGCACTCAGTGGGCCACCGTTTTTGGAAAGAAAAAAAAAACAATTAACAATTAAGAGAGCTGAGAGGGAAAAACAAATTGCTAATTAAAGGTCAGGTCATACCTTTATAAATGGAAATAAGCTGGTCACTGAAACATGCAGCTCAGAGCTCTAGCTTTCTGCAGGACAGATACTGGACGTAGACATTAGTGCCAAACATAAATTAAGCAGGTGAAGATTGTAAAATCTGAAATCCCTTACAAACGAAACATTTCAATTATCATGATTGAAAAAAACATTCCAGTTATCACACTAGTAAAATAGGAGCCGCTGACATGTTGTGAAAGGTTCAAATTCAAACTGCCATAGAAATGTTTTCCATCTTCTGTTATTTCTGGTGTCCTTGCACATGCTGGTTTTAGTAAAACTTTATAAAATTAAATATCCACTTTGCTACATTTGTTAACAGTGACAGAGCAATATTGTTACAATTTCCTTTTCAGTGGGTTTCAGAGCAGTCATGTTTAAAAACCAAATAGAGATATTTACACTCTAAGAGAGGAGGGTACGACATCCAAAACAAAAAATCCAAAAAGTCTTTACGAGTCTTGGTGAGCATTCATTTAAATAACTTTACATACATTAACTTTACATTAAATAACTTTACATACAACTGTACAACTTAAGCTTTCTCTGTAATTATCTGCTACTGCACATTTCAGCGGTGACCCACTGGATTATTCTGCTGGTTCCGTCATTCCAGTTTAATAAAATTCCATTCTTTTTGTAGAATGACCACTGATTATAAGCAATGATTCACTTTCCTATAGCAGCGCAAAACTAAAGGCTGCATGGCAGGTAAGGCAGGTAAGGCCCATGGTGAAACTTGCACTCAAAGGGATAAAGGAAAAGTGACAAATGTCTTATGACAAAAAGTGACAAATGTCTGAAAAGACTCTCAGCCTTAATTTTTAAATATTTAATGTCATAGAACTTATTGTCGCTCTGATACAGAATGACTGAATTGTATTAGAGATAGGTACACCTTCAAAACCACAGAAACCCTGAGCAATGAAGTACAAGATAGCTGCGTCATTTAGGAATTAATTTAAAACAAATCAAGGGGGGTGTATTTTTGTTAGGACCATTGTTAAAGGGCATTTTTACATCAGAGTAATCCCATCACTGAAAATCACTGAAAATCCTGCCTCAGGAGATATGCAATAGGACACACCACCTCATATGTCTGACAGTAAGTAATAAGATAGAATAGAGATTAAAATAATCATAATTAATTATTTATCACTACACATTAGATATCACATTATTTATAGGCATGTGCTAGTTGTAAATGTACTCTGTATGATATTAGTGCTTCAGAAAAAGCATATGACTGTGGAGTATTGGTGAGTGATTAGATAGATAGATAGATAGATAGATAGATAGATAGATAGATAGATAGATAGATAGATAGATAGATATCT
Organism: Tenebrosternarchus preto; assembly: GCA_025802075.1. Lineage (NCBI taxonomy): Eukaryota > Metazoa > Chordata > Actinopteri > Gymnotiformes > Apteronotidae > Tenebrosternarchus > Tenebrosternarchus preto. The sequence goes on along the minus strand of JAOYMR010000011.1, from coordinate 543,037 downwards.
GATCCCAGAGGGAAATTCATATACAGATGTTGTATATTTAGTATATTTAGTATTGGTGTTTATTAGAATTGCTTTGATCTGTTTATGTTGGAAATTTCTACATTAATCATGTGTGGAAGTCCTGCATTTATTCACAGACCATTTTAAGTATTACAAGCATTTTACAAAAGAGATTTTTGAAAAAATGCTGTCCCTGAAGTGATTTTATATATTTTATATGAGAGAGAGAGAAAAAGAGAGACAGAGAGAGAGAGAGAAAGAGAGAGAGAGAGAGAGAGAGAGAGGGAGGGAGTAACATAGGAATGTACACGTTTATAGTGTGTGACTCACACAGGGCCTCCACAGGCAGCTCCTATTAATCATTATCCACTTCAGTTACTTTTCAGTCCACCCTAATTTCCAATGGCTTCATATTCTTTCAATAGATTACAGTTTTAGAATATCTTTTTTTAAGCTTACTTAACAAATTTGGATTAGAGAAATCTTGAGGACGTATCACCGTAAAAAGGCCGAGCATGTAGGTGAGACCTGATTCAGTGCTTCTACAACTGCACTTGACAGCACATGTTACGGCCCTGGTATTCAGTAACACCTTTTAAGGTCTAATATAAAGACTACTCGTGCTTCTCTCGAAGGTCTTACTCAAAATCTCTAAAGACTTCTGCCACCCCATCAGGCATAGGCAGTGAGGTAGCTGGCAAAGCTCTGATGATGACCCTGTTTCAGAGTTGGCAAGAACAAGACAGGCGCTCTAGAACGCAGACCTGCCATGTGGAGGAGGTCTGTGGGGAGCAGTTTACTGAAGATTAGGCATTGGAAAAGAAGTATTCAGGCAAACGTGGTCTATGTTTTTGATATCAGCATCATGTTGCCACATTAGCAGCAATGTTTCTGAAAGCATTTCTGGAATTATGAATTCCTTTCTAACTGCAAAACAGTCCAGGCCAGTTAATCTGTTGTAATTAATATTTAATCCCCTAGGGTATTATTCATATTTTCATATCACACAATTAACAGTAATAAACAAACCACTAATTTACTTTATCTTGATTTTGTGAGGGTAGATATTCAATTCATGAAAGGAATTAGCATATTGTTCTAATGCTAAAAGGGAGGAAGAATTGTGTGCTCATGGATGTAGTTGCATTATTAATACACTTGCTCTACTCAGAGGGGCTTGGAAGGCATTTTACTTCTGTTTTAAGGAGATTCTTCATGTAAACGAGGTAGAATGGATGTGAAGAAACAAAGTACAGGTCTGCCATTAGACCTTCTCTTTTCTCTGTATATGGCAGTCGCTCCTGTTCACCATTCTGCAGTTGTTTCAGAGTAATTTGATTGTTTATCAACTGTGTCAAGTAATATTTAATTAATCGATATTCTTGGATAGTCACATCCCAACAGTTATATGTAACATAGAATATTCAGTACATAAATATCACCATGACAGGCCTACCATTTTGAATCAATGGGATGTCCTTCATGGAGGAGTGATCTCCATGCACGCACCACCCATGGGTGTAGCTACATTTATCTTACAGGTGCATTTTAAACACAGTTGCACAATGCAGCCCATCTGTTGGACTTCACAGTCAGTCAGCTACCATCTGGCGCATCTATTACTGTGCAGTTTCTCACCACGTCACCACTGCTGTCTGGGTATTATTTAGGTTCCACACATGTCATGGAGATGGCATGGCGGTGGGCATGGAGATGGCATGGCCGTGGATGTGGAGCCAGTACAGGTATACCTGGCACCGCAGTGTTGCCAGGGTTTTTACATGTGTCAGTGTCGCTCCTGAGATGAGAGTAGTCTCCCACCGAAACAGTCCAGCAAGCAGCTGTCCTGTGCTCAGGAGCTGATCATCAGTGAAGGACTAGATGGACTACTATAAATAATAAACGTTAACAGATGGGTCGTAGAAGCTGCCGGTAATGTGGCTGATGCTTGTGTATATATTTAGCAGTTCCAAATGAAATGCTGGGAGAGCTTAGTTCCAAACCGTCTTAGCAGAGTCTTCACAAAGCTATTGGTTAGGTGGGTTAGATTAGGGTTGGATTAGGGTTCTGACATTTATTCTGGCATGAAACGAATTTAACCTTCAGGCCTTGAGGTTATGAATGTGAAACTCTGCTACCGGCCCAAATGCAAGTTAAACTTCAAGGATTCATTAAATATTATTGCTATCATTCCTGTTCACATGTGGAAAAAAATCACAAGGAAAATAGATTTGCACAAGCTCACCTAGTTGGCCTACAACCCGGTCACAACTCTTTTTCTAAAGTTGTGTAGGCCTTAGCAGCCTAAAATAGAGCAGATTCCTGAACCTCCCTGATTGGAGGTTTCGAGATCCATGTCAGTTTGTCCCCAACTCCACTGGAACCAGTGACATGAGCACAGTCAGCTCTGACAGGCTTCTACAGCGCAACTCTTCACCAATAACCTGGGAGCTCTGACAGGAAAAACAGGCTTTGCCATGTCAACTTTATCTAAATGCACAGAACATGCAAAATATTATGAAATATAAAACGGTGGCAATCCTCGTACTTTTGAGAAAAAACGTTGGGAGAGTGTGGTTCGTCACTAGCAAACGTTGGGAGAGTGTGGTTCGTCACTAGCAAACGTTGGGAGAGTGTGGTTCATCACTAGCAAACGTTGGGAGAGTGTGGTTCGTCACTAGCAACAGCAGGGAAACTGCTTCATTTGCTTACACTTTCTAATGGACTGGAAATGAACGGTACGGCACACCTTTCACAGCTTTTTGAAGAGATTAATGCAGCTCCCCAGTGCCACCAGTGAGCAAAATGAGCCCATGCAGACTACAGGAACGCTAGCATCACTGTGTCAGAGCCATCAAAGGCACTCTAATAAACCTCAAAAGCTCGGCGAAGAGCACGTCTTGTTCTTATTAAAAAGCAATATTCAATTTTCACAAGTGCATATTAAAATTAATTATTTTAATGGTGTTCATCTTAAAGAACCGAGACGATCCTAAAATGATTTCATCAAACATCAAGTGAGCACTTTGCCTGCTGTCTGTCAAGCAGGAAAAGCTTTGAAGAGCCTACCTCTTCCAGCACATCCGCCAGTTTGCTGAGAATTTCTTCCGGAAGGCCCTGGAATGTCGGAACACTGTAGGACAGAGAACAGGGCAGGGGTGAGAGCAGCACTCCTGGCTTCTCTAGGCAGGCTGAGTGCTATTGTTGCATCAGGCCTTGAACTCACACACACCTAAGCATCCAACTTCAAACCAGCACTGTTGTATTTAAGCAATCCTCATTTACAAGTATAACTATGAAGCTTGTTTATGTTACATTTGCAAATTGCAAAGGTACGGGAATTTTAAATGCACAGCTGTTTCATCTTCCTGTTGAGGAACATGGTGATGTAATGGATCCATTGCGGGCAAGTATATGTCATAGTAAATGCAGAACAAGAAATGAGAGAGGAGGAAAACGACCAGAGAGGTGTGCCGACACGTTCACAGGAAGAAACCCACAGCACTTCTTCAGCACGGCTCTCTTCATTTCATCTAAACAGTACCTGTCAATTACACTCAACTGCGAAGGCAGGGAGATGCTTCTCAGTGGCAAGAAAATAGAACAGCAGTGCCAAACATTTAAAAATATCTCTTAACAATGACTAAAAGAATTCATGTTTGCCAGTATACCTGGAACCAAATGAATACATGGAGAACATTTTCCTAATTACAGCAGATTAGCAAACATAAAGAAGACATATACAATAGTGTGCTTATCTGCTATGATTAAGAGAATATTCCCATTGTCCTTTTTTTGAATTTGGGTTTACAATGAGAGGATCGTTGTAACTCACAATGGAGGGTTAAAAAACAAACATAAAACAACAGGTTATAAGATAAATTTGTAAACCTAAAAAAACCAATAGAACAACAACGACAAAACATTAAGATGTGCGCCAGGTACCCAGCACCAGGGACATCAGCATCAGTACTTTCACCCCCCCTTTGCTACAGTACTGAAGCCCACAGGTTCTGCGTATTGATGCTGCACGTTCGCTGAGGCCAGCTCAAGAGGCGCATCCAGGCAGTGAGGCCGAGTGTGTCTTTGCCTTCGTCTAAAAGAGACACTTAATTGCTTCATCTAGTGTTATTGTGTCCTATGGACAATAAAGCTCCTTTCACCTGACCAATGCCTTCCGCTCCCTCCTGGTCACCGTCACAGAATGTGCAGCCCACGGGGAGCAAGGTGGTCAGCCCCAAGTGGGCTAACCTGTTAGCATCCCAGGTGGCGGCCCTGGGAAAGCAGCAACAGGAAGCAGGTGAGCTGCGGTCCATGATGGACACCCTGGCCCAGCATATGTGAACTCTCTCTGTGAAGGCTAGAGCCAGCAGGCAGGCGAACCCCTCAGAGCCCGAGGGGGTCCGTTATCACCTCGCTAAAGTCAAAGCCAAAGTCAGATGATATCACAAAGCAGCGTTACAAACGCATGGGTCCAAGTCCTTAATGAGCAAGCCAGGGCCGACAGTGGGGCAGGGATTAGGAAGAAACCTTGGGAGGACCAAGACTCAGAAGGGAACCCATCGTCCATTGCGTGGCCCAGCTAGTAGCAGACCATATTTATAATACAATGTCTAGACTGAGCAGTAACTCCATAGTGGATGTTGGGCTACAGGTAGGTGGAAGCATCGGCAGGTTCCCAGGCAAACTGGAGCATTTTCTGTGCACTTTATGCCATTGTCTTTGTAGAAACATGTTAGCAAGATACAATATATGCACACATGAAATTAAACATCCATATATACTTATTTCTCGCTTTACTTTTACTGAGCTAATGGCTGTCCTTGGTACTAAGTAAGGATTAACTAGGTTCCCCTGCTAGCTGCCCAGGACCAACCACCTCCTACTCATCCAGATGCAGATGAAGGATTAATCAACTGGACAGAGGCCCTTATCAGCACCCCTGGTTTCCCCCCTGCCCTGCTGTGGCACAGTCCTGGACTTTATGTTATAGCTAATTTATTAATGTGTTTTTTATATATTTATCTTGTTGTCATGGTGACTGGTGTCAGCCAGAAGAGGATGGGCTCCCCCCGTGAGTTTTGGTTCCTCCCAAGGTTTCTTTCTCATGCTCTTAGGGAGTTTTTCCTTGCCACTGTTGCCCTTGGCTTGATCACTGGGGGCTTGGACTTGGACACTTGTGAAGCTGCTTTGAGACAACATCTGTTGTAAAAGGCGCTATATAAATAAAACTGATTTGAGATATATATATATATATATATATATATATATATAGTACACATGCCAATAATTAGCATGCGGCTCCAGCAGGCTTATCTACACCAGTACATCTAAAGGGAGGGCCTGGAGGTGACCACATTCATGACGGCTCAAATCATCATCACAAACCAGAGTGAATGCACTCGCTACTCCTGAGGTGTGCGACAGACACCATGTGGGTTGCGAGGGCTTCGTGGTACAGTGAGAGCTTTTCTTTGCTCACAGTCTCCGCCGGTCTGACTCAAAGTCGCATTTATCATCTCGTGGCTCACAGGGAGAGCGCGCTCCTGGGGAACAGCGCTGGCATCCAGCTCCTCGTTGCTCCTTAGCTCCTACCCAGAGTTCGTTACAGAACTCAAGGCCGTCTTCCACCATCCTGAGGCCAGGTGCTGCTGTGCCTGCATCAGGGCACTTGTGATGGGCACTTGTGATGAGCATGTGATGGAGTTCCGGACGCTGGCAGTTGGAACCCACTGGAGCGATGCAGCGTTGATGGATGTGATGGATGTGTCCACCATGGGTTCATTGGTTGTGGTGATTACCCACGAAAGGCACCCCTTCTCTTTTGCAGAGTTAGTGGACTCCGGTGCATCAGGGAACCTCATGGACCGAGGATATGCCAGGACCCACAGGATCCAGGCCATACAACTACCAACTCCGCTTCGAGTACAGGCTATCAACGGCAGACCTGTGGGCACAGGACTAATTACACACGTTAAACCATGCCTACTAGTCTGCACTGAATTATAAGTATCTGCTAGTGTCTTCTTCATGAAGAAGAAGGATGGTGGTCTTCAACCCTGTGTGGACTACTGGGGCCTCAGTGCTATCCTAAAGAAATACCCCTATCCACTTGCCCTGGTTCCTTCAGTGTTCAGAGCTCCAGTGGTTCCTTGGGTTTGTCAACTTTTATAGGAGGTTCATCTGGTCCTTTAGCACCCTGGCTATGCTGCAGGGAAAGATGAAGCTGCGTTAAGGCTCGGGGGCAGAAGAGGCATTCCGCCGCCTCAAGGAAGCATGTTCCACAGCCCCAGTACTGCAGCAGCCAGACCCCAGACATCCGTTCGTGCTGCAGGTTGACGCCTCAGACATGGGAGTTGGAGCGGTGTTGTTCTCAAGGGTGTGGCGGGAACACCTCGACGTGACTGTGAGCCTCATATCTGGATACCACCTCCAGGTGAACATCCAGCTGGGCAAGTTCTTCCATCTGTACTGCAACGAATACCCAGACACCTGGTCTACACCTGGGAGAGAGGGGGGGTTGTGTCATGGTGCATGGGGCACCCAGTACCAGGGTCACGCCCACTCCAGTGCACACACACCCCTTCCCTGTTCTCAATAACCTGCACCTGCTGTTCATTACTTTCACAGCCCATTACCACAGTATTTAAGTCCACAGGTTCTGCCTGTGACACATCCGGGTAGAGACTCAGTTCTTCGTCTAAATTCTAAAGTTTTTTCTATGAAATGTTGGCAAGTTCATGCTTCAGTCTACTGTCATTGTGTGCTATGGGAAATAAAGCTACTTTCACCACACCCAGGCGTTCTGCTCCCTTCTTGCCGCGATCACAAATATTAAAGCAATAACACATAGACGTTGTAATAAGACAGGCCTTAAATAAATAGAAACAGAAAATTAAAATAGGATTAAAAAATATGACATTCAACATTTACAACCAGAACTAAAACAATTCAAAAGTACATTTTTATAAACCATAGGAGAAATGAGTGAGTCAAGCTTTGAAGTACCTTGTACTCTGTTCCAGCTCACTAGTACACCATAGCTAAAAGCAATTTTACCCAGCAGAGTAAAAGCTTGCAAATCCTCGATTGTATTAGGGCATTTAAATTGGTTTGATGGAATTGGTCTTTCACAGTGAACACAGTGGTAATATACTCTGAGCACCTATTTGTTATTCTTTGTTACTGTATTTATCATAGTTGAATAGAACTTATATTATGACCAGCACAATTCTTGTATCCTACTTACTGGCTAGGGTGCACTCAACAACGAAGCACTTTTTGTACGTCGCTCTGGATAAGAGCCTTCTAACCAATATTTGTTTTGATGAACAGTAACCAGTATGTTTCCCTTCTTGTACACAGAGAGGTCTATCCCATCTCATTTAAAACACAGTGGTGAGTACTCCACGGATCTCCAGTAATAAAGCCCAGAGCTCAAATTATTAATAAACACGGTCCGGAACCTTCTGAGTGCTCGCTGAAGCATTTTTTGTACAGCACAGAACAGATGGGACACTTGCCTCCACTGCCATTTTTCTGTTGCCTGAAGGAAAATAAGACTGGTCTGAGGTAAAAGAAGCCAAGTGTCTTCTTAAGTTTATTATAGTTAGTGTGCTTTCAAATCTTCCAAGGGTTATTAGGTAAATCAAAGGTGATTTAGGAAATTCATGCTCACTGAAAGGACAGAAAGTTGCCAGTGATTCGTATTTTTGCAGACTCTTCCAACGACATAAGTGATGCCAACACACTTCAGTAAATGTCTCACTCACTAGGAGTGGGCATGATTAGACTGATTTCAAACACAAAATGTCCAGCATATCTATGTAACCTGCTCAAAACCAAAGAGTATATTTGAGAATAACATTAAAATGCTATAAAGTAGAACCTCATCAGTGGTATTATGTGGAATCCTCTTCAATTGAGAGGAATTGAAGAATAAAGAAAGGAGTGTAGCAAGGCAACGTGAGAGCTAATGCTAATGCTAACACGAAGCAGCTACAGTGTATAAAGGAAGAGCTTAAACATAAAACGCGGCAATGAGCAACAGGTGACAGATAAGAGATGATGCATGAGGAGATGCCTGTGTGTGTGTGTGTGTGTGTGAAGGATGCTGGAAACCAGGATGCCAACCTCTGTCTCGTGTGGCATGACAGAAAAAAAACATCACTACTTGCAGGAAAAGTAACTGTTTACACAAAAGTCAAGCTTTGTAAATACAGTATAAACCTGGCACCCCAAATTTATGAGAATCAAATCCATCAACATCCAGTTTTCTACATTATTTGTTATTTATAAATACCGGTAACTTGATATCTTGGTCAATATTTACTCCCTCACAAGTGGAAGAGTGTTAATTAGACTCAGTCGAGCAAAATAAATGTGCAGATACCAGTTGCAACAATCACCACCTGCCCTGTGAAGGTTTAAACCATGTGCAGAAGCCTTCCCAGAGAGGGAGTGCAATTATAAACTCAGCAGAAATCAACCTGATCCTGTTATCATAAGAGACACTCAACAATAACAAATTGTCTGCTGCATAATACTTCATCTCTTTTAAACGTTTAAATGTTAACCTTCTCTTCCAGCAATTGCCAAAGACAGAAGCACATCTGTGTAGGGCTTACAACACATCAGGATGATCACAAAATCAGGTTATTTGGCTTGTACTTGTGTTAGTGAAGAGCTAGTCCATCAGATGCAGGGACAACTCACCTCTTCAGGAACTCCATGTACTCTGCATGCTTGATGAGCCCTGTTCTCATCATGATGGTCTGGAAACACTGGCGGTCGATGGCCCATAACTTTACATTCGTAAGAGCTGAAGGACAGATTGAAGCAAGATAGAAACAGAATCAGAAGAACTCTCAAGAACATCTCTCACAAGACACGACGATTCAGAAATAGACTCAATATGGCAATCAAAACAAAAGTCGCCAATACAGCAACCAAACCAGTCCATTACATCTGTGGAACCACTAGACTAGATACTAGAAGGTTAGATGTACCTGTGTTGTCATCTCCAGTGCGTTATTAACAAAATATAGCCAAGATGGTCACATATTAAATATCCCTATATAAGATTCATGATTTGTTGTATTTTAATATTTTTAACAGCAACCATATAATTCTAGAAAATAGAAGTTGAGTGTATGCCTGTATGTGTGCTGTGGTTAACCAAGAAAAACTTAAAAGTATCTGTCAAAGTATTTTCTCCGACTTAAGCCAATGTACATCAGCCTGAACTCTTAGGTCACCTGCTTTTATAGTCCTTGTAATTCACTTGAATTGAACTCTGTCTTTTGTCTCAGACGTTAGCAGAGCTAAAGGAATTTGGTGGATTTGTCTGAGGTGACATGAAAGTGAGTCACAAATTAGCCGTCTCCCTCCAGCATTATTTCCAGACCCTAATGGACCACTCAGATGTGCTTTTTTTTTTTTCTTTAGAGTGAATTATTTACCAAATTATTTTTAGATGAACACCACTTGAGTTCCTGCTGGTCTCCTGACACGACAGTTCTGTGACAAACATTTGCATACTTTACTTTCAGCTCACCCATGTGTTCTTATTCTTGGCCTAAAAATATCATCTTTGTACACCCTTGCTGTAATTTAGAATGATTAGCTGCATGAGAATAAACAAAAATGGCATTTGCCTGGACATGATTTCTAAAGTACTGTTTCTAATGCCCTCATACTTGGACTATGGTTTTAATGGCTTCGACTAAATTGGACTAAGTTTTTCTGCCCAATGCTAACGCTAACCAATAAAACGTAATTGTCACGGGAGAGCACCGGAGAGCTGTAAAAAGCTGACAGGACTCTACGTGCGTTTAAATGAAAAAAACCGTTTATTTTCGGTTTCGTTTCAACACGAACAACATGCAGCAACGTTGCAACAATACGTTGACATCTCACATCGACAAAGACCGTGTGACACATACACGCTTTTATACACTCACCCTAACAAGACACAGGTGAAACGTATAACAACAACAAGAACAATCACACGCCACACCCACAACACCCAGACGTACACACACTTCTCTAGATTGACAAGACAACCGAACACACCCCCACACAGACATGCCCACACAGACACGAGACAGGGGAGGCGGCCTGGACGGCCACCGTGACAGTAATTATAATTATCTCATCCAGTACTTTAAAAGTCCAATTATTCTCCCGTTTCACCCCATTTTTATTAGGCCAGTTAAAATCTTTTCTCTACATTTATTGTTGAAACTTCCATATCTAATCTTCAATTTGTGGCACATCCACTTAATAAATTTCCGAAGCACAGAGACAAGCTATTGAAGCTTATGAAGACTACTGCTGTTCTAACCTACGATGAGTTAATGAAGACTACTGCTGTTCTAACCTACGATGAGTTAATGAAGACTACTGCTGTTCTAACCTA
>JAOYMR010000011.1:516313-532517 GCA_025802075.1 Tenebrosternarchus preto | reverse complement strand
TGAGTTAATGAAGACTACTGCTGTTCTAACCTACGATGAGTTAATGAAGACTACTGCTGTTCTAACCTATGTTGAGTTAATGAAGACTACTGCTGTTCTAACCTATGTTGAGTTAATGAAGACTACTGCTGTTCTAACCTATGTTAAGTTAATGAAGACTACTGCTGTTCTAACCTACATTGAGTTTTCCCCAACACTTTCATATTTGGACTCTGATCACTTTAACCTTCCAAATCTATCATCTGAAGTCTAAGTTAGTGGGATCATCTATATGAACTTGATCATTCTAATGATTTCAATGTTGTCATGTTATGGTTTCAGGGAAAATGAAAGGGGTCCAGGACAGAGGGTCCTTCAGTAGGAGCATGGAGAACAATAACAGGTATGGTGTTGGTAGAATACTAGAGCACTGAGCAAAGAGTGAGGGTGAGGATCTCTCACTCCTCGGGGTGGGGGGTGTCCTCTCACCACTTTTACTTGCCCTATACACAAAAGAATGTCAGTGGCAATTTAAGGGCATTAAATATTATTAAATTGGTAGAGAATTCTCTTATCGTGTCTCCGCTCAGTAAACGATGAAGCTGACTGTGATCACGTGGTGGATGAATAAGGTTGGTGGAAACGCTCTTGGATAAAAATGAGGACAAAGAAATGGAAGTGATAACTGAGGACTGATAAGCTAAAATCTTTTAAATAAAGCTTTTAAATCAAATATCGATGCAGGCACAAAGGCCCACCAGAGTATGTACTTTTATCTGAAGCTCAGGAATTTGCATGTTGAATCCACTTTGGCACTTATTCCTGTTTTATTCAGTCTGTGTTGACCTTTTCTTTTATTTGCTGCTTTGGGTCACTTTAAAAAAAGTAAGTGTCATGCAGTAAAACTGCAGGTATAAACCTGAATGACCTCTCTGTGGTTTACAGAGTCAGAGCCATAAAGAAGGCAGGTCTTGCTGACCCCAGTCAACCCTTATTAAGTGAGTTCAACCTGCTTCCATCTGGTCACAGATTTAGGTTGCTAAGATGCAGGACTAACAGATTTTAAAATTCATTTGTCTGTGGTTATTGGCCTTTTGAATAATATTTGTTTTTCTGTGTAGGCTGGTTTGTCTGTGGTGTGTTCAGGTTGTTTATGTGTAACCACTGGCTATGAAACAAATTGCTTCTTTAAGGATAGTTTACCTTGACCTTGACCACTGGATAAAAAATCCCATTCCTGACATCTCAACCACTTCAGCTAAAACCTGTGGAACGACAGTCTCTCTGAGTGTAACTATATATCATCTTAACAAGCAGTAATGTACAGTACCAGTAAAAAGTTTGGACACACCTACTCTTTGCTTATTAGTAGTATTTTCTACAATAAAAAAATCTGAATCATATCAAACCAATGAAGTAACCTGTGATAGTCAATATTTGTTTATCTTAGATTTTAGATCATTCAAAGTTAACACACTTTACTGTCCTCTTCAGCTCCACACTAGTGATGTTCTCCAGCTGCACAAGGCAGCTGCCTATGATGCTTTTAGATCAGTCTTGATGAAATTTTCATATGTGCAGTGTGGTTCCCCCCAAGGTTTCTTCCTCTTGCTCTCAGGGAGTTTTTCCTTGCCACTGTTGCCCTTGGCTTGATCACTGGTGGCTTGGACTCGGACACTTGTAAAGCTGCTTTGCGACAACAGTTGTTGTAAAAAGCGCTATATAATCCATCAGATTAAAATGTCTTTGTTACTATTAAAAACATACATTCAGTCAGGTGTGTCCAAACTTTTGACTGGTACTGTATCTTGATTACACTGTAGCCTAGTCAGCTGTTACTGCATATATATTCTCAAACCATCCAAAATGAATACATAAATAAACATGCAGAATCCCTGATTGGTGGTTCTTTAGACACGATGTTCATTCAGCACTGAATGAGCATATGTCAGCTCAGTAGTTTAAAGCATTTGAAACATAGAAGGGCTAAGACTTTATCTCCAGACTCCAGTCTCCAGTCTGGAGATTGTTCTGATATTGCTTCCAGACAAGATTAATCTGTGAGTGGATCATATCTCTGTCAGCTCACGCCTCTGGATAATGAAATGCCTCAGAAAGAGCCATACAAATGTAAAATATTTACAGCTCATTTACAGGACTTTAATATAAGATCTACAGAAATAACAAGGCACAAAATACAAACCAATTGAAACAAAAAAGGTATGGGGTTGGCAGGTCTCTTGAACACAAAGGTTAACTAAAATTTACCATATATTTACAGTAAAACATTACAGTGGGTGTAGCCAAAGAGATTCATTTGCACTGACCTCATCTGACTGTTTTAAAGATGATTCTTTGGTGAGTGATGGTCGTTTAACATTTACAATCTGTTTTTGAATACTGCATAATGATCAATTATACAAAATGTGTCTTAAATATCGAGGTGACTCCTTTACAAATTAGATGCATGTCACCTTGCATGCAAAACTTTATTTAGTGCTGCTTTTGTTTCTAGCATTCTTTACCCTGCACTACTTGAAAACCAAATCAATTTTACACAAACTTTTACGTGCCAAATCGTTACCATGCAAGATTTGTTAGTCACACTTGTTGCTATGGTTGCGACACAAAATTGATTCTAATATGCAAGAGATTGTTTCAGATTGGTGAATCAAATGGCAGGAGACAAGAATATTGATCAAAAAAATGAAACTGGTATTGACTGGTATTCTTCTTCTGCCAGAGAACTGACATTGGGATAAGAGCAACTGTTTGAACATAGCACAGAGTCTGTTCTATTAATATTAAAATAAATCACAAAAGTTCATGTATAGCAGATCTATGGCGTATTTGGTCACAACATTTACAGTGGGAAATTATGTACTCACTAAAACAGATGAAACATCCCTCAACATCTCTCAAACAACAAGCAGGACCTTCATTGTTCTTATTGGAAAAATAATCTGAAACAGTTAGACATCAATCCTTGCAATGACGTCGTGTTATCAGGAGCTGAGCTGTCAGTAGCTACCACGCTATCTTTAATGGTTCCCGCTTTATGGACAAAGCTTTCAGAAGACCCAGCCCCGCTGAGGCTGCCAAAGAAGCTACCAGGCTTATTGATTGAGTCACGAGGCAGTTTGAGACCTGCTTGTGTGCTCAAGGAGTCAGCGCCATGGGGCGTGTGGCTTCCACAGGCTTCATGAACATGTAACGTCTGTATCATTGAGCCACGGGGTAAGCAAAGGGAAGCTGGGACAGAGCAGTACAAGCCTAATGACTACTGTCTTAGAGAGGGAGAGAGAGAGAGAGAGACAAAGAGAGAGACAGAGAGAGAAAGAAATTTTAAAAAGTGGAAACAAAGGAAATGAGAGAGACATGGAGAGACGTGGGAATTGAAGTTTAAAGGAGAGAGGGAGAGAGAGAAAGAGACAAATGGAGAGAGAGAGAGAGAGAGATAAAGAGACAGACTGAGCCAGAGAGATAGAGATGGGGGTGGGGGGGGTGGGGGTAGGAACAGAGGGATTGCTATGAGTCTATTCCTGCAAATAAATTGTTTGTGTTTTTATTCTCAAATAACTGGGAGTGGTTTTAATGTAATACCAGAACTGATTTTCTTGTCAATTATATGCAAAATAATTCTATTTTACATTCAGCTTTCCTAAACATCTATTTAATTAAGAAAGCCAATTTGAGCCCTAATTACATTTAGCGAAAAATAAGACTGACAGGAACATAAGGCAATTTAAAAGTTGCACTTCTGTGGGTATGACATGGGTGTCATCTTGGTTAGTTCTAGTCTACACACTCAAACCATGCAGGCGTTAAGTCATTAATGTCACACGGTACAGGGATTTTCTTACCAACCAAAAAACTCAAACCAGACCGCCCAATCAGCATGTCTGACTCACACCAGACCACCCAATCAGCATGCCTGACTCACACCAGACCACCCAATCAGCATGCTTGACTCACACCAGACCACCCAATCAGCATGCCTGACCAAAAGATATTTGGAAATGTCATTTGATTTGAATATTGTATTACTACGCTTGGCTGTACCTTCCAAAAGCACAGTGATCATTTTTATAAGGCAGGACACAAAGCACTTCAAGCGTTTCTTGCTTGCAGTGAAACAATGATTTCAAATGGCAGAATATGCTGTTATATGTGGCCCTCGTTAGTGACCATGCAATACATTTTCTGTAATTAACCTGAAAGGTAGCATGGTTGTGGCGGGATTTGAGGTTCAGCCCAGGGCAATTTCTCCACAAGCTTAGCTTATGCATGATCTTTGCTCTACTGCCACACCCTCACATTACTCCTAATAGACCTTCTGGTCAAATATCACATCTGAATCCAGGTGCAGCGATTGGTCTCACTGTCTTCCAAAGATACAGTCCCTCCAAAAAAAGGCCAAGAAATATATTCCTAATGAAGTTGGACACATCACAGTTCAGAAGACACCTGATTCATGCACAGTAATAATAAACAAGGAGCAGGAAAGAGCAGAGCCTGGAGTGTTCAGGTGGAACATTCCAGAACCATGCTAGAGGAATTTCCTGCAAAATATCAACTCAGGTCTTAGCCTGGATGGTGTAAATACCTGGGTGCATTTTTATTGAGTCTAAATCCAATGATAGTGACAGAGCTACTGTAGAGCAAGAAATCTCTTTAACTTCAATTCTGAAGAATGATTTGAGAGTTAAGTGGGCTTCAAAAATTCAGCCTGAAACTAGTGACTGCGGTTGTCTTTCAGAACGTCATTTAAACGGCAAAACAGTTGCACGAGATCAAGAAAATAACAAGCTGCCTAAAAAGACTCTTTATATTAGCATAACAACATCCACTGTACCATAAAGTTAAGACTAAGCATTAATTTTGGAAAAAAAAATAAGAATACAATATACAGAGAATGTACAACACGATGTCTGACGGGCACTTGACCACGCTCACAAAACGTTCCCTCTGCACTTCCAAAATCCAATTTGCCAGTAATTACTACAGTCTTGTGAAAGATATAATGACTAGATCCTGAATGATAAACATGTTTACCAAGACAATAATACAGCTGGTATCATGCCACTGCCGAGCAGATGCTCTCCACTGTCACAAACACCAATCCAGACTAATGAATATTCAGTGCTGATCACGAGGTAATCTTAAAATTGTCAGAGTATGATTAGAGTACCACCACTGGGGTAAATCATGAAGTAGTGGCCACAGGGAGAGTGGGCAACAGAGAAATAACTTTACATTTTATTTGTGCTAGCTAAGGATACTATGAGAAGAGAACTAAAGCACTTTTGTAAGTCGATCTGGATAAGTGCATCTGCTAAATGCTTTCATTGTAAAGATAAATGTAAAGGAGCACCTCAGTGTGAACTGGTAGCTGCTCACTGGGAAAGAGACGAAAAAAGTGATCAGTCAACTTCAATCAAGTCTCATCTCATTATTGATTAGACCCTTTAATGTTATTCATGGCAAAGTAAAACAAATTTCCGGAAGACCCCTTGGCACATGGCTGTTTTACTGAATGAGATGGCACATAGATAAAAATGGCACTATGACATTTGATCACTGAGACAACCGAGAGAACAGTATTTCAGTGGAAACCCTGAAACATGATGGAGACTGAGTGTGTGTGTCTGGGTGTGTGCGTGAGTGTGTTGTGTGTGCGTGTGTGTTAAGATTGGAGTCTGGTGAAGACAGGTAAATGAAGTGGGTCTACACTTCACAAAGAAAGGGAGTGATAGTCCATGAGAGTCGACTATGACAAAAGCTGATTCCAGTTTGTAAGTTGTTAAGAGGACACTGACAAATAATTTATATAACTGTTCACATTGTAACTTATGTACCTGTTATTCCCTGTCAGCAGTGCAGTGGATGTTTACTACAGAAGTCTCACAAGAATAAGCATGGTTTCAAGAGAAACTAAACAGATGTCAGGAGGTACTTTAGAGAGATTTAAGAGGTTTTCTTTGAAAGAGCCTAGCAATAATCCTTTTTTGAGATATTCACAAAGAAAACAAACCCTAACTCAACTTTAGATAGCCATACTGTACTTGCCAATTTCATAAAAAATCATCAGTTCATCAAAGAAGCAAAAACCAAACTCAGAAGGCTTTGAAAACTCTTTGTGTTCCATCAGGCGTGTTAAGGTCCCTTCTGAGGTTTGTACTGCCTGATTGTAATGGCACTTCTACAAATTGGTTTGTGTGCATGTTACTTAAGTGCAAAGTGTATGCCTGTTTTAAACAGTGTGAATTTATGATTGCAGAAACACTTTTGAACTATGCTGTTGAAATTTGTTCCTTGTGTGGTAGTTTGCACACAGGCTAGCAGGTCTGCACATAGCCTTGGTCTATATGATTTGAAATGGCAATGGTGATTCTAGCATGCTTGTACAAATTTTGGCAATCAATACTTAGGCATATTTTAATCTGTCAGAAAAGGAGATCATCATGTGAGTAGAATGAGCTGAAATACACTGTGTTTGAACAAAGAACAAAAGATGTTGGTTTCCAAGGAAAAACTCACTTTGAAAACTCATTGGGACATCAAAGTCAGCTGCTATAGTGCACACTGTAGAGACCGAGGTTGCCATAGTGCACACTGCAGAGACAGAGGTTGCCATAGTGCACACTGCCGAGACCGAGGTTGCCATAGTGCACGCTGCTGAGTCTGAGGTTGCCATAGTGCACGCTGCTGAGTCTGAGGTTGCCATAGTGCATGCTGCTGAGTCATAGTGTGAGCTGATGTTTTTCTTGCTGGGAAGAGCCTACCTTCATCTGTTCTGTGCACTTGATAGCAAGCTATATAAACAGATCCTACAAATGCAGTAACATGCTGGTTAGCTGATTTTTTTCAAATTGCACAGTTACACAATGATATCTTAAAAAATAGGCTCCTATTCCTAGTGTTTGAAGCAAAGGGACAAATGGTTAAATGTGTAAAATGCATGTAAATGCTGGAATTGCTGAATGGGATTAAATCAAATGTGAAATAATTTTGAAATCGTGTAGAGTGCATTTAGAATGGCTTAAAGGTTAATGTTTGATGTGAATGATAACAGCCCTGTTTAACCGCTGCACCCTGAAGTATACAGACAAAACAATTGAAATGTTAATAGTAAATCAACTTTTTTATAGAAACAAAGTGTCTGTGTCAGGAGAGAATGGTAAACATACTGACATGCAAGGAAAGAGTCTCTCGTAAAAGACATTAACAAAGAAAGGTAAACAAATGAGTGAATGAAGCCAAAAGGCATGAAAAGACATTTTTTTGAGGTTGAAAGCATTCTGTCCAAAGGAAGATCTTGATAAAATAACCCAACGCACTACAAGTGGATATGACTATGTAAATCAAAACCGCGAGTCCCTACAACGTTCTAGTATTCCAGATGTGAAGAAATGTGTGATCTTGAGTAAAAGGTTAGAAGTAATTCATGAAGCCTTTAAAGAGGAAGTTGACAAGGAAAGAGTTGAGATGATTTTAAACTATGAATCCATCTTTAGATGTCAAAATAGTCCAAAAAGCAAACCTTCTAGTAGCTGAGCAGATTCTGAAGCAAAACTTGCAGCCAAATTAGAACAAGCGAAGTTTATGAAGAAGATACAATCCCAACAAGCTAACCTTAGGAAACAAGCTAACCTTAGGAAACAAGCTAAACGTTGGAAACTGAATGGAAACTTGATGAGTCAGAAATGTTGGTAAAAATGAAGCAGAAGCTGAGTTGAAGCCAGAGGGAAAAAAGCTACAAATGATGCAAGCAAACTTGAATGTTAAAGTGGCTACAGCTCAGGTTTGAACATACAATAGACCTGAAGGTGATTTACAATAGACCTGAAGGTGATTTTGAGAATTCAGAGGCATTATATCTGAAAACCTACCTCACAGGAGAGGCATGGAAGGCTGAGTAAGGGCTGTTTTACAAGAACTCTGCAGATACATGCAAAGGGACCTGGGCTGTCTTAGAGGACATGCGTGGAAATCCATTTGCAGGACCGAAAGCCTTTTCAGACAAGCTCATAAAATGGCCTAAGATTAGTCAAATGATTCTCTGTCACTTAAAGTTTTTGCAGATGTTCTACAAAGCTCTGTGGAAGCCATTCCCATGTTAAAGGATTGGCCATTCTCAGTGATTAATGAGGAGAGTCATAAGCTCTTGGAAAATACTACCCAACATACTACCCACGTGCATTAGATATAAATGGAGCATAATTACAGAAAAACTCAACACATCTGGAGAACATCCAACCTTCTTACGTTTCACAGAGTTTATGCTGACAGAAGCTCAGACAGCCTGTAAGTATCTTTCATCTTTCATTCTGGAAGATCTTGTCAGCGAGTTGAATGTAGACCTTCAGCGATTACAATTAAAGCACAGCCAGTCATACACATAGTCATAGTGAATAAAAGCGTTTATAGACTACAAGTTTGAAGACTCCATTCTGGAAATTACATGCAATTATGTCAAGCACATATACAAGTCTTCACAAGGGTCACAGTGTTGCAGTGGCCTCATCTCAGACATCTGGCAAAAAAGTTGTCATCACTTTAATACTGTGGTGTGTGATTCTTAATCGGATAACTGTCCTTCAGTTTTGGTGCCCCTTCAGGTTATCACTGATGGTGAGAAAGAACCATTTACACAGAGGACTGAGCTAGCATGGAGTGGAATAGGTGGTGGATTTCAGGATACGTGGGGATTTCCAGGTTTTGTACAGAGTTACAGAGTGAAGGAAACGCCAGTTTCATCAGCCACAGACATTTTGAACATTTTGGAGTCAGACTTCAGTGAGAGTAGTTCTGTAAATAGGTCTCCCAAGATGATGTTCACTTTATACAGCTTCTCTTTGTGAACATCCGGCAAAGGAATACCCATTCCATTTATAGGCCCTATTCCTGTCCTTTTACAAATAAAAACTGGCTATTGTCTGCCTGCAATACCATAAAGCTTTAAAGCATTCATAAAGTTTTCATGGAGGTTGTATTTAACAAGGGCAATGAAGAGCCAGTTCCAGAGGTATCTGTTCGGTACACACCTCAGCACTATGTATAACGTCCAAGGAAACCTGACAAGTTCCACAGTAGAAGCCATTGTAGAAAAGAAGCTGTGGCTAGCTACAACAAAAAAGGATCCTACACCAGTTTTTTTAATCATCCATAAACTACACAACTATCTAAAGTTTCTATGAGTGCAAGGAGACTTGAATTAGGAGTCAAAGCAATACCAGATAGGTGTTCACCTCTTTGCTACATTCTTTTCTCCAGGGTGTGCTAATTTTAGCATAAAATTCCTGGCACAGCAACACAAAGCAGACTATTTGTACGTGTTTAGAACAGGTTTTATGTCAGCAACAGTTTAGTAAGTGTTCTTTAAATCAAGGGATCCAAAAAGCTGATGATTGAAGTGCAAGAGTTATAAAAGTGAGTCTTGAGAATAAATGAGAATAAAGTCCTTTGTAATGTCAACTGTTCTAAAAGAGTGTCAAGTGTCAAATGCCTTTTTCCTAATCCAGACTTTACATCAGTGGAGCATGCACTCGTCATTCAGTGGTTAACAGAGAATGACTGCTTTAGCTTCTAAATCTTAGAGATCAGCCTGGCACACACTGTGGCATCCTGTCAATCACAGCATGTTTGTAATGATCCGTTTGGGTTTTTAGATTTATTCATTTTGAGTGGAAATAGTTGTTCTGCAGGAGCTGTGTTGCAGAATAGGATTATCTGGTTACTAATGACTTATGGCTACGGTGAGAGGAGTTGAAGGTTGGCATTTAAAGGCTCAGAAAGGCCTGAATGGTAAAATGCTATCGTCCAAGAGACTTGAGCAAATTTGTTAGAGTAGAATTTCATCACTTCTCAAACAGTAGTAATGTAGAATATGCAGACAAACTGAGTGTTTCTCTGAGAGCTAAATTCAATATGAAAATTGACAATAGATTCTCAGGTCACTTTATCAAACGTTTACAATAATGCACAATCATGCACGTTTGTGGCAAATCATGTCCAGTTGATAAGAGACAACACCAACTGCATCCAGTGGCATTGCATCAGTACAACTAAAAATCCAGCTCATCGCGCCTCCTGGGGTATTCATGCATTAGATATTCTCACAACAAACTGGTTATCAGATCCTGAATTGTGGAAGCAACCAGTACATCCAGAACATTCTCTATCAACTGACCTGCTTGTCGGTGACCGTGAATTTAAAGCAGCTCAGCAACCAGAAGGAATGATGGCACAGATACTCTCTGTTTGTTTTCATCTTGGACAATAGTATTTAGGGTGACAGAAAGGGAATTAGGTGATTGAGATATAAGCAAAAGTGTAACACTGATACTATGACCAGCAATGAGCACAATAACACTATGAAAGCAATATTATAGTTGGCCAGCAGCAGACATTTAACCAAGAGACAAATGCAAGGAGAAGGAGGAGAAAAGTCTTTCATTTTCAAGTCCTCTTGTCAGTCTCGATCCAATTTTGGAAAGGGAGTTATTTTGTGTTAGTGGACGATTAACACATTCATATGCTCATTCTGCACAGAGACATATTACCTGGGTTATTTTGTTTCATTATCATTTCCAAGTATGTCATCAAGGCAGGAAAAAGCTTAGAGCTTAGAGCAAATGGACTTTGGATAATTGGCTGCAGTAGTTGATATACAAGTGTTTACAATATAGAAAACTGAGGCATCCAGTATAAAAACTGAGCTCCCTATAGTGTGTTGAGGTCTCTGCTCCTTTAATGGTCTGTTTGGGCCATTTCTTATTAGTAGGAGCCACAAAGAGAACAAGATAAGCTTGATATTTACATGTCTTTGTTCTAGAGCTGTTCACACTGAAATGCTAGAAAATTTATCTACAGGACTCATTCATCGACATCTTAAAGTGCTTTATTAGTCTACAAGGTGCACCAACCTTACTGTGACCAGGGCCGAGGAATTAATTCAGAGAAGCACTTAAACAGTGATAGCAAGGCTTTGGAAGCATTCTTGGAAGCTCCCTCAGCAGAGCATCAAATATGAACTATTCAGAATGTACTGAATGCTGCGCTGGCTCAAAGTCTAGACAGTCTTGACGGTGCTTTCCTTAGCACATTATTTTATGAAGCCATAGCTGCTGTTAATAACCATCCACTAACTGTAGAAGGAATTAATAATGTCAGCTCAGCTGAATCTTTAACATGTAATCATCTAATTTTAATGATGTTGAAGGTTGCTGTTCTGCCTCCTTCTGGTATGATATATATCTGATATGATATTCTGACCAAAAATACATGATATGTACCAATGATCAATAGAATGAGAGGAATACAAAAGGATCCTCAGCTGATCCTGGAGCAGTGGTTGTCTGTGTAAATGGTCCATTCTGTCCATTATCCAGAAATCACACACATCTGAATCCCTCGACTGAACAATCAGAGGTTAATATTTGACAGAGCCGTAAAATAGAGTGCAGTATGTTAATCTCTTAATCAGTTTAAATGACTTTTAAATGAGCAGCTCACCTGACAGGCTTTTCTGGTGTTTATTTTGATTGTTCTGTTTATTATATATATCCTATAAAGGTTTTATTTTTTGTTTTAGGGGAGTTTAATATAACTACTGCCAATTTGTTATTAATTTTATTTCGCTTGCTTCTTTAATTTTACATTTTCATTTTGTTTTACTGGGTTCTAAAGGAAATGACATCTTGGACTATTAGTCCAAGTGATAAAATACTTAAAGTTTAAAAATACTTTAGTTTAAATTACTAAAACTAATTAGCCATAAAAACACCCAAGAAAAGTAAACAACTACACAAAAATAAGAAAGTTTTTTGACAAATAGTTTCCTACAAAGTGGGACTAGTTTGCTTATCATACATGTTCCCTCCTAACAAGTCCATAAAAGCCATTTGGTTGGCATTAGGTACAGGCAGCTTGCCTGGCAGCAGCATGTCCTGTCCAGGCTAAACCACTTCCAAAAATCATTTATGCCCTGGTTAAGGGGCCTTATTATAAGACAGCAAGAATTATTGTTAAAGTAAAATGATAATAAGAATAATAAAACTTGGAGTGTATAAGAACAGAGACTCTCAGAGACTCTTTACACTGGAAAGAACGTCACGGTGGCCGCCCAGGCCGCCTCCCTCGTCTCGTGTGTGTGGGCGTGTCTGTGTGTGGGCGTGTCTGTGTGGGGGCGTGTCTGTGTGGGGACGTGCTCGGTTGTCCTGTCAGTCTAGTGAAGCGCGTATGTACATCTGGGCGTGTTGTGGGTGTGGCGTGTGTGATTGTTCTCGTTGTTGTTATACGTTTCACCTGTGTCTCGTTAGGGTGAGTGTATAAAAGTGTGTATGTGTCACCGGGTCTTTGTCATGGTGTTGTTACCGTCAGGTAAGCATTGTCAATTGTTTTATTTGTTATAACAAAACCGAAATTAAACCGTTTTTACTTAATGCACTTGGGAGTCCTGTCTCGCTTTTTGCAGCTCTCCGGGACTCCTCCCATGACAAAAAATATGTTTACCATCGGCATTATATGTTTAGGAAGAGTCTCTGCCGTTTTGCTCTCGTTCGTTTTCATATTCACATTCACAGGCACTTGCAGTCTATTTTTCTTATTCTTTCTTGTTCTTTTAAATGAATCTCCTAAACCTCCATATGCGTGTGGACTCCACAGAGCTACACCAAGGTTCTCTTTCATCAAACGTGAGACCTTCTCTCATGTGAGGCTCCCCGCAGCACAAGCGGGAACTAAAAGCGCGATATATTTAGCGGCGACAGTTGAATGCTAAGCGAGAGACATCTGTATTCTGGCAGTGTGATGGGAGAATTCTGTGATTTGGACAAAAAAAAATGTGAGGATCATTCTATTATTCTTGATGAGAAATGATCATCTTTTAATAAAATATATTTGGCAGCCATGGATGAGTGCTACCAGATTAAGGAAATGGGAACGTCTCCTGGGAAAACGAAGATAGCAGATAGACGAGCCACTGAGGTCGCACATCAGAACCATGCTATTCATTTCACCCCTCACTGGATCACTTTGTTATGCACTGCCCTCCACAGCAATGAATTTACATCAGAACAAGAAGCAAGTTAACGTCAGTAATTCGGTTAGGCTGCACAATTGAAAGAAATGTAAAGAATAAACTTGACTCCACACTACAGAATACAGACCCACCACCCAACAGCACAAAAAGGTGTGATTTGACAACCTACAACCGGAGCATCTAGACAACCTAACAAAAGAGGTGGAGGATATATAAGGCCATAAACTGCAATACAAACTGCAAATCCCAGGTGCCCAGACCAGTGACACTTCTATAGTAGCTATTGACCAGAACCCTCCAACATGTTTTTGGCCATTTCCTTGTGATTCGAGCATTCATGCTGGAAAATGGTGCCTTTCTACTGCCTTGATCTCTGCCAAGCACCTGTGCTCAGAAAACACCTTTGCCCATCTTAAGGAAGCTCCAGGCCATTGTCTTTTGCTTTCAGCCAGTCAAGGTCCACTAGCAAGGTCAAGGGGAATAATGTCTGTGTTACTCATGAATGGGTGAGAAATAGAGAATGTGTTATAGTCAGATTGAGCTATGTCTCCATCCCATCAAAGGGAAAACTCCATGCCTTTTATCTTTCTCAGTCCAATCAACAGCATACAGGTCACCATGGCAACTAATTGACACATAAGGGAGTTTTCTGTGCCTCCGGTTGCTTCAGTTTGTGTGGCTCTCAAAAAGAGAGGCGTTCTTCAACCACTAGTAAACATGAGAAAAGCCTGTCAGGATACGTCTTCAACCACTAGTAAACATGAGAAAAGCCTGTCAGGATACATCTTGATGCAGACACCACCAAATCAGCTCCTGGTGCTACACTTGTGCTGTGGTTAGTTTAACAGTATAAAAACGATTCACTGAAAAACAGCGAGGGGAGGCAGAGCTGGCCTTGAGGGCACTCAGTGTGGACACAGGAAAAGAACAGAGACATTCCAAAGGTCAGGTGCTGCGAAGCAGAACGTCTCCAGCTGGTGAAGGTGTACTAAATCATGACCCGGAGGGAGCGCATCTAATGGAGATTTAAACGTGTGTGTGTGTGTGTGTGTGCGTGTGTGCATGTATCTGCAGATGTGCAAAACAGGCCCCTCTGACCTGGAATGTGAAGACGTAGAATACACAGTCAGCTCATATCCAAGTGCTATTGACCTCTGGCTTGCAACCTGGTGAAATGTATTGAACCATTTTTATAGAATCAATTTCTCCAGCAAACTCACCTCATCAGGTCCTACAGAGATGGCCAGGCCACGTTATATGATCTCCAGGTTTATTCCATCAGAGATGGCATGTGCTCCAAATGAGAAATTACAGGCTTCAATTTTATGGTCAGTCATCTTGCACAATTGTTCTATTCACCCAGTCAAAGTTTAGACAAACTTGTTGGAATCAATCTGGCAAAGATTTTTTTAAACAGAAGATTAACAGCAACACACAAGAATACTGAGAATATTTCTACATTTTGATTACAAGAATAGTTGCCCATGGCATCCTATCCTAAGTTTCATTTACTTTAAATTACTTCATGTCAAACAGGGAATGTACAGACAAGTACAGAAAGTTCCAATATAAAGGAAAAACAATCAGAAAACAAAATAATTTTTGTATTATTAATGTAAATAATTATACATAATAATACATACTTTCTTATTTTAAGAACAAAATTGTCCTTATAAAGAATGTGTTCAATATCGTACAATCCAGACAAATCAGAGAATGTCACACAAACCAGACCAGGACATACAAATTATGATTTTGATGTTCTAATGCCACGTGTGAACAGGATGAAGTCCGTCATATTTTATTGACAGTCAGGCCTTGGCGAGGCCCTTGGGCTACCTTCAGAAAAACCACCCACGCTGCACCATCTGCTGAATGAAAAGTGCAGGGTGCAGAGTAAAGATCCCAAGCAACACTTACCTGGCCAGGTCTGCAGCAGGCGTCCTGTGAACTACACTGTGTTTGCGAGAACGCCTTCCATTCTCAGAGCGACATACCTAGTGACGAACACTCGTACGTCTGTCAAGGTTGTTTACGACATCTCGGTTCCAACGTTCCTGCTTACGCCGAAGCAGGTCTCGCCAACATCCCGCGCCTCGATAATACAGAGCTCCAATGGAATTGTGTCAGTAGAACAAAGACATCCCTACTTTCTCTCCGTTTGAATGATTCTATCTATAACAGCACTTGGAGGCCACGTTTCAGCAGTTGGAGGCCATGTTTCAAACGCATGTGCTTGCAGGAGGGGTTAACAATTATGAAAACAGAGCGGCACTAAACCTTCCCAGCAGTCTGTGCTGGAAAACGTGTCTGCACAGACCTGATACACTTCAAAACCCAGGACCATATCAAACGGCCACGTCTGAAGATACTCAAGCTGCTGCATATCCAGTGCGTAAAAGCAGGTTGCTGTCAGTGATGATGTATGGTTTCCAACCTTACGTGCATTAGATACAGCGTTTGCACAATGCATTAATCCAGACTGCATTAAAAATGCAAAGGCCTGAAAGTGTCATTTATTAGTTTGTGTTAGAAGAACTGTGTTTTTGCAGAGACAGAAGTATGAATTATTCTACACCCCAGGTGTTTAATCCTCCCACCATACTGGATGACAAAATGCAAAGTTGGCTATAATCCTAGGACATGTAAGCAACTGGAGGCGTAAACTGCGCCCAGAACATTTTACCTTGAAGACCAATATTAAAGTAAGCTTTCCCTACATGGAAAAGATTGTTGAATTAAATCAACAATCAGGACAAACTCATTCCTATTTTCTGTTGGTGTAAATCATCTGATTTACCAGTTCTGAGGTGACATCACCAATGGCTCCATTTGTAACTAATGTGCTGAGGTATAATTTACGGACTTTGAGTCTGGTGTAGAGAAGCAGAATTCCAGCTTCTGCCGAACATATGGATGGGGTACGCACACCATTAGTGACAGTGGCAGCAGGTAAACAGCAGGTAATCAGGTAAAATATGACTGCACTGCTCCAACTATAAAAGACAGTAGCATTGCTTATCAAACACAGGAACCACTTTACTGTAGAGTTCTCTCCTTGATTCAGGCAGCCCACATGGGATATAGAAAGAATGTACTTTACTATACAGTGGTATGCAAAAGTTTGGGAACCCCTAATCATTTTCATGATTTTCCTTTATAAATCTTTGGTTGTTTGGA